>VZTY01021281.1:30359-99808 GCA_013400935.1 Turnix velox | reverse complement strand
CATCCCTTCCTTCAGGTGTATCAACTGCACCACACAGCTTGGTGTCATCTCCAAACTTGCTGAGGGTGCACTCAATCTCACTGTCTATATCTCCTACAAAGATGTTAAATAGCACTGGTCCCAGTACTGATCCTTGAGGAACACCACTCATCACTGGTTTCCACAGACGGGTAAGGACTCTCACAAAGTGCAGTGATAGGACAAAGGGTCAGAGTTTTAAACTGAAAGAGACTTAAATTAGATGCAGAGACTTAAATTAGATACAAAGAAATTCTTTACTTCCCTTGTCTCCCCTCTATGTCCTTCCTGAGGAGCCTGTACACTTCCATTCCAACACTCCAGTCATAGGACCCATCCCACTACATTACCTTGACGCCAACAGAATCATAACCTTGCAGATGTGATAAATAAAAAAATTATTTAGATTAAATACATTAATTAGCATGTAAATAGGTTAAACTAAACTATTTGATAAACTGAAATAGCACAGGAAAGCAAATTAATTAAAGTGCCATTTCTTTACACTGAAGCTGAGGTTTGAAAGTCTCTCTGGGATATCATTTATTCATTATATATTATTATTATAATCATTCAATTATTATTAAATCATTCATTGCTGATAGAGTTCATTGCAATAACAGAAGGAGTAAAAATTACTAACAACAGCAAAGGACCAAAGGAAACAAAGCATTCAGTGTTTAGTGTAGTAAATTAACAGATTTTCATGTGATGTAAAGTCCTGATTTCATGGATTTGTGCCTCAGCATTCTATTCACCATACATCTTACTTTCATGTTTGATTCACAATGCAATCTGCATTAAATTTCATCTTTTTTATGCCTCTGTTCCCTGGTTATTTCTAGGTTTTGGAAGCAGCTGATTCAGACAGAGCTGTGTATACTTAAAGATATATGGTGTACACAGAAGTTTGGAAAATTAAATAGCCACAGCACTAATTTCTTTTTTCTTTTTAAAATAAACCTACTTTGTGATAGAATAGAGACATATCACCTTCATTTATACTACCACCAGAATGTTGCTGAAGATATTTAAGCTTCAGATTTGAGCTCTCTCACTCTCAAACTAAGTAGGTTATCAAGAACTTCAACAACTCAGGCAGTAAAGGTTTTAAATCTAATCTCTCTTTAGCATTTTAATTAAAAGCTTATTCCAACACTCCAGTCATAGACAGGGTACCAATAGGATCTTCACTGAGTTCATTAAAATTCATATTTATATTTCTGAGACTGAAACTGGGAACTTTCTTTTAGCTGAGTCAGCAGATGCAGCAATAAAATATTCTCAGCTGGAAATCAAACTTTAAAGACCTTAGAGAACCATTAATCCTCATCTACTGATTTACTGAAGAACATAATTCAGGAACTTTCCAGCTGACTCAGCAGTCCCAGGAACTTATGAACTATTTGATTTTCATCCTTCACAAAAGAAAAAAACTGAAGAAAATAAAATAGATAAAATAGATAAAAAATTAGTTCTAGTTACAGCATTTGATTTCAAAGCTGGCCACAACCCCTAAATTCTCAGCATTTCCCCTCCAACTGTATTTTATTTAATAGAGCTGACATGTTTGGAGTATCAAGTGTACTCTATACAAAATTGAGTATCTAATTACAGAAAGGAAGCAAAATCCAGAGCAAAGATGATACCAGTTGACACTCATTCCAGCTTCTTGGCTTTGACACTGAATTTTTTCCTTGTGTGAGTGTTAAACATCAGTCCAGAAAACCTGATGCTTCCCTTTGGATTTTTTAGTAAACGAGTCTTGTTCTTCAACACATGTTCTTAAGCACTGTTTCATAATTAAATTGTGTATGTAATGGAGTGTAAGAGAACCTCAGACATAAATCAAACATGCACCCTCTGGATCATGTGAGATTTTGCCCAGACTTGAATGATCTGGAATGCCTCTTGGCAAGCAAAGAGCATTTTCAAGATAAAAACAACTGGGAATGGCACAACTGTGTGGTGGGGTGAGTATTATTTGATTTCATGTGGGAATGTTCTAATACATAACACATCATCTGTAACTGACCCCTGCAACACAATGCACAGCCATTTTAAAAAGGCTTGGTCTAAATTACTGTTAGAATGCAAAGATAAACTCAGAATCAGTGACATAGGGAGGCATTCAGACCATGTTTTTCAAATCTGACACTTTTCTACTAGGAAAGGACATGAGAGATTATGGCCAGACCTGCTTGCTTTGCTATCAGCAAAATTGGTGTTAGCCCTGTACAAATTGCTCCTGAAAATCTTGTGTTCTTTAACATACATTTTGTGCCATAAGGGCAAAGTTCTTTCATTTGTGAAATTCCTTTTCATTGCAGCAAGATCATATACACCTATTACTTGCTGGTTTAATCCTTGATATAGAGCTTATATTCCTCATCTTTTCTTCCTTTCCTCATTTCTAGTGACATCACTGGGAGTTGTACTGGGATGAAGCATGTGGATTACAGCATACAGAATAGAAGCTTTAAAAATAATTAAATTAATATATTCCACTTGATGAACATTAGTCCTGAAAAGAAAATAAAATCCTGCAATTACCTTGCTTTTGTATTCTGGAATAGATTTTCTTTTTCAGTGGAATTTGAACTAACATTTCAAAAACTCAGATAAATGGAGAATATTTTTAATTTTAAACCACACCAGTAACCTTGCTACTTTATGAAAAAAGCTAAGACAGGACAGACAGATCCTCATTATGCTGTTGGAAGTTTGTATTAAGATTTATGGTTGATTAGCCCTTACTTTAATAAAAATATCCATGACAAGTATACCATAAATTTCCAGGTTTTCCTCATAGTTTGGCAGTCCAAGATTGCAATGATCAGTCACAGAAAAGCTAAGCATTTTTTTTCAAAAGAAGCAGTTTTCAGTATAAACATTGACTAGGTGAGCTTGAAAATTTCAGAACATGACATTTTCATCAGCAGCTTTTGGTGAAATAATCAGAATGCTTGATTTAACTCAGTAAATAACCTTTAAAATACAATCTAGCTTAGAACATTTTAATAAGGTCAAATCAGAAATGCTGCACAATATTTTTTTTGACAGAGTTTTGCAGTGTTTGATATTTTGAAACAACTCAAAGGGAAACAAATGTCAAAATGTCGAAATTTCACATGTATTGGAAAACTTTTTTAGAGCCCTGTCTTTGGACAAGTGTGACAGTAAATTGTAGCAATAAAAACTGATGTGAGGTTATTACATCCTTGTAGATAAACTAAGGAACAGTCTTTTAAAAAGTTGTTAGGACCTGGGAAGCACTTAGTAATGGAATTAAAAAGATCTAGACTGCAATCATCCTTCCACCCCTTTGAAAATCTTAGTTACAAAAAACAAAGGAAGGAAGACCTTTAAAGCAGAATGTTCCCTGAACTACACTGATCACTCAATTTTTGGCCCTGGAATCATGAGAAAAAATTAACATTGGGCATCCTGATTCCACCCAGTAAGTTGAACATCTTCAGTGACATTTAACCTTTATTCTTCTTTTAAGTAGTGGAAACATGCAAGAATAAACTTCACAGAGTCACAGTATTATTTTAAAAAGCACTATTCAGAGTTTCAGCCTGAAATCCTTGGAAATAATCTTGACATTTGCACCCAGACAAATTGATGATTCTGTGTAGTTGTATTTTTGTTCAAATATAAGTGAAGACACTGGTAAAAATTTAGCTGCATTTTGGGGGTCTTTTTGTTTCTTTGTTTGTAATGTTTGCTTGGCTACATTTTGAATTTTTGTGACCTTTTTTGGTCCGACATAGACATTTTGTGACTCAGACAAAATGATGATTCTGAGTAGTTGCATTGTTGTTCGAATATAAGTGAAAACACTGGTAAAAATTTAGCTGCATTTTGGCTTTTTTTTCTGTTTCTTTGGTTTTAATATTTGCTTTTAATGTTTGATTTTTTTGTGACTTTTTTTTTAACCAGAACAGTATAGGAAGTATGCTTAAAACTATATCCTTACAATATCTGGTAGTCAGATGTAGCAACATTTAGAAACTTTCTGAGTCTTAAGAATGAACATTTTGAATAGTTGCAACATGAATTCAATCCACAAGCCTCAGGGTATAAGTTGATCCCCAGATGGGGTAAGGAGAAAATATCCCCTGTGGTATAATATCACATGCACTAAGTGAGTTTAACACCTTTTTCTGAAGTATCCAGAATTGAGACAAGATGCTGGATAAGAAGGATTACTGATCCATCCTATTAAAGCTGTTCCTCTGCTATTATGTTCCTCTCTTAACCTGATGATTCCTCTCATGCAATGGATTCCAGCAGCTCCAACTTCAGAGTCTCATACACAGCACAACAAGCCACAGCAAGGATCTAAGAGCTTTCTAACTAAGAGCTTTCTAACTAAGAGCTTTCTAAGCTCTTGCCTGGCAAATTGGAAACCATTATTTTATTTGATGATTTTGGAAACCAGTAGGAACTTCATAAGAAAGAAATTCTTTATGGTGAGGGTAGTGAAACGCTGGAAGAGGTTACCCAGAGAGGTTGTGGATGCCCCCTCAATCCCTGGAGGTGTTTAAGGCCAGGCTGGACAAGGCACTGAGCAGCCTGATGTAGTGGGAGGTGTATCTGCCTATGGCAGAGGCGTTGGAACTCGATGATCTTTAAGGTCCCTTCCAACCCAAAAAATTCTATGATTCTATATGATTAATTTCCAAAGCACCTAAACCTTCAAATTAGTGCCAACAGAAGTCTATGGCAGATTGTGAAGTGACAACTGAGATTCATTCTGCAGGAACCCACATGGACCTGTAAATCCAAGGACTTCATCCAATCTCCTATTTGACTTGAGACTAATATGTCCACTGATAAGAAGCAGTACTGCACAAATAGACAACTTCTTAGGTTTTGAAGGGGACAGTAATGCAGTGAAGAGACCTGCTGGTGCTCTGCAGCTCAGCATCATAGGCAATGGTTGGCATCAGGAGTCACATTTTGTTGTGCACCAAACTAAGACACTGCTTCTGCTCAAACAGGCTGGCTCTTGGGCAATTTTGCTGTTCACCAGCACATCCAGTATTCAGTGAACTAGGATATTATTTTGTACTTGATGGCAAAAAATTGTATCCTTTGCATAAAAATCTTAGCCAAGGAGAAAAAAACTTTCTGTGGACTTGTACAAGTGAAGAAATTACTGTGGGAAAGCTCTCCCAGTTTTTCCAGAGACTACATTCCCATTCACATCTTGCTGCACTCTGAATCCCTAAACAAAACAAATAATCATGCTCTAGTAAGCACCTGCTTGGCTTATTTGAAGAATCCTCCCATGACAGAATTAAATCCTGACCCTTGACTTTTCCTGTCGGATGCCAAAATGATTATTTCTGCTGATCCTCAGGTTGACATCAGGGAGCAATTGGTTAAGCCTCAGATCCTTCACCTTGTTATCTTCTTTTCTTATAGTTGTCTGTCATGTCTCTGAACTTCAGATTTATAAAGACACATCTAATATTCTAACAACTACAGAAAAAGATGCCTCAATGTCAACTGATCTTAGGTCACTCTCAATGCAAAAAAAAAAGAATAATGCTTTTTTTTCTTGTCCTTTTTCCCCCTCCTTTGCCCACAGAAACTCTGATGACTGAGAAGCAGGCAGCTCTGTTCATAGAAACCAAAAAGACAGTCACAGGCAAGTTTGAACACTGTATAGTTCAGGTCACCTCTATGAAAAAGCTCTGTTAATGATGATTCCATCTAGGTTCAGGCAGAAAAGAAAAATAAAGTAAGTATATTTTGGATTGAATCATGTTGTAGGTTTGTGCTGTCTTAGGTAATGATAGAAAGAACTGATAGTAAATATTAAAACAGTAAAAAATAGAAGCATTAGTTTCAAAGAGAAACTAATTTTTCAAGTCAATTAGACTTTTAATTTGAGATATATGCTTTAACAAAGTGAGATGAGAGTACATATCAGGCTCACACTGGAAATGAAGTAATCTTTTTGCGTGAATTACTTGTAATTTGAAGAAGACATGCTATTTTTTTCAATGTTGGGTTACAGGAAATGTTGACTAAATTTCTTAAATTTCTTATTTCTTAAAATAAGACTTGAAAAAAAACAGCATTCAAAAAGCCCAAGCTTCCTCCAGGGGGCAAAAATATTTGGAACATGTTAAATTTTAGGGTTTTGATGTTAAATTTACCATTACTAGCAGCATCACTAATGTTACATTTTTTATTCTAATAAAAAAAGCAGCTTAATAGGAACATATGGTTTCTATATGGTCAAAATTCTGCTCTAGCTCATTTCTGATGAAAGAGGAGAACAAGATCAAGGCCTGTGGCCCCCAAAAGTGGAGTAAATGTAGCTGCCACAATCATGCTACTAATAAGCTTGTGCTGTCCTGATGTACAGTAGGGTCTGTATGGAGCTCCTCTGGCTCCAGCAACCTTATTACATGCTCCAGTGATTCTCACATACCAACAAGATTTCCATGAAAAACTGATGTTAGGGGTGTTTTGGCACTTGTAGGCAATGGAAGCTAATAAGCTGAAGAGCTCAAACACACATCAAAGTCAAGAAGTTAATGCCTATCATGGGCAATAACAATGGCAATGTTCTGGGTGATTTCCATTTGTGGCGCAGTGCTTCAGGGCAGATCCATTGTGACAGTTTCCTAACATTCAGATTGACAGGAATGTGCTGTTCTAGTTTAAACTGTTCAATCAAATCACATTAAATGTCATTAGTTCTTCAGCCAGGACATTGAGATTATTTCTATTATTGCTGATTTCCTCCAAATAGAGATCATATCTTTAGGTGAAATCAATGCAGGAGCTCCATTTTACCTATTTAACATGAGCCCTTTGTATTATTCACAGATGGATTAATTCTTTTGGTTATCTGCTTCCACAACCTGCCTTACAGGTAGGTTGATTTTTTATTCTAAATTTATAAATGGTTACTGTGGTTAATCCTATATTCCACAAGAGTAAAGGATTCCCTTCAAAGGAGAATATTTTTTTATTCTCATCCCTGCACACACTAAGGGAAATAAATAGAGCATTGTTACTAATGTTCCATCCAACCTGCCCTCTGCAGGACTGCCTCAGCATCAGATTTGCTTCCAAGCAGATGCTGGTTTTGTGTTTTCTTGAGCCCATCTTTTACTATCTTCTCTATCTGCTGCCCTTAACTCCCCATTCTGGGTTGCATGTTGTCATTCATCATTTGCTTTAGCCATTTATGGCTTATTTTTATTTTTTCCCTGCACTCTCTGGAATGCAAACTATGAATTTTGTTTCCAAAGTACCAGTTCAGTACTTTGAAAATCCCACTTACACAGAAGCTTCTGGCCTAAGTCTTTTCCCACTTAGGTCAGCTGGCAGCTTGCCACAGACTTCAGTGAGAAGAGTATCAAAGTGTTATTTTAAGTGAAAATTCAGTCCCAAATCTGCAGTTTGAAAGATGACATTATGTCTTAGCCTTGCTCATTTGATCTGTTGGTATTTAAGCCATTTTAGCAACTTAGATCACATCCTTTGGCATGTTGTTCTGAAGCTGTTCACTCCCCCATCTTTTGCTAACCATCCTGATTATATTCTCCATGGGTCCTTACAGTGCTCTCATCACTGTTGTATCTGAGGCCCTTCCAATTATTCATGAAGTGACTAACATCTATCACATGTAATTCATTCCTGGTCTCCCAGGAGGAGCTCAGTGGAGAGTTTTGCCCAGTTTTTCCTCTTCACCACATCAAACGCAATCCCCTGCTTTACCCATCAACTAAAAATCAAACCTGGTATGGAAATTCTGTCTAAAAAGTCCTTTTCCAGCCATAATGAATGTTTCCAAGGTCAAAACATAGCAATTTTGCTCATGTAAGGGTATGTTTTTGCTCCAGGATGTATCCAGATACAGATGTCTGGGCTACCTAACTCTGCAGGAGGGCATCTACATTCCAGATGTGGATCCTTATTCATATCACACCTGCATTCATACTAGTATTGCATGCCATAGTCTTGAACATTTTACAAATGCAATCATTGCTGCAATCACCCCACAATTTGGTGCAGGGAGCTTGGGATGTGTAAAACACTTAGATACACTCACTACAGACATGGCTTACCACTTTTAGGCAATATCCTCTATCCACAGAAGTTTCTGTTGCCTCACTGTCTCCACATCTCCCTCATTTCTGCCTATTGACAGAGCACAAAGCTGGAATTGCAAAGTGAGAGAGCTACTTGCTTATAAATGTCTCATGTTCAATATTATCCCAAGACTGAGAAGTGAAAGAAAGAAGTGAGAAACATCTTTGCTTAAAACAGAGAGTGATAACTAAGGAAAATTATAGCAAACTGCACTCAAACTGCACTAACATGTTCTTATCTATTAGGAAAATAGTATTTCACTATAAAATACCTTATAGTTACTGAATACCTGAAAATAAAATTTATTACAGTGGGAGATTGGAATCCTCTCTCATGATACTGTTCAGAATGTCTTGTTTATTAGAAAAGGAAACAGAACTCCACAAAAGCTGCAAAATCAGTCTGAACTGCTTGTGAGCATAGGGTATTAACATGGGATATGAAAGTCAGAATTCCAAATAATCTTTTCTGCTCTGCAGATATGCAAAATCATTCTGCTGGAGGTAGATTAAACCTATGACTCATCCCTGTGCAGTCACTGTGCATTAATGCACAAAGAAAAGAGGGTTGAACAGCTCCTTCTTTTTTTCTATTTCCATACAATATTCTGTTTTGGAAAACCAAATCTGAAATAGTTTGAAACTAAATAGCTCGGCATTTCTGTCTTAATGAAAGATCATGTTTTAATGGAAGGAAACTAATTTAAAGGTTTGGGAACAAATGGTATGACAGTAACAGTTGTGTGGGGTTTTTTGTTGTTTTTTTCTTTTAAACACCATGTAAAAAGTGAAAACATGTAGTGAACAGCAGTTCACTAGTTCATCAGTTTTAGATGATTCAGTTTGTCCAACAGAACAGCAGATTTGTATGATGCCACTTGATGCAATATTTGCCTAAAAGCAGATTGGTTGCAGTGCTAATGTAAAATATCCTGAACCCAGAGTACCACAATATTGACCTACTAGAAATAAGATTCTTTTAAAAAAGGAACCACAAATCAAACAAAAAATCACCTGAAGTTGAAGCAGTGATTTGGGAGGCTTTGTTTTAAAAATGTACAAGGTGAAATTCTCACCTAGTGACTAAACAGCATGGCTTTAAGAAAACATCTGATTTTGGGAAAGTGACAAAGAAATCTTGCCAACAAAACCAGCAAGTAAAGTGGAATCATTATACCAAGAGTAAAACAATCTGTTTGGGTTAATGTAAAACACACTGGATCCTCTAAAAGAAAACATTCTTTTCATTATAACTCTTTATTTAAAAGCTGGACAACTTTAGGAGTGATATTTGTTTAAAACTTTCATATGTTTCTTTTCACTAAGGCAATTGTAACCTTTCTCTGTCCCTACTGTTTATGCTTTTAATGGGTCCTCTGAATAAAGCACTCAGATATTATAAATAATCACTTTTGCAATTAGCCTTCCAACTTTCAAAGAAAGTTATTGGATGAATTGGGAATGCAATATGACCAGTTAGGTTATTATGGAGTCTTTAAGAGACAAATAAATTCTGAGACAGCATGGGAAAAAAAAAAACACCTCTCCTCTTTCAGAATTAGGCTTTATTTTAACTATTTTCCTAAAGTAAATTGTTTTAATGATTCATGCCACAATAGTGAAATGTCTGCAGGGAAGTATTGCCTTTGAGGGTTATCTAAATAATTATTCAACTTAGTACAAGTTCACAGTGGAGATGGAATCTACATTAATAACATGAAAAAGAGGATAAAAAATCTATTAAAAAAAATCTGTGAGTGGGATTAATTATGCCCAAATAAGAAACTTTCCCCTATTGTAAAAGTAAGCCTGAAAAGCCATACATATATCAGTAAAGATTTTGCTGTTTATAGTGGCACATCAATACAATAAATATTTATGACTCCTTTTAGAAAGCAAGATTTTCCATTTCTTCTTCTAAAATACAACCTTTCTGAGTACACTGAGTCTTGTTCTAGTACATCCTGTCTCACTTTCCTCCCCTCCAAGGGGCATAGTACATGGCAAATATCCAGGGTATCTAAATGTGCAAAGCAAACCTCAAGTAAAAAAATATTTTTCTTCTTCTCCTAGTTCCTTTCTTTTCTGATGTTTTTCTTAATATTTTCTGTAGCACTGTCAATACAACCACAGTATAGGGCTTTGATGGAGATGGTAGAAGAAAGGAGAAAATAGATAGGCAGATACATAGATAGATAGATAGGCATGTAGATAGACAGATAAATAATGTTTAATTCTCAATTAATTTTTAGAATAGTTTTTAACTTGAGGAAGTTATTGTTATTTAACTTGAGGAAGCTTCTCAATATTCATGAAAACAGAGAGTGATAACTAAGGAAAATTATAGTAAACTGCACTAACATGTTCTTATCTATTAGGAAAATAGTATTTCACTATAAAATACCTTGTAGTTACTGAATACCTGAAAATACAATTGAAAATTTATTACAGTGGGAGATTGGAATCCTCTCTCATGATACTGTTCAGAATGTCTTGTTTATTAGAAAAGGAAACAAAACTCCACAAAAGCTGCAAAAGCATTAGTCTGAACTGATTGTGAGCATAGGGTATTAACATGGGATATGAAAGTCAGAATTCCAAATAGCCTTTCCTGTTCTGCAGAGATGCAAAATCATTCTGCTGGAGGTAGATTAAACCTAGGACTCATCCCCGTGCAGTCATTTTGCATTAATGCACAAAGAAAAGAGGGTTAAACATCCCCTTCTTTCTTTTCTATTTCCATACAATATCCCATTTTGGAAAACCAAATCTGAAATAGTTTGAAACTGAATGGCTGGGCATTTCTGTCTTAATGAAAGATCATGTTTTAACAGAAGAAAACTAATTTAAAGGTTTGGGAATACACTAGCCCCTCATTCTTATGCAACACTTTGTCTCTAGCAGAGTAAATTAGCAAAAATACACTTTACAGTATATTTTTCCTACAGAAAAATTAACAGCTTCTGCTGTCAATCAGACTTTCTCCTGCAAGGATAGTAAGAGTTAAGAAAATTGGTTTTTATTGGATAAAGGCAGGTCTAATTACTAAAATATTGTGTGATACTGATGGTCATTTAAAGAGAGGGAATACTAAAGTCTGGTCTTTTTCTTTTTATAATATATACTGATTTAACATCATGCCAGACTTCCAGCTATATAAGATCTGAGAAAATTGTGTGTTGACAGTCACATCTTTTCCCAACTAAGAAGAGAAATTCTATGCCCCAAATCCAGATTCGAGGGTTATATACCTAAATCTTTCTGCACCATATGTTTAGCTTGAGATCTTGATCTTACCCAGTGACAGTTAGATATGATGGCTTTTGGTCTTACCTTTTGCAGAGGTTAAATGCACAAATGAAATCAGCCTGTGTGGATTTAACTAGATTTTTTTAAATTATATGAACAGGGTGGCAAAATGCACGCAGAGAAAATACAAGCATCTTTCCTTTGGTGACCCAGGTTTGATCTGATTCAGCACAGAAGCAAAGAAAATGTGAAAGGTCTGGGTTATGTTTTTGAAAAATGACTCCATGGAAAATACACACACAAATTACTATAATGAAGGACAGTTGGCAAAAAATGATAAGAATGATAAGAAAAAAGAATGAGCATATTTTAGTCTGAAATAGGCTTTCACTCTCACATACCATCTGTTTTCACAAAGCACTGGAATGATGTTTGCTGGTGTTTTCCTTGCTAGAAAAACAGAAAAAGGAAAGTATTTCTAGACAATTCCTCCAGATTATGCTAGAAATTGTTTAATGTCTGTTCTGAAAGTCTGAAAGTCTGAAAGTCTTCTCTTTGAAGTCAGGCTCCCTTGAAACACTCCATTCACTTTTTATAGCAATATCTTCATGGGAATCAACAAACTATTTCTCTGCATTTTTACTCTTGCACTCCAAATGGAAATACTCCATGTTCAATAGTAATACTTTGCTTTTAGAAAAGACAAGCACATGAAAAAGGTATCAAGATCAAGTTTCAATTTAGTTGGCACATAAAAGTTCAGGTTATTTTTTGTCATTTTTTTTCCCAAGTTCATCCCAGGCAACACAGAAGCTGTTAGCTGTTTAGACTTGTTGACAACTAAAACCACTGAAATAATGAGATACACCATTTAAAAAAAATTTAGAAAAGGAGTTGAAAAATTAAATGGGTGACTTGGCAATACAGTTTAAATACTTGATAGTAAATCTAGGACTTTTTAAATTTTATATTTACATAATTCAATTTGAAGCTTTTGAATAAAAATTGGATGCATGTACTACACTTTGTAAAACTGAGAGTTAACTAAAGGCTCAATTTCAGATGAAATCTGACAGAGCCTTTTCAAATGCTGGTATAGAACTAAAGCTGCATCATTTTAATCAAATTATTTTCTGTTGCAGAAACTGCTTAGTGAGAAGCAATGTCAGAGTATGACTTACAACCCATTTCTTCAATGCTGCTTACATCACCTCCTAACTAATCATGGGGAGGTCAAAAGATTTCCACAAGACCACTGACTTAATAGAGTCCTACTTAGCACAGGTCAGACAGCAAAATGGTATTGTAAAATTATGTGGTGAAAGTGTGTCTTTGGTCAGGTCACACAGAATAATGGTGCAACTCTGGGTCTGTTTTTTTCCATTTTCAAGAAAAATAAATTTATGCCCATGTACTGCATTAGGTGTTAAATTAATGTACAAAGTAGTAATATTTCAGAAGTAGAAATGATTTTGTGTTTTGCTGAGACATCCTGCTTAAAGGTTGAAGAGCGATCTGTTTGGCAAAGCAGGAAACAGGGATTTCAAGTCTAGGCCTCTTAACCTCTTAAAAAAATTAAATGTTAAGAAATTTTAAATAAGAATATGATGTATCTTTAGCCCTTTATCTTCAACACATTGTTTAGGCAATTCTGGTGTGGACTTCGAGACATTTTAAATTTTAACAGGTAGCTGCACTTGGCTGTTCTAGGCAGATTTCTGTGCCACTTGTGAAAGAATAATATTAACTGGCAACTCACAGATAAACTCATCAAGAGAAGGTTTTCAAAAGGAAAAACTTTGAATAAATATCTTATTTATGCAGGAAGGATAATTTATTACGATGGCAGTCAACAAAATTAAGGCTGGAGACACGAGTATACAAAGACCCATCAGTTGCACCAAAATGCCATATTAAAATTAAGAAGTTTATGTTATTTACAAGGTTGGAAATTTTAGAATCATAGCATAGTGTGGGTTGGAAGGGAGATCATCGAGTTCCCACGCCCCTGCCATAGGCAGGGACANATTTACATCCAGTATTTCTGGTCCTCCAATCAGATATCTTATTAAAAAGTCCTTCCCCTGCCTTTCTGTAGGACCCCCTCAGGTATTGATAAGTTACTCTGAGGTCCCCCCTGAGCCTTCTCTTCTCCAGGCTGAACAACCCCAACTCCTTCAGCCTGTCTTCATAGGGCAGTTGCTCCAACCCTTTGATCATCCTCTGGAGGACTCCAGAACTGGACACAGTAACTCCAGGTGGGGTCTCACCAGAGCTGAGTAGAGGGGCAAAATCCCCTCTCTTGACCTGCTGGTCACACTCCTCTTGATGCAACCCAGGATTTGGTTGGCTTTATTGGCTGCAAGTGCACACTGGTGGCCCATATTGAATTTGTTATCAACTGACACTCCCAAGTCTTTCATTGTTGGAATGCTGTCTGCTTGTGATATCATCTACCAGTGGGAGTACAAAAGATATGATTTTTGGTGCTGACTCCACATTTTAGGCCAGACTCTTTAAATAAAGTTATCTTATTTAGAAAATGTTATATACAGACATCTTGGAATTTTGAAAAAAGATCAACCTGCTCATAGTGAAGTGACGTGATTTTTATAGCATCCAAATTCCTTTAGTCTGTGACCAGCCTCAACAAAGTTGATAAACTGTGGATTTTGTGCTTTTGGGTGGAAGATTTCATAACTATGGGTCTTTGAACTCCATGACATCATCATTTCAAGGTTTAGCAAAGCTTTCTTTAGAGCAGTAAGTTAAAGCACATGAGTAGGATTCAAATGCACCAATGAAATGGGGCACAAATTTAAACAGGCTATCAGGAAAATAAATAAAGGACAATGTGATTTTTAGGCATGTCTTGGGAATTACAAGTGTATCAGACTGAACTGACTGAAGATGGAATTCATTCTATATGCTGTAGACATATCAGCCTGGCCTAAATTAAATCAACTATCAGTGATTTAAAGGAGTGACCAAGGGTTGGGATTGCACTCCATCACATTTCTGATATGTTCTGATATATCATTTATGGTAAGAAAGTGGGAATGATGGCTGTTATCTCGTGATCAGTGAGCAGATGGATCCCATATTTCAATAGTAAATAAAGCTACAAGTGACACAGCCAGAGAATGATGATTTTTTCCAACATCCTTTGATAGAATCCATTTTGTAATAAAATAAGATCCTGGTGTATCTACTGTAAAAGAGCATTTCAGAAAGTGCTTTGAAAGATTTTTTTTGTTTTCCTTTTAAATATTGTGCTCCTGCCACAATATCTACAAAGACACAGGGACAAATTTGCAACATCTGTGTATCATATCTTTCTTTTGAATAGGCACTCACCATGTTCACAGATGCATTTTTCCCAAAATAATGTAAACCAGAAAGAACATTTGTTCCATTTCCATTAAGTCTTTATCCAAAGAAAGGAAAAATTGCTATTATTTTCATTTAAGCACGAGATTTGTAATTCATAATCATAGAGCAATTTCCATAACAATGCAACATGATCCCAGGCTCTCTTCTAATTTAGGGTTTACCTTGTCCAAATATGTTCTAGGAGCTGTCATTAACAGTCAAGCATACATTTCTGAGTGTTTCCAAAAATATTATGTTCAGGATTCTGTATTTCAAGTTTCCCTCTCTTACAGGTGCCACATGGCAGCTAAAATGTTGACAATTTCTACTAGACCAAGATTTCCTTAAACCTGCTCAATTTTCTGGACACATTTTATAGCTGTTAATATGCTTCTTAAGCAGGACTTTTTATATATATATATATTTAATATATTTATTTATAAATATGGCTCAGCTCAGAGACTGGACTAAATTCAAGCATGTATTATGCAAAAGAAAAAGTTTAAACATTGAAAAACCATGATGTATGACAAAATGCAATTTAGCATAAGACATACAGCAGTCTTCCACATGAATTTTCCAGGTCTTTGAGTTCCTGTCATTTCATTTAGTGAACTGGTTGCACTTCTTTCATAAAACAAGCTTCCCATATTATGTCTGCAATTTTGGCAGTTTCTGAGTATTATGTTTGCCTCTTTCAAATAACTTCTCTCCATAAATGTAATCCTGCATTCTGTTATGAATAAAAAAAGGTCTCCTTACAGTCTAAACAAAAGCAGAACACAGAATGCCAACAACAAAAGCTAGCAAATAAAACCCAGAAGATTTAGTGTCATGTGTGGAGAAAGATGACAAGAGCACTCATGATGAAAAAATTCTTTTAATACAGGCAGAATGGAGTTGCATCAGTGCATAAAATAGCATGTGCTTCCTACCAATTATATTCCAGAGTGTTTTCATTTATCATAGAGAACTTTCATATGCTCCTTTGGTGAAATCAGAAAGGACCAAGAAGAGAAGCTAAAATATGCAACAAGTGAGTTGTGAATTCCTGAGATAAAGGCAGCTTCACAAAGTGGGGTTTAGATAATAAAATACTGTGTACCCTCTTCTCCATGGTTTAAATCTTATAGGTAGGAATAATGCACTTGGAAGCATGTTCCATGTGAGAATAGGTATATGGAAGAAAAAAAAAACATAGCAGGAAACAAATATATTTAGCAGATGTAAGGGAAAAAGACAAAGAGAAAAACTATAGTCCCAGAAGATTTGCCTATTCATGTTCTTCTATGATTTTCCTTTTACAAAAGAAAGTCTTATGGAATTATATGTTCAATATGCCTAGTTTTGGCAACAGACTTTACTCCTGGCCCATTCTACCCAAAATAAGAATAAAGTTATTATTTTTCTGAACAGACAGCATATTCTCTACTGCCATTACCTACTGTATGGACAAGAAGTACATCATCTGAGACTTCAGAAGCTTTGCCAGGTAAAGGAATTCTCCTGTTCTTGGCTTTGTTCATAACTTCAAGGCGGAAACATATGAGCATTGTGAAAAACTTCTCTGTTTACAGCCTTGGTTTTCAATCTAATTGAATCAATTCTTCTCTTGATCTAGTGACATCCTACAGATGACACTTCAACATTCAGCTGAAGATGAAACATATTTACAATTTTTATTTGCAGTAAAAAGCAGATAGACACAGAAATAAGTTAATTCCATGGCTAAGTTGCTAATGAAATGTCTAAAGGATTAGAGTTCCTTTGTTTCTCTGTGCAATGAATGTTGTATTTATGATTTAGTGCTAGATCCTTAGGAAGACTCATTACTACTCTAACATAGCTCCTGAGCTTTAGCTGCTTAGTCTCAAGAATCAGATTTTTGCTTCCAACTCAGAAAAGATTATGTTAAAAAGTGAAGGAAATTAAGAAAAATAACAAAACATCTTAACTGGTTAGATTAACAATGATGAGTGGTAATCTTGCTTCTTACATAGTAAAGCAGCTGGTAAGCTTCCTTGTACCATGCCATGTCAGATTAACTCTCAGTGCTGCACTGACTCACTCAAATACACAAATCTTTATGTATGCCACAGTCATAAAGTCTGCTAAGGTGTCTTAGACAATTGTTTCAGGCCCAATGGATTTTCTGAGAAGGCACTCACTCTCCAATAGATCCAACAGACACCATCCCTGGAGACATTCAAGGTCAGGCTTGATGAAGCTATGAGCAACCTGATCTAGTGCAGGATGTCCCAGCTCACTGCAGGGCGATGGACTGCATGACCTTCAAAGGTTCCTTCCAACTATGATTCCATGATACATCTTCCTGTTTTGCATTAGCTAAAGCAGCTCTCACAGAGCTGCTTTAGCAAGTATTTGTTATACCCTGTGTGTACCAGGCAAACTTAATCTTTCTTACCTTAAAAATACATTGGAAGACACAAATTAAGACATACAGTGAACACTGACAGGGAATTCCTGGTATTTTATCAGTTAAAGGAGCATTATCAATGTTTCCTGCAGTTTTCCTATTACTTATCTGTGAACCTTACTCGTACAAAAGCTTTAGTCTTCTGCTGTGCTTTCAGGAATGGAACAAAGTTTACTTTAGGTGCTGGCATCTGAAGGTTTCCCCTTTAGGGAAGCAGCAGTTTTATACTGACTGGTCTCCCCTATAATGTAACAGTACCCAAAATATTTCTTTGATTCTGTAAAAATAGAAAAATGTCTTTTTTCCTTAAATAATAAGCCTTAATGATATTGACTTTCGTGCAATTATTTTTAAAAAGCCTCCTATGAGCCCAAGCTGTCAACTTCCAAAGCTAAAACAACAGTTTCAGTGCTGCACGTGCCAGTGCTTGGTCTCAGCTTAAAATCATAGAATCATAGAATGGTTCGAGTTGGAAGAGGCCTTAAAGATCATTGAGTTCCAACCCCCTGCCATAGGCAGGGACACCTCCCACTACATCAGGCTGCTCAGTTCCTTGTCCAGCCTGGATTTAAACACCTCCAGAGAAGGGGCATCCACAATCTCTCTGGGCAACCTGTTCCAGTGTTTCACCACCCTCACTTGAAAGAATTTCTTCTAAATCTACCCCCTTCCAATTTACATCCATTGTTTCTGGTCCTCCCATCACATATCTTATTAAAAACTCCTACCCCTGCCTTTCTGTAGGACCCTTTCAGGTCTTGATAAGCTACTCAGAGGTCCCCCCTGAGCCTTCTCTTCTCCAGGCTGAACAACCCCAACTCCTTCAGCCTGTCTTCATAGGGCAGTTGCTCCAGCCCTTTGACCATCTTTGTGGACTCCTCTGGACCTGCTCCAACAGCTCAATATCCTTCCTGTGTTGAGGGCTCCAGAACTGGACACAGTAACTCCAGGTGGGGTCTCACCAGTGCTGAGTAGAGGGGCAAAATCCCCTCTCTTGCCCTGCTGGTCACACTCCTCCACTGGTAACAGTGCCCATCATGGAGAGAAGTCTGGTATGTGTTACCAGATACAGTCCAAGCCCTGAGTGTTTGTGGTTATTTTCTTGATGAGTGCAAAACAACAGTCAGCTTTTCCTAGAAGTTAGGGACCAGACCTCCACGTCAGAGAGAAGCAGAAAAGGAACAGCTTGATCTTTGGCTGCTGACTTTCTTTCCTATATGTGGAAATGAATCTAACACTCAAAGACGTAACTGCAATGTAATGTAATTGCAACCCTGAAAGATGTAAATAATGACAGCCATTAACACTTTTATTGCAAGGCAAAGAATCAAACTCTGGCCAAAGAGTCAAGGTTTGTCATTTCCTGTCTTAACAACACTTCAGCTTCATCTAGCAACGCCTTAAAGTGCTTGCTAACTTTTCCTTGTATTTATTCAATTACAAATGGTTATAAAGAACTTCAAGCAAGAGCAAGGAGGGAGATAAGGTATAATAGCATTTCATAAATTCTCCTCTGTAAGCTAGTTTTTGTCCAACTTTTGATGACTATGCCTGCAGAAATGTGCTTGGGAACTGCAAACTCTGTCATTCTGCACCACTCCAGTTATTATTCCACATGGTAACAATATGGGAGCAGTGGTGCAAAATATGCAAACCCCTAAGTTTCCCCTACCCCATATTTTACTGTGCAGAAATACAAATGGTTATGAACAGGCTGTTAGCTCCCACTTGCTTGTTTTCACAATACATATGGCCTGGGTGTGTGAACACATCCCAGAACACTTCCCTCCATTTGAATCATGAAGGGCTGGACTTTACCTCATACCTCTTACTTTAAGCACAGACTTCCAGAGCTAACAGCTCTTCTGGTTTCTGAGGGTCTGAAAAGAGACACCCAGCACTGAAAAGATCAGGGCAGAGAAGCAATTCAGTTCAGGAAATTTTTCTGAGCAACAACAGAAGAGCTCATGTGCTTCTTCCTAAGACTCATCACTAATTGTCTTGATGTTTGACCCTGCTATATCCTTCTAGAGAAAATGACAGATTTCAGCTTAATTGGCTTTGGTTTCTCTGAATGCAAACAAAACATGTCTGCATTTAAGCTTTTACTATGTGAGTGGTGGCAGAAAGAAGGTGAGGGATTTCTTTTTTCTTTCTTTTTTCTGACGCCCACCTCTGCTAACGAACCTGGATAATCAGAGCACCTCTTCTGCAGGATCTGGGAGTGCTTTACCAGCTGGGTGCTGGGACATGCTGGCAGAATTCGCACGTCAATGGGACCAAGACTGATCCTGCATGAGACATTATCAAAGGCAGCCACCTGTGGGGAGGGAGTGGGGAGACCCAGCAGCTGTTTAGCAGCACTCTGTAAGGCAGAAACGAGTTCAGGCTGGGAAATGAAGAATACCATATCCAGTTGCAGCTGCAGGTGGAATTTAGGTGAGCAGACCCCTAGTGCTGCAGTTGGGATTTGGCATCAGCTTTCAGGCCAACAGCACTCTCTGGGACCTTTCCCAGCAAAGGGTCAGAAGCACCGTGGTCTAATGGACACAGCATGGGACTGGGAATCAGCCATCCTTGAGTGCACCAATGCAAATATCCTTGGAAATAGCATGTCTGCTAACAAAATACCTTCCTTAACCGTTAACAAATCCAATGAAACACTGGAAGGCTGGAGGAGGAGGTAGACCAGTCAGACTAATCATTCTCCTCACTAAAGGTTTTAATTTTTTTCCCCATAACTGTGGAAGGAGACAGCACCTGAATAATAAAATTAACAAATCTTCTGCTCAGTTGTCTCCATCCTGAAAGCACTGTAAAGGGCAGGAGACAGTCACACTCCTTCAGAGCCAAAGGTTCTCCTGAGGCATCCTGATTGATGGGCAATCAATTTGTCTTGAGGATAACTGTAACACACGATGTCACAGATGTCTTCGAGCACAAAGGTAGCCACTAATCACCTGGAAATGCCTGCATTAAAAAGCTATTATTGAATTTAACTGGGAGCATGGAGCTGCCCATTGTGTATTGCTTTACATGCATTAATCTGAATCACTATGAGGTCTACAGCTTCTCTAAGCTATTTCTGTGGACTCATGCTGCTGGTCTGAGGCAGTGAAGGGTTGAATCTCTGACAATCTTTACTCAGTTAAGACTTCCAAAGTAAAACACTCCCAGATTACAGAACTTTGAATTAATATCCTTGCTGTTTCCATGATCAGTTGTCAAGTTTGTTTCTGGGAAATCTCATATTTTACTCTATAATTTAATATGGGGTTAAAAAAGAAACAAAAGCTCAGAATATGCTGTTTATTATAGTACAGATGCAATATGCATTTAATTCAGTTACCTTTGAATAGAAGATTAAAATATTTAGTAAAGCAGCAGGCAGAGCAAACATATTGCTTATTTAAGCTTATTTAAGTTATCAACTCAATGAGCTGCACCACTTGCAAATAGATACTCTCATCAAAATCCTTCTGTCTTATTATTCTGTAAATAATTACACTCACAAAGTCAGCCTAAGTGCTATTCAAGCCTCCCCAATTTAAAAAGGAAGTATATGGGGAGCAATTCCTCAGCTGGGCTTCTGAAAGAGCAGTGAATTTCACCTTAGGAAATAATATCATCTTTACTGGTCAAACACGAGGTATTAGTCATAGTCTTTGCAGCCAGTTCATGCAATGAGACTTTTCACTTTGGAATTTGAAGATGATAAGCTTTTATAATCTCTTCCTTTCTTCTGGAATGGTCACAGAGAAAGAGAAGTGGAAATGTATGCTTCCAAGTGAAAAAATTATGCAAATGTTTGCAGATAATGTGTTCTCCTTTTTCATTTGTAGATTCCTGTTTTGTATCCAGTTCTTAAAGCCAAGATGTGTTCACAGACAGCCTTAAAAAGTGAATATTACATATTATTATCTATTCCTACAGAAGATGTCATTGAAGAAACACAAATGAAGTCTCCAGAGGAATGGAGATAAAATCAACATAATTAAAGGTCATCAAGTCCAACCCTTTGCAGGGAGCAGTGACAACTAGAAGAGGCCATGAACAACCTCTGATACTATGTTTTTTGAAAACACATGGAACTATGAAATTATTTCCACTTCACTTATAGTGTTCCTTTTTTGATGATATATTCACAAAGAGGAACTTGAAAGTGCAGGTCTTAATAGTATTTTAAGACAAAAAAGTATTTTCTTTGTAAAAATATTATTAATAACCTTATTTTAAAATGAAAATTACTGCATTTTTTAAAGTAAAGCCCTTTAGGTTATGAAAAAATAAATTTAGAAAGTAGAAATCTGTAAATTTCTGTGGTGTTTTTTTTGTCAAGTGGAAATAACAGACCTGATAAAAAATGAGATCTTCTGGATATGTTTCTGGTGTCAGTGTTTCAGAAACTAAATAATAAACTTTCTGTAAATCTGCCCTCAAATTCAGCCAGAAAAAGTGGCACAATGGTCTTTATACTTCTCAGCAGAGCCATTCAACCCACAGGACTTTGCATCTTGTAAATGAACTATGATGTCTCCAATCCAAAATATCTGCCCAAGACTCCTGCTCTTCTTGTCACCTGTTGCACCCCTAGTAATCATCTGGCTTATGGCATGGTTCCTTTCAGTAGAAGTAACACAAAAAAATGAATAGAACACAAAAAGACACACATACAGCAAAAATAAAGAACCAAGAATAAAACCTCAACAAATGCCCCATAAGTGCCCCAAAAAAAACCCAAACCAAAGCAATGAAAAAAGAGAAAACACCTCTCACCCTACCCCCCTAAAAAAGCCCAATGCCACCCAAAATGCTTATAGACCATAAGAGGAATGGACCAGAATATGAAACACTACCACTGAGATGTGTCTGGACTCCTTATGAATATCACAGCCATCTATTCCTGTATTGTTTGAAACTATCAACCAGCAGTCCAAATCAATCAAAAAACCAAAATCACCTGGAAATGTTCTCCTATTTTTTATATCACCTGGAAATTCTTCTGCTTTAACGCAAAAAAGACTTTCCTTCTAAATTTCTGAATTATACACAGCAACCACATAACACAAAGGGGAAAGAAAATCTCTGAGCAACAGCCCCAATAATTTCTTTTTTAAGTTAAAACCTCATCTGGTCTCCAATTGACCTCACACTGTTTGGTTTGCATCTCCAACTGGATGGGAAATTCATCCTCTGAAGTCAAACTGGGATTCTATGACTTTGTAGGGATGTTTATATGTTGAGGAAAGAGCAGATCTCAAGGTATTCTCCCATATAAAAGTGGAGCTACTTGACAGACTAGAATGATTCAATGTGGTCTTCACTGATGGAAAAATAAAAAACAAATCCAAAACCACAAAATAAGTAAGTACAAACCCAGTCTTGCTGCAGCTCTCAGACCAGATGTTTCAGCCACACATTGTCAAGTGATAAACCCAAGATTACAATTTTGTATAATTACCTGAGCAAAAAACAAAATCAATATGTTTCCCCCATATTTTAGGATAGCTGGGATATTGATAAATAGAAATAAAATATTACAAATCTACTATGTAGAAATTATGGCCACACACTTTTCAAATGCCTTCTCTTTTGTTTTTTTTTTTGTGACTATAATGAACTTACTTTACAAACTTTACAAATCTGGATAACAACTGCAAAGAATGTCACACTTCAGCTGAAGACAGAAGCCCAGTTCAGGCTAATATTAGCAACACCATGTTAAAATCTTACAGTAGAGACCATTTAAAGTTTTTAAAATGTAACAGAATATATTAGAAAGACACGTGGGCTTAATTTTTCACTTCTGCAGATGTATTTCCTTAGACCTCCACGCCTTATCTCCAACTGGGTGCCAGAAGAGCAGAACAAGAAATGGCTTTGAGTGTGTGACTACCAGACTTTAAACAGATTTTAGGTTACTTAGAGCAACCATTCAGTTCCAGAAGAATTTCAATCTCTTGTCAGTGGAAGCTGAGCTGAATCTCAACTCTTGAAATCAACATCTGCCTTTTGTAAGTTGAATTCAGTCAGAAAATTAAAAGAAGTTGTTTTTATATACACTCCTATACACATGTTAAATTCAGTTAGAAAATTAAGAAGAAAAGAAGTTGTTTTTATATGTACTCATACACATATATCCACATGACAAAAAATTACCAATTTCCACTGATTGCTATTAAATATTGAGGTGCATGAGTTCCTTATATGAACAATGAGCAATAATAATAGTTATTCATTGTCTGAAATGCTAAATGCAGATCAATAATAAATCAATGGCTTGATTAAAGGGTTCATGGTATTTGAACTCATAGGGATCTTTTGATCTGAAAAGTGCATGAGCCAGAGGAAATCTGCTGCATTGAAGCTATGGGAGACATATGAAACAGGTCAAAAATCTACACAGGAATTGGAAAGCATTAGGTTTTTAGATAACTCAAGTTCAACTGCTTGGAGAGAAAAGTATTGATGTATGGCATGAACATACATTCACACCTGTTGCTGGAACAGCTTCCAGTAAAGGAACAAGTTTATCTAAGTGTTAATACTTTGTTCCTTTTTCTGCTAATCCCATTTTCTGCTTTATTGGAACTGACTGCAAGATGGCTACAAAGTTTAGGACCCTGTTGGGCATTAAAGCTTGTGTCAGTGTTCAGCATTTTTATAACTACAGCTCACATTGTGCTGTTTTTTCTACGTGTCTGTTTGAAATTGCTTCAGTTCTTACACTGCCCTTTTTGCTGAAATAGGGTCAATGGAAAGGTTTTGCTGAAGAAGATAATGTATAAATAATTGAACTCCTGAATATGTAAATGAATATCTATGTCATATCTCATGTGCTAAATAAAGGATCTATTTAAAACCTACAGTTACTAAGGGAGAGGCAACTCTTTTTTCCATTCAGGACCAAAACTTTGATTAATTTCATTTTTATTGAGCTCTTGAAGGAGGCAAGGCTGTTTCATTTTAACTATGAGCCTGTTGTGGCTCGTAGTACAACTCACAGAGTCTAACTGACCTCCAAATCATCTCTTTGAAATTGAAGCAGACTTTAGCACCTAGCCTTTACATCACACAGAACATCAAATATTTTGATAAGAGGAAGGTCTTATCCACTTGCAGTCTCATCCTATGAAACTCTGGTTGTGGAAAGACCTACTGCTCTTCTTGTTCCAGCTCCTGAGTTTGCATTGCTAGGTCCTGTCTAATGGAACCCTGTCTTGCCTTTGGTAGTGGGCCCTCACATCATGGCCTCCAAGATCCTCCAACCTTATTACATGCATGATACCTGCCATCTAAGCAGGACAGTCCTACCAGCTATGGTGTACACCAAAATACATGCTCTTATCTATGCAACATTCTAAATATCCTTTGAAATTAAAGTACACTTTAGCATTGAGCCTTTATATCACACAGAACATAAAATATTTTGATAAGAGGAAGGTCTTATCCTCTTACAGCTTCTGGGCTACCTCATCCTATGAAATTCTGTGTGGGACTGCAGGTTGTGGAAGGACCTACTGCTCATCCTGTTCCAGCTCCTGAGCCCTGCCTAATGAAACTCTGTCATGTCTATGGTAGTGAGCCCTGATACATCTGTCTCACACCATGGCCTCCAAGATCTTCCAACCTTATTACATGCATGATACCTGCCATCTAAGCAGGCCAGTTCTGCCAGACATGGTGTACATCTTACTCAGCATATCAAAATTCTAAATATGCAAATCATTTCTTTGAAATTAAAGTAGACTTTAGCACTGAGCCTTTACATCACACAGAACATCAAATATTTTGATAAGAGGAAGGTCTTATCCTCCTAAAGTTTCTGGGCTACCTCATCCTATGAAACTCTGTTTGGTTGTAGAAAGACTTACTTCTCCTCCTGCTCCAGCTCCTGAGTCCTGCCTAATGAAACCCTGTCTTGTCTTTGGTAATGAGCCCTGATTCATCTCTCTCACGCCATGGCCTCCAAGATCTTCCAACCTTATTACATGCATGATACCTGCCATCTAAGCAGGCCAGTCCTGCCAGCTATGGTGTACATCTTACTCAGCACATCAAAATACAGATTTTTATCTATGCAACATTTAAAATATGCTCCCTGGGGTGGCATAAACCCAATTATCATACTGTTTAGAGGATATTGAATTTATTTCCCATGATGGAAGGACTCTTATACTTCACCTGGGGTTTTACACTACCCCTGTACCACAGATTGATGAGGTCATTCCTTTAAGAATCTCGTTGCAAGAATATTGGAAATAAAAGAAATGAAAGCTGGTTTTAAGAGTTAATAACAATTTAATGCAACCATTTCAACCTGTTGCTCCCAGCACCAAGACCCTTAGTCATCCCAGACTTCTACTAAAGTCAGTGGGGGGGTTTAATTTGTACAATACATACCTACATACCTCCAATCATATCTAAACATAAATCATCATTTAGTTTTCATGGAGGATAAAAAGTATGGAAGGACTGATTTTTTTTGTTTATGAAGTAGGAAAATATATGATGAATCATCTGAAATGTAATAACTGAAGTAGAGCATCAGTGGCAGAGAGAAAAGTTCTTTGTCATGGCATGAAAATGCAGACCACCTGTTCTACAGAGCTCTGGTGTGGTTCCACTCATTTACTTAAAGCCTAAGTCACATAAATGGGACTTTGTGGAGTGATAAAAATCTAATAAAGAATAATTGAGCAGGTTCTGATGGTGACAGCATAACCTTCCAGCCAAGAATATTGAGTAACCCCATATCAGGGTGCTTTATAGGTAGTACTTTAATACTCCCTAGTATCTCCTAGAAGTAGTCTTAATTGGCTTTAAAATCAAGGTACCCAAAATGATGAGTCTCTTGTGGAATGCCTGAACCATGTTATTTTGCAGCAAAAATTCTCTGTGTGTTCTCAACTGGTCAGTATCTTCAGCATTAGTCTCTCTGCTGATTAAAGGTCCTGTGCTGAGATATTCCCTCCTCCCCACAGACATATTTCATAATATTTAGCACTCAGTGCTTTACACTATCAAAGCATTATAAGCATGCTATCTAATACCTCATCATTAACTCATACATCTCCTACTAAAAAAGCATCTAAAATCAATGACATATGGTACTGCTGGCTTTTATACAACACATGCAAACTCAGCTTTTGGTTTTTACAAGAAATGGGGGTAAGCTGAGATTCCTTTCTAAAATCTGACAAACACTTTTTGCCATATCTGACTTTTGACAGAGAGGAAATGAACAGTGATGCAAAGTGGATCTGTACAATTCTCAGAATGCACACACAAACACTAGCATGGGCAAGGGTGAATCCACAACTTTCAGAGCCAACATTTTTTGTTCCCTTAATGAGGTACACACCAATTACATGGGTTTCCCACAGACTTTGCTCTCATGCCCTGTAGAAAGCATGAGAAACAAGTAAAGTCTGTCATTTTTGGTATCCATCAAAGCTCTCTTCCATGTGAGGAAGTGGCTAATTTGTCATTTCACACTCAAAAAGGCGTGAAAGGCAAAGCGGAGGGAGGTTAGATAGAAGAAAGAGGGGTTGCAACTTGTGAGAAGGAGAGAAAAGGCCTGATTTGGAGCTTGTGTTTGTTGCTGCATATCAGAAATTAATTCAATAAAACCACATTGATATGAAACAGAAAAGAACGAGGCCAGTGTTTCTTGTTTATGTGGAAAAAAATTTACACTATTAAAACCAAAAATAGGAACTGAGGAACACTTTACATATGAAATCATGGTACATAGCAAATTTCAAACTTACAGGTTTTATTTACACATGGACATCTTTTTGTTTTATTTAATTATAATAAAAGTATTAAATCCCACAATGCAAATTTTCAACTTAAAAAATACATAAGTCTTTTGGGAGAAAATCCCAAAGAATACAAACATCAGAGGAATGTCAGCTCTGTGCCAAAAGCACAGGTCTCAGCCACTATTTTCCCTCCTCGTCTTTCATTTAGCTTTGTTTTTGTCTTTTATTTTTTTTCTTTTCCTCTTCATAAAACAAAGCTAGCAAAGGGCCAGATAAACAGTTAGAATGAAACCTTTGGAGAGATAGGAGAGCTATGGGCAGGAATCCCATTATTTGCTAATAGGATTTGTGCACATACCTCCCCCAGACCACTTAGGAAATTTACTCCAAATCATCTCAGAGGCAGTTTCAATTAGAGTCAACATTTCATTTTAGCAGATGGACTGCAAACTGGTGGCTATATAAACTCTAATGAGTAATGCTTGATAATTCCCCTCTCTTAAACTGTGATTATGGTTCCTCTTTGTTTTTTTTTATGAGGAGAATTAATGTTGTTCCTAATCCAACACTTAATTTGATTTTTTGCTGAGCCTCTCTGTGCTAGCAAACCCAGGTACCAATAGGTGCAAAACCAATGAGTAAGTTAGTAGATATTTTTACACATCTCTCACATATTTCTAGTATGCTTTTTTGACTCAGAAAGATGTTCAGAAGCTAGAAGTATATCTTTCCTCCCCTGAAATGTAGCCACCTCTGGGGTGGAATGTGGCAGCAAATAATAACATGGAAACACAGACACTAATTCCTATGTGAGAATTATGCAGGAAACACAGAAACACAGCTCATGTAGCCTCAGGCTACCCAGAAATTAGCTAAAAGTGTACATCTTTTTAATGAATGTATTTTAAATTATTGCCTGGTGTGTGGTACTCCAATAAGGAATGTCTCATTTGGTATCAAATCCCATTGTACTGTCTCACACAGATGAATAGCGATGGTGCCTTATCTGATTTCAATAAGAAGCAGTACTAACTCATAGGCAAGATGCACAAAACACAGTATTTACTTTCTTTATCATGGAAAATGTCTTTTCTTTAAATAGACTATGTAGATGGTGGCCTGGCTGGCTCATGGTGCCTTCGGTTTCTCTTTTTCTTCATCTCCTGCACGTGCTTCCACTTGGCACCACCTTTGTTCCTCTGCCTCCGTTTCTCCCGGTGCCACATCTGTTCACAGTACTCATCCAGGCTAAAGCTGGGGCTGCTGACGAGCTGGATGTAGTCCTTATACCTCAGCCTGGACTCTGTCAGCAAATCCCTTACCCGTCCCTCCTCATCCTCAGTCTTCTGAGTGTTTTCCATTTGCCCGTTCTCAATGACATTTAGATTCAGCTTCACGATGGTCTGGATGAAGGTATGCTCCTGGGCTTTGCAGAAATAGGCTCCGGCATCCTTCTTCTGCAAGCTGCGAATCAGCAGCCCATGATCTGTTTTGATGATCCTTTCATCAGCCTTCAGCTGTGGGGTTGGACAAAGAAGAGTGATACACGTGAGTTTCATCAGCAAAACACAATGCATGTCAGTGTATCCTCACTGAGATGGGGAAAAGGCTAAGCTGACACGTCCCATGTCTCATCCCTTGGGTGCCAGCACATGGTGGCACATGCAGCTCAGATGGATACCAAGAGGTCTTTTCAAAGCCTGAGTTCTGTCCTTATCAATAGCATTTTTATCACTGACATTTTAGTATTAAAACAGAATCATAAAATCATAGAATAATTTGGGTTGGAAGGGACCTTAAAGTTCATGGAGTTCCAACCTCCCTGCCATAGACAGGGACACCTCTCACTACATCATGCTGCTCAATGCCATGTCCAGCCTGATCTTGAACACCTCCAGAGAGGGGGCACCCACAACCTCTCTGGGCAACCTCTTTCAGTGTCTCACCCCCCTCACCCTAAAGAATTTCTTTCTTATATCTAGCCTGAATCTCCCCCCTTCCAATTTACATCCATTATTTCTGGTCCTCCCATCTGATATCTTATTAAAAAGTCCTACCCCTGCCTTTCTGTAGCCCCCTTCAGGTACTGATAAGTTACTCTGAGGTCCCCCCTGAGCCTTCTCTTCTCCAGGCTGAACTACCCCAAATATATGTATTCTGTACCACTGAAAAGACAGACAGTTAAGTAACTCATCACAAAGCAATAAGGTAGATTACTTCCTCTAAAGAGGGCAGATATTCAGTTCACAAATTCCATTCATTTTTAACTGCTTTTCTTGTGATATCTCTTATGCATACAATATAGTAAGTTGGCTGCATGTATCTGGAATGCTGAGGCCCTACTATGCTGAAAATAAACATTGCTATTGATTTTTAAAGAGAAATGCTGTGATTCTAATCTTCTTCAACTGAGTTTTACAAAAGGAAGCTGAAGTTGGCATTAATTCATTGGGAAGCAATTAAAAGCACCCAGTAAGTTTAGATTAATACAATCTATATTAATTACAATCTCTGAAGAAGAATTTAGAGGTGAAAAAAAATGAAAAAAAAGAAAAGAAAAAACAAGCTGAGGAGAGAATGAGACTGCAAGTGATGGCTGAAGTCTGTCAGTGTAGAACTGTAGCTTCATTTATGAAATAGATCAAAAAAACCCCTACAGCACATGTTAAAAATAAGGTGTACCTTGGAGTAATAACCACTGTCAGGTGAGTTACATATTTGGTGATATGAAAATTATTTCCAAAAATAACCTAACCCTAAAAAGAAGCACAATTCCCCTACCAGAAAGAAACCCCAACAGGATAGGGCAATGGGCACCTAAGTGTTTTTGCAGCTGGGGAGCAGAGAAGGTAAGTGTTCTGCCAAAGATTTTATAAAGTTTAGTAGCAGAAGTGGAAGTAAAAAGCAGAGCCCTAACTCTCAGTGTCCAACACCAGCATTTCCTTTGAAAATTATCTTGGGTTTAGTCCAAAGCTGTCACCTCCCAGGGATGTTATGTTCTGCTGCCACACTGAGGCTGCAGCACACAACAGCACAGAAGTACCTGAGACTTTCTTGCTCAGCCCTCAGCAAAGCCAGGGCCTTAAACACAGTCTCAGCACCACTGGTGGCATTGCTATAATGTTTAAAACTTCAGCAGAAGGCTGAGTAGTGGGTTTAAAAAGGGGAGGAGAAGGAGCAGAGAGAACCAGGACAGGGTCTGGAACATTTCCCAGATTGCACATCTGACCCTCCAGCAAACTTCAGAAGATGAAGATCAGGGAGGCATAAAGATGACTAAATTAGATTTATTCACAGTGGGTAAGCTACACACTGTTTCTTTATGTAAAAAATCTGCACATGGTTCCCTCCTCTACACCATGGGAAAAAATGTATACATACATATGATTCTCCATCTGTTATTATTCTAAATAGTACTTTAACATAATGGGGTCTTTTGGAGCAAAGAGCTGGATGAGATGACCTCCCAGGGCTTTTAGCTTTCTAAGTTTCTCTGATAATCACTTTGTAAGGGCTAAATAATTAGAGAGACCATTTCAAGATCACCAGAAAAAGCAAAATCGGTGTATATATAATACATGCACAAAGTGAGATTTTGGCTTGCTACTTTATCAACTTTAACCATCTCAGAAACATGCAAATTAAGTAGATAAGTAAGTAGATGTGTAGGTAGATGTATAGGTGGTTCTATGGGTGGATGGATGGACAGTCATTGGCCTGTTTGCTATCTCAGAGACCAGAAATCAACTGCTACAAAAGCCTTGTCACAAGGTAGCTCTGCCTGCCTGGTCCTGTGGCTGAGTAGTTTTTGGCTCCTGCCAAAATTGACAGTGTTGGGTCACTCCTTAGCTTTACTGTCCTTGTTTGTAAACTGTATATAAGCACGTCTACTTGGCACTAGCAGTGTGAAATCATCCTCATTTCAGGAAATTCCTGCAAAATCGATTGTCCTGACAACAGCTGCTATATGAGCACAAGCTACTTTTGATTTACTGAATTGAGTTTAAATCACAGAAATTATTATCTACCCACAAGCACATACATGGGAAATAGAAAGGGGGCAAGCTAGAAAAGACCACTTTTCCACCTCTGTAACTAACACGATAGGGCAGTAGCCCTCAATTTTATCACCTAATGACACTTCATGCCCTTCTTACAGCAAAAGTGGGAGCATAAAATGTATAAAATAACCCACAAATAAGTAGCTGCAGGCAGAAATATGTCTAGGGCAGGTGTTTCCTTCTGAACACGGAGGGAAACAAGCAGGAACAGGTCCCAGGTGGAAGTGCTCAGAGGCTTGGCTATTGCAGTATGACAAGGAAACCCCTCTTTCTTCTACCTAGGCTTCATGTCAATGTGAAGATTCAAGACTGAGAAATTCAGGGAAAAGGATGGGAAGAACCAGCTATTTTACAGACATTTGGGTTTCATAAAGCACCACACAAAAACCAAGTTCCCACATTGTCTGAGTGAAAACAGGATGGATCCCTTTGAGCTTGGGACTTGATGCAATTGCAGCAGTAGCATCTGCCTTTCAGTGGCTCTGCCAGTATTGTAGTCTAGGGCAGTCCTGACAGCTGTGTACCTCCTACACTTGGAAGATCTCCAGCTGGCTCTTCTGGCTGGCTGGGAGCCAGTCCAAAGAGCCTGCACTAGTGCTTCGCTTATTTTAAGTGAAAGGAAAGCAGAATAATGGCAGATCTAGACTTGAAAAGGTCACTGGACCCCCAAGTCCAGCACCCTGTTACTCATAACTATTTACCATTTCTGCTGCAGCCATCACTTTCTACTTGTAAATGTGTTAACTGATGGAGTTGCCCTCCTCATTCCTCCATCTGCCTTGGGATACCACAGAGAAAGCTAACAGAGTCTAAATTAGTCGTGTCCCTTAATCCCAGCCCATCATGACTCCTATTTTTAATGAAGCAGCATTCTTACAGCATGTCCTGTGTTAACCTTGGGTATTGATTTACAGTGACTGTCACCTCCTCCTCCTCTGTGCCTTCATTGTTCATTCCTCTCTTACCCTCTGACAGGATGAAATTATGGCTCCGATTTCACACGTATTGAGCAACACTTCATTACCGCTTTCCCTCCTCACTTCTCTTTTTGGTATCCTGTTTGTGTTGTTTTACCTACAGGTTCAGAACTCTTCCTGCCTTTCCTCTCTAGTTATACCCCCACAGGGCTCTGGAGTTTCATAAACACCTGGCATTTCATTACTTGGTAGTAGATCTTTAACCTTTCACTTGAATGCTTAATGTGCTCCTAGGTTCTTGACCTATAGATGTAAAACATATTTTATTAAATTTTGAGGGGAGTGAAAAGTCTAGTTAGATAAAGGACATGATTTTGCCTTGGTTAGCTGTGGATTCATTGCTTCTCCCCTCCCTTATTGAGTGAGAATCAATAACTCACCTAGAATATTTGTAAATATGATTTAATGATTCAGAAGCACCGAGGCTTTAACTCATGAACTTGTTGACATGTGCTTAAATTTGAGCATACAATAAAAATTAAACATGAGAGACATCATTTTGTTCAGTAAGGAACCAATTACAAACCACAAAACTGAAGCAATTGATTACCATTCACTTTCTTTTCTTATGGAAGTGGGATCAGATTCTTGACAATATTTTAGCAACAAACTGTATTTTTCATCCTGCACTGATAAATAAGCCTAAAATTCCATTTCCTAAAGCATGGCATAAGCCATAGATACTGGCAATATTTGACAAAGAGAAAAGACCTCCATGCAAATCAAACACTTGATTTTTACAACCTGAATTCAACAATGGGAAAAAAAAAAATAAAACAGGCATTGCCAACAATGACTGCAAATCTTAAGTTGGAAAACAACCAAGGATTTGAAAGTGCTGTGGCACCAGGTTAGGTCAATGCCTTTTGTCCTTTGCTAATGATGTGTTTAGATAGCTCCCTCTTTACAAATAATTCACATGTCAACTCTTTCACAGTTAAAACACTGCACCTGCCTGTGAGAAGAAAGTTGCTTCAAAGCCTGCCTTCCCTCATTAATCAACATGTGAAAAAATGTTCGAGGCAAAGCTGGACTAATCATGGGTTAGCTGCAGCCCTGAACAAATTGAGAGGGGGAGAAAAGAAAATGAGGAACATTTGCAGAGCATTCACATTTGTCCTTGTTCGTCTATTGTTTCCTTCTTGATCCTCATTATTTGACTAGAAATGAAGATCCCTCTGGGGTTCTTTGGCATTATGGTTACACGGGACTTTGTATCTCTTGTACTGAGAAAATAATGGTTTGACTTCAACACAGTTGTAGAGTCAATGTCTTTTTCTTTTAGTTCTTAACATCTTTTTTTGTTTACCAAGAAGCCACAGGAAAAATGAAGGACATGTTGCTGGTAAATTGTCATTGTGGAAATGCATGATTCCTATTATTTTCAAGGTAAAGCTAACTATTCTGAGACTAAATTTTAAACTCCTACCTCTCCAGTATATCTGAAACAAAGCAGAAATGTTACAAGCTATATCTCAATTCAGTATTATTTCTTTTTTTTCCTCAAGAAACAGTAAAAAATACAACTCTTTTAAGAATCTCAAGGTATTAGGGAGAATACAAGGCAATGAGTCATAAAAGAATGAAAATATGAGAGCTACAAGTAGTCCTTAGGCTGCATAACGAATCTCTTCTTATTTTTCCCACTCTCTTGATCGCTTTCTCATTGACCTAAGGATTCCTCTAACAGAAGGTACTACTGTAAATTCATTCCCTGGTGTATGTATTCTGCCTTACTCTGCTCTCATACAGTTTTGCATTGCATGATTGACATCTAATCTGTGACCTTTTTTTCACAAGATGCTGCTCACCAGATGTTTGTAACAAAGCAAATTACTATCATGATGTCTTGGATAAACTAAAGAATGTCTTCTCAGTGTGCCTAAAATATTGAGTGGAAGCAACATCTCCTTGCTCTGATGGGGGAATTAGGGTAAAATCTTGTCCTGTTCAAGAGTGAGACAAAATGTTTTACCCACCAAACCACTAGGAGGTTATTAAGCTGGATCCATCAGAAAAACACAGCTCAGGGCTGTGAGGCAGAAATATGAAAGGGTGAGAATCAGTGAAGAAGAAATTGGAATGTCCTCCTGCTTTTCAGGGGACTTTTTCTCATTCCCAGTTATGAATAGAGCTGCAAGGAGAGAGTTAAAATTAACTGCATCTATTCTGTCACTTCAGACCATATGGTTTGCTCCATCCTTTGCAAGAAGACGTGGCAGCTTGGCAGACCCAGATCTGCAGGACACTCAGGGTGAAGTGAAGCCTAAAGCAGGGGGGATAATACATTTCAGAGCTATGGGGCACTAAAACTAATGGCCTTGTAGGGAGCCACGCATTTGCTTTTTGCAGCCCTGACACCTACTATATATATAACGTAAGACATAGGAATTTAAAAATAAATAAATATCTGTTTTAACCTTCAGCAAACTTCAGCAGTTTAAGACATTAGAAACTGATGATATCCTTGGTTTGTTTTTTTTTTATGAACTCCAGCCACTGAAACGTTCTGCCTCATCTCAGTGAGTAACCCTGCATGCACAGGAACAAACATGATCAATTGCGTGAGCAACACTAAACACAAAAGCACTAGATATTTGACTCCTGACCTTAAAACAGCCCCAAATTACAGGGAAATGTACTCCCACTGGCAGCAAAATGACCTGGTGACAGCTCCTGTACCACAGGAGATCCTGTCCCTCCCTGCAGGTTGCTCTGCCTGGAAGTCACATTCTGAACCATGACCCTAAGGGTGAAATGTCGAGGACATCCTGCTGGGCCATCTAGTCTGGATTTTGCCCTTTTCCTTCCCTCAGGAAGCTGTAGTGCATGTCCAGGACACTGTATAACCATCAATTTGTAAAGTCAGGTTTAAAGACTTGCTGAGACATTATAGTTCCAAGCCCTGGAACTAAAAATCCGTAACCTAAGTTCCAGGTGCAGGGAGTTCATTTGCAAAGCATGGTATCGTCATCACAATAAGTTACAGCACTAAGACATGCACTTAAAATCATGTGCAATGTTATTTGAGGTTTGTCCTGCAGGAAGGGAGAGGGAGAGCAGAAAATGGAATTGTAATGGGAAAAATTATGGTAAGGCAGGGGCTGAGCAAAGATCAAGCGAGACATTAAATATGACCACGCTGTTTCTGTCACATGTGGTGTGTTTGTCAAAGTACTTTGAAAAGAAACTCAATTACTCTGCTGAAAATCTTTGAATTTTCTAGGAAGGCCTCAAATCAGGCTGCTGATAAGTCAAATTAGAAAAGCCAAAAATCCCTATTCCTGGATACCCAAATTAACAAGGAATTAATATTTTAATCTGCAAATACTTTATTTTATCTGACAGGGTGATTGATTGTACACCACTTCTACAGATAAAATTCAAATTTTAACTTCAGGTACATGCATTTGAAAAGATGACATTGCTGGACTAATAGCTTTAACTTAAAATAACCAATTTTTTTTTTTTCTTTCTAAAAATTGAGAGGTGTAACTTGAATTTGCTCAGAAGGAGTTCTTAAGTTCTTAAGGCTCTGAAGCTAACCTGAGCCAAATTATTATAAATTCTGTTACTATATGAAATTTTGTGCAGGAATGAAACAATACTCCTAACTGGATACTGTCTTTATGTGTCTTGATGCTGTAATGCTTGATGTGTGCATATGCATTTATATAAGGGGTTATCTTGAAAGATTGAAAAAGAAATTAATAAAAATAAACTAAGGAAACCACCCCAAGGAGGTACAAAACATATGCTCCAACCTCTGTTTTATCAAATCTAGATCACAGAAACTCTGCTATGGCTTTATGAACAGTATGTGATAAGAAGCTATTTGCCTACTCTTAGCATTCATCATGTAGAAAATGTGTCTACAGATTTTTCCTTCAAATTTTCTTCTAAATTTTACCTCAGAGGCTAATCTAGCCTTTTAGCATAGCTTTACTTTTCTCAGACAAACAGATGTCAGATGGTTTACACAGAGCAAACACAGTAAGCATGGCTGTGGAGGGCTGCTAATGTGCAAAGATGTTTGCTGTGTGCTTGCTGGAGCTTCAAATGCCATCACACATATGCACACATTCCCTTAGTCTCAACATGCAAATCCCTGGCACATTGGACAGTCCTGCAGCTGGGACATCACCTGGCCTGGGTAAGAAGCATTTGGCCCAGAGCAAGCAGCAGGGACCTCTGCTTCAGTGAACCTCTGAGAATTACAAAACATGGCAAAAAATTATATAGCTGCTGTATTGAAGGGATGCCATCCAGAGGGACCTTGACAGGCTTGAGAGGTGGGCCCATGCCAATCTCATGAAGTTCAACAAGGCAAAGTGCAAGGTCCTGAACTGGGGTCAAAGCAATCCCAAGCACAGACACAGGCTGGGTGGAGAGTGGCTTGAGTGCAGCTCTGAAGAGAAAGACTTGGGGGTGTCAGTGGATGACAAATTCAACATGAGCCAGCAGTGTGCACTTGCAGCCAAGAAGGCCAACCAAATCCTGGGCTGCATCAAGAGGAGTGTGACCAGCAGGTCAAGAGACGTGATTTTGCCCAACTACTGGGCTGTGGTGAGACCCCACCTGGAGTTACTGTGTCCAGTTCTGGAATCCTCAACATAAGAAGGACATTGAGCTGTTGGAGCAGGTCCAGAGGAAGCCATGAAGATGATCAAAGGGCAGGGGCAACTGCCTTATGAAGGCAGGCTGAAGGAGTTGGGATTGTTCAGCCTGGAGAAGAGAAGGCTCAGGGGGGACCTCATAGGAACTTACAGGATACAAAAGTAACTTCTGTAGGACCTGAGGGTGTCCTACAGAAAGGCAGGGGTAGGACTTTTTAATATGATATCAGATGGGAGGACCAGAAATAATGGATGTAAATTGGAAGGGGGTAGATTTAGACTTGACATAAGAAAGAAATTCTTTACAGTGAGGGTGGTGAAGCACTGGAAGAGGTTGCCCAGAGAGGTTGTGGATGCCCCCTCGCTGGAGGTGTTCAAGACCAGACTGGACAAGGCACTGAGCAGCCTGATGTAGTGGGAGGTGTCCCTGCCTTTGGCCCAGAGGGAGGTTTTTTGGCAGGGAGGTTGGAACTCCATGATCTTTAAGGTCCCTTCCAACCCAAACTATTCTATGATTTTATAGCTTGAGCTTGCCTTCCTGACCTTCAGAGCCTATCTGATCCTGTGATTTCTGAGAAAATCAACTGTTTTTTTCTTTCCCCCCCTAAAATGACACAGATAAAAGTAGCCCTTCAACAGAGGCTTTAAAATCTTGAAAGAATGGTTTCTTATGATTCAGAAATATTACATTCTTCATCAGGGAGCTGGCTGCTTTATAAAAGTTTGCAGCTCTTTTAGAGATGCTCAGGTGCAAACTGTAGTTCCCCATTACCTTGGGGAAGCAGAGTGCAGAATCTTTTGCACAGGACTGTTAAAGGTAAATCAATTAAAGCACAAACAATGAATGCTCATGGGTCTTTGTAGGCTGACACACTTCTACCTGCTGTGGCTGATGAGAACATCATGTATTTTTTCCAAGTATGGTTTGTAATGGATGTTAGAAGCAGTATTTCAAGCCAGTAATCTTATTTTTGGTGTTCAGTCCATGTTGTGGGAAGCACAAAGTTTTCATTCTCAGCAAAGGAAAGAATCTTTGCCAATTCAAAGCATGAGAGAAGTGGACTAAGTTAAAAATCCTGCAATGTCAATATAAAGCCTTGTGGGTTTTTTGTCTTATCTGGTGGAATATCACAAGTGCCTTACTCTGGTTTTCAGAGAAAAAACATTACTGGAGTTGCAGCTTCCATGAGTCATAGCTCACCCAGAGAGGTGACAATCCTGTGTGCACCTGTCCTGGGCATCTCCCTCACCATTAAAAAGAGCCAGCACATTTTCTGCACTCAGAAAATCTCATAGGATGAGCATGGAAGACAGGTTGGACATTTGATAGTTCCTGTCAGCTAAACTAATTTTTTTCTCAGACGAATTTCTCAGATGAACATTTATCCAAAAAAAAAAAAAGAATATTTAACATCTGGGACTGGGAAGGGCAGTTCTTTTACCTTCTCTACAGTTGCCATGGTTGCTGTCACATCAAGACTTGGTATGAGACACAAAAATCACTCATGTAAGAGAAAGGCTATGAAGACTCCTGAGGTTTGAAAGTCACTTCAACCCAGACCAAATCAGTCCCAGCACATTGACCTTTTGGGCCTATCAGAGGGTTCTTTTGTCACCATCTCAGAGAGAGATCAGCAAGAAATTGTGTAGGGGGTATGCAGGGACAGAGGTTTCTCCAGGGCCTCTCCACCAGTGAAGATCCCTAACCTGCCTCCTGCAGGAATTTAGCACCATCACCATTCTCACGCCTTTCTACTCCACTTGCAAGATGCAATTCTTTAAACTTTTAAAATTCTTTAAATCTTTGCATCAGGGCAGAGTCATTTAAGAAAAATTCTCAGACTCCACTAACAAGAAAAAGGCAAATTAAAAAAAGTTTTTTACTGCACAGACTTTTCCTTCTCTGGGGAGAGATGCAGGAAGGAATAAGCACAATTCTTAGCTATGGTGCTTAACATGATAAAGTAAGGCAATCAGATAGAGATTTTATTAAAACAAAGGGGGTTGAACATGCATTTACCCACAGAAGTAGTGATTGTGTTACTTCCTGGACAAATGAGATTTTTTTCCGCAGTACTTTAATGTTTTTACCATTATTTAAAGTCTGACTTCTCTTTTTAAGTTATTTTATTAAAAAAATGAGCATGTAAATCAAAATAAATACCTAGATGTACTTATGACACAGTGCAAATGGCTTCTCTTTTCTCCCTGCATGCCCCAAATGGTGATACCAGAAAGCTATGTGATACCTAAGGTGAGGCAAGGAAAAGTAAAACACTGACTAATCCAAATAACTCCTGCCTTTCACTGCTCAGCTGAATTCTCCACAGAGAAAACCTGCCTTGATGACTATAACTTACCTCTTCTCGATGTTCTTCTCCAGAGCGCTGAATGTACCACCTAATAGAGGCTTGCTGGGACTTAGGAATACATTCCAGAAAAGTTGAATTAAATTCAATGCCAAAAATCACCTTTTCATCAGCAGTTTCATGACTAATGCCTGGAAAGCAAACATGGTACAGGAGATTAACCCTGACCTGGTTTTTAAAGCAATGGGAAAATAGTCTGATTCAGAACAGATGCTATAAGGGTGAGTGAATTATAAAAAAAGCAAAAGGAAACTTAACTTTTAGCTTAAACTATAACTATAAGGATTTAGAGGTGGCTGCTAACCTTCCATCAGTGCAACTGGTTTTTAAGGAGGTCAATAAAATCTCTATCTTGAGCTTGCTCCATTTTAAAGTTGAGGCTTTCACCTTGGAGGACTTTAAAATTTGACCTGCATTTTTCCTTGAAGTAACACAACTAATAAACCTGAGCTGAAACTGCAAAAGGTAGATTGTACTGTCTGGTTTGTTCATCCCAAACACTTTAAGGGAGTCACAGGGTTAAAGTAAACTGAAATTTACCTTCCTCAGTATGATTTAAAATAGTCTGTTGTGTGTTTCAGACCAAACATGGAAGGAGCCTTCTGTAAATCTGAGCTGAAACTGCAAAAGGTAGATTGTGCTGTCTGCTTTGTTCATCCCAAACACTTTAAGGGAGTCACAGGGTTAAAGTAAAATGAAATTTACCTTCCTCAGTATGATTTAAAATGGTCTGTTGTGTGTTTCAGACCAAACATGGAAGGAGCCTTCTGTTATCCTGAGCAAGTAATTTCTAATCTCTACATCTGCATGTCCCTATTGAGTCTGTTTTATCTGTTTCTTACCTGCCTTACCCTCAAACTAAAGCTATTTCTTACACTCTGCCAACAACAGAAAGGAAGACAAATATAGTGGTGTCTCCTCAATCAAAACTTAGCTCAATAACAAAAACTACAATTTTGAACTGGTTTTTTCGATATAATAAGTACCTATATGAGATCTATAGAAATTCAAGTTCTCCACATTAAATGCTTTACTTTTATTCCACTGTGCCATTGAGATTTCAGAACAGCCAAACAACTTCATGCAGCCAATGAATTCTCTGGAAGGGAATCTCACACAGAGGAGCACTGAATTTAAACAGGTTTTGGAGCCATAATGTTATTAATTATCACAAACAGCATAAATAAGCCAAGAGCCTGGAGTGGCACAGGTCAGATTCATGCTTTTATGGCACACAGGGGGTCATCTGCAGCTGGATAAAATTTCTATCAGTGGTACTACCGCAGGCCAAAGGATTAATACCAGTTTCTGTGCTAAGCCATTTTGCATTTCTTTAGTAAAGCCAACTCTTCAGTATCTCTTTATACTTGCAGGAAAAGGTGATATTGTCAGCCTTTCTGCTGGAGTTCCTATAACTCTGAGCTTTGCACAGTCTCAGATACCACTATTCTGAGAGATGTGGTAAGCAGCAAGCAGGGAAATTATGGTTCTTTGGGAATGAATGGGAGTTTTGTCATTGACTTTCATGGAAATGAGATTTTTACCCTGACTTTTTTAAATATGTCTGCAAGCACACATGTAAAGTCAGAGCTTTCTATATTGTACAACACATTTAAGCCTTTGATGCTGTGGCAAGCATCTCTGATTTCAGCAGTGACTCAAGCCAAGATCCACAGCAGGCATCCAGCTCCACGGAGGCATGAGAATAACCAGAGATCAATGGAAAGTGGTGGCTTGTCCCAAATCAAGTGCTCAGTAGAGCGATACAATCAATGCTATTTTGACTGGGCTGTTCCATTTAATGAGTGGCTAGAAGAGCCCCAGACAAACCCAAGGCTGATTTTGAATGCTTTTCATTTATTTTACTCTGCTGCAGAGATTGCTGCACAACCACAGGATTCCATATTGACTGAGCTCGCTCTAAGAGAAGTGCTACAATTGCCAAAGGAGCAAGCCAAACCCTTTGGCATCTGAAAAGAGGGTGTGGGAAAGGGAGGGGGGCCTGATGGGAAGAGGGGGCTAGGCTTTTGTTAATAACAGGAGTGTTTAAGTAGCTGCAGGGAAGGGAAGGGGCTGGTTTGGCAGCTGGAGACAGGCTTTTAGCCTGGTGTCAAGTGTGTGTGGCAAGGGGAGAAGATAACTTGCTCTCCATTTGCCCCTTTGGGTTTTCTTGTTCGATTATTTCTGGATCAACAAAGGTCCTTACAGGCACTTGTGGGGATGTGTGTGATATTTTTGTATCATGGGAACATCTTCCTTTCCTGATTGAGTGCTAGGTAGTGTCTCCTGTAAGAGATGTAAGGGCACTGTGATGTCCCATGCTGGCTGCCTCTAATCCAGTCCCAAAATTTAAATTGTGGAAGGGGCAATATATATGAAGTGTAGGAAAGCTAACCTTCTTAACAGTGCTATTCTGCCAAACTCTGCAGGTTTTCACAGAGGAACAGAAGCCCAAACAGCAAACTTTGTTGTCTAAGGGACTAAAGAGGAAGAAAGATGCAAAATACTCACTGTCTTCCACGTCCCAGCACTGTGCAACAGGGTCCCCATATTTGACATCCTGTCTCCTGGCTCTCCTATGGGAAAAGCACGCAAACTTGTAACACTTCAGGCATAATTGCTGGAATTCAAAAACAAAATGCAGAGGAGCTCCACAGATGTGGACTTGAATTGCTCCCACCCTACTGCTGACAATTATGGTCTTAACTAAAACCAGCCTCACCCTCAAAGCAGCATGTGGCCCAAAGAGATTTGTACAATTGACATTAAGAGAAGGGCCTGTGATTTGGGAAACCACTGGGAGGAGAAAGATAAAATACAACAGAGAAAAATCTGCCTGGAATAAAGAGCATGAAATATAGTGACAGAAAGAGCATCTAAACCTACTTTAGGAGCACAGGCCATGAGTCTCCTGCTGGGGTGGATTTTCCTGGAAATACCTAAAAAATATCCTTAATGCTGTATGTCATGGAAAAGATTCAACAGGTGATAATCAAAACTGAGCTCAGGAGCAGCCTAAGGGAATAATGACTAGTGAACAAATCATTAAAATGTAGAGAGAAAAGCATATGTTTTAGTCTGGTAACAAACAGCTGGGAGATCTGATTAATTTTTATCTCCATGGACAGAAAAAGTCTTTTGAGACAATAGTCCAGATAGAATCATAGAATAGTTCAGGTTGGAAGGGACCCAAATGATCTGTTCCCTTTAAGTATCTTGTCTGCTAATGTCTGGGTGTACTAACTCACCGTACTTTAGGATAATTTCAGTGTAATAGCATGTAAAAGAACACAAACTTCTTTTCTGGGTGATTGCTACAAAAAAAAATTACATTTAAATTTTTCAGTAGAAGAATTTGAGACCCAGCTACACTGGAGATGTGCAGAGCAATATCTCAGTGGGAGAGTAAGTTTCTGAGGCAGACTTGTCTACTGTGGTAAAAGCTACAGACAGGCTGGAAACACAGGCTGCTGCACAGAAAAATATTCAAGTAACTGATCTACTGAAGGATTCCCAAAGCCAGTCACCCATCCCTTGTTTTGAAGCCACAGACTTTTGGCCTTCCCACCAAAGTGCACATCTGTTAAGAAGCAAGGATCATCAATCTCTGTGTCCCAGCCTACCTCAGGCTTCAGCAAGACTCATGTGTCACTAGCTCTGCAGTGAGCCTGAACACTTGCTTTCCTCCTTTATGCTCCTCTGAATTTAGTTTGCTTTGGCTTTGAGGGAAAACACATAAAGTTCCTTGACACCATGACATGATAACCTATGAGTCATTAACTTCAATGGTTTCCCTAATTGCTCAGCTTCCAGCCCTGCAACTGCTAAGATAGCAAGAACTGTTCCAGAGCCTGAGCTCAAACTGCAACTTCTGACCCTCACTGTAAGAATTACTGTCAGGGAAACCTTTGTCCAAAGAGGAATGAAGAGGTTGTGAAGGACCCTGGCTCAATGAGAGAACTCAGAGACTCAAGTAAACCAGGAAAAACTCCAAGAGACACATCCAGCAATTTAGGTACTGCACTATTAAAGCTTCCTGCAGTGTGCTCTCACTTCACATGGCTGGTCAAGTACAGAAAGTTCAGATGAAGATTCTCACAGTCCCAGTGCAGGAATGAAGAGGTTGTGAAGGACCCTGGCTCAATGAGAGAACTCAGAGACTCAAGTAAACCAGGAAAAACTCCAAGAGACACATCCAGCAATTTAGGTACTGCACTATTAAAGCTTCCTGCAGTGTGCTCTCACTTCACATGGCTGGTCAAGTACAGAAAGTTCAGATGAAGATTCTCACAGTCCCAGTGCAGGAATGAAGAGGTTGTGAAGGACCCTGGCTCAATGAGAGAACTCAGAGACTCAAGTAAACCAGGAAAAACTCCAAGAGACACATCCAGCAATTTAGGTACTGCACTTTTAAAGCTTCCTGCAGTGTGCTCTCACTTCACATGGCTGGTCAAGTATAGAAAGTTAAGATGAAAACTTCTCTCACCGAGGAAAAAAACACTCCCAATGCAGTCAAATCGTAGTACTTAAACCTGTCTCCCTCTTGTGGCTAGACTAAACTACAATTGATGAGAGAGACAAGCTTTGGGTCAAGATATACAAATCAGTTAATCCAGACAGGAGAAGCTTTTCTATTTAAATCAGGGAATTAAATATATTTTATTACTGACCACTCTGGGATAATACTGAATTCTACTTTATAATTATTGTGGTGCTCCATGTGATAAGAAGAATTTTAAGAGAGCCACTTGTACCTCACATAGACTCATCTACAACCTGGACCTCAGTCTGAGCATCTCAAGCCTTAAAATATTCAGCATAAAAGCAGAAAGTGGTGGATTTATGATTCTCACTGCAGTAGCCAAGTTAGCATCACACCCCCTTAAACAAAGCTGTGTTGTCTCCACAGCTCCTTGAGCAGATGTGTGAAACACAACTAGAATGTGATCAAATTTTAAGGCAAATGACATGCTAAATAAGCAGACAGCACATTCTGATTGAGAACCTCTAAGATTTTTGCAAGCAGCAAGATCTTTTTACAGCATGCTGGTTTTTTGGTTTTTTTTGTTGTTGTTGTTTTCCTTACCTTTTAGAAGTGGGAGTGTATCTGGAACAGGAGTTTCCATCCCAGGCACAGTATGGGTCTCTGGCAAGGCAGCAATCTGCACAAGCCTTCCCATACGTGTGACATCTGTGCAGTGAGAGCTGAACCAATCCATCCCTGGAACCAATGTACAATTGTTGCTGCAAATCAGGCAAAGCAAATTAATTAGGAGTGTTCTCTAAGTAACCTGTTAAAAAAGTTCACTTCCTCAGTGCCACACTCACAGACTTTCAAAACCTTGTCCCAGATTTTATAAAACAAGTGAGAATTCCTCCTTTGCCATAAAATGTTTCTCAGGGCTGAGTGTGAACTGGGCAGTCCCCACCAACTCCTGACAAGAGGGAAGGGAACTGCAGCCCTGGAAAGACATCAGCACTCAACACCATTACACCTTTAGATTTTTGCTGCAATAAAAAAATCAGAAGGAAAGCATGGAAAGAATGGTTTAATAACACATTTTAAAAGAAGTGTGACTTTAAGGATCTGGGATAACTTTGTGTGAATAAAGCTTCATATTCTGCTTCTGATCATTAGGTAAGATGGAGAAAATATTATTCTCCTCTCCCTACTGAGTGAGTAGATTGCCTGTTGAGGCAAGGGTGGTCCAAATGCTTGCTGTTGAGCCAGAGCTGGCTCATACAATAATTCCAGCTGGCCTGCCACCTTTTTTCAGGGGAGATGGGACCCAGCTGTGCTGTGCGTGCCTGAGCTGCAAAATACCCCCTCCTGTGTGAGGGAGGCATGTTGTGCTGGAGCTACTTCTGTGGGGCAGGGAAGGATGGCTCTGGTGTCACACAGCCTCCTGAACAAGCACGTAGCCATCATAGAGCTCAGAATTGCCATAAAACCATTTCCCATCGGGAAATTCCCAACTGGGACTGGCCCCTCCAACTGCCAGGATTGGACCACCCAGATTTAACCTGCAATTTTAGAGGAAGGAAACTGGATTTCAGCCTGTTGTGCACACAAAATGGTGAGGCCCTGATCCCTCTTGACTACTAATAAAAATAACAACAATAACAGCAATAATAATTTATTGCTATATTGTAAAGAGAGAAGTATTTCTAGTGTCCAGAATGAATGTGCATTGATTTCATTCAAAAATTCCACTACTGTATGACTAAAGTTTGGTTTCCATGAATAATTACCAGCTTGGGTACACAAATTACTGTTTGTAAGCAAATGTGAATTGGGAAGGAAAACAAGTTTAAGCATACCTTTTGCTTTCCAGATACATTTTAAGAGTGGAAAGCTTGGCCAGTATGTAACAGGCCTCAAAATAACAAGCTAAGTATTCAGTGTACCATATATCCTTCAGTAATTAAATGAACTTGTGATTACCTGCTTCTGAGAAATCTCCATGGTTGAGATAACTGAAGGATGCTGGAAAATAAATCAGTGAGTTGCATTAGTTTACACATTCCCTGTTCTTAATGAAAAAGAGAACAGAACTTCGCATACAAAATGTAAATAAAATTACAGATCCATTTGCTAGATTTATACAAATATTTAAACCAAAAAAAAGCAGAAAGAAATAAATTCATGCTTCCAAAACCACCTCCCCATAAATTTTCCCCGAGGCAACTCACTTTAATTCTTAGAATTTGCAATCTATCCATCCTAACTAACTGGCAATGAGCCTTCACATCAACTCAAGTTCTTATTAAACACTATTTGAAGGGCTTAAATGGCATTTAAGGGATACATAAGCAGATCAGCTGCACCAGGATGTATTTCACTGCTAGGAGAGATAATGAATCTTTTTTTCCAGTGACTGATGTAAGAAAGCTCAGAGTATTATCTGTTGCCTAATAGAAGATGATTAATTTAAGCCCATTGTTTAATGTTAATGCAGTTCAAGGAAATGAGGGATGTTTTTTTCAGCCCTTCATCTCCTTCAATTTTCTTGATTCAAAAACTTAGAGGTTACAGCAATACATGTTACCAATAAAAATGTGAAGGAATGTTTGCTGAGCATGAAAAAAAGCTTTTTTTTTGTTTTGTTTTAAATATGATTTGATACATTTGCCCTTGATGTTATGGTTTAAGAATGCAGCAAATTGGTGCACATACTGAAACTGCTGATTACTTGGCAGGCTGCTGAGTAATCTTGAAGTTTTCAAAGTGGTATCTATCATTGGTGAACAAGACAGTGGGAAGAAGACATGGAGATCCTTTAAAGCAAAGTCTCATTGTACACATGACAATAAAAGAATGTGGAGAAATATAGCCTTTGAAATAATCATTATCCTCCCCTTACACTTGGAAAGCATTGTTTCCAAGTTGCAAATTCATTGATTTAACATGGGTGGAAATTCTGTGTGGGTGGGTAGGAGAGTGGATGTGTGAGAAAGCAATCAAAATGCCACACATGCAGACATAACTTTATGAAAAGGCAAGATGAAAACCAAAGAGGAGCTATACAAAGTGAGAAAATAGCCAAATCAGAATGTGAAGAATGACAAAGGCCCACTAAATGAAGTGGGGAAGATGCAGATCTCAATTTTCCTACTGTAATGATATAAAAGACAGCACTGAGGTTAATCAGAAATAGTGCGTGTGCCACAGAAAGGAGGTTTGGGCTTTTTTTACAAGATGTCTTTATGAAGAAGTCATTGGTGTTATCAGGGTTCATGGTTGATTTTCTTTATCCTCAGTAAGAAAAATCAAATGGTCTAAAATGTCAAGTCATCCTTCACCAATAAAATTAAAACACTTTGATAATCAAAACTTATTGTGTTTATTCTCTGTATGTTTTCAAGTCTGAAAGTTTTTAGTCTCCTCACCTGTAGAATCTCTTTTATTTATATGTTTTAAAAGTAATTATAATTGTACTAAGAATAGTGCCAGCAGACAGTAGAAAAATTACAAATAGGATACTACAACAAGATTTCAGGCTAGAACAAGGCAGGATAAACGAGACTTTCTGTAAGTTTGAAAAATTATGATCCATTTAATTCTGGAAAATTTTCAACTGTCTTTTAGTCAAAGAATATCAAGGCTCTAAAAATTTACATAGTATCCCTCTGGAAACTTGAACTAGTTCCAGTAAACAACTAACCAAGAGACAAAACCAGTTTGAGCCTCAAAGTCCCTTAAATAATATTTAATTGATGTTGTGGTTCTTGATGCTTACCTTGAATATCTGCAGCTCTTCCAGGATCACCTCCTCCTTAGTCCACTTCTCCTTTGTGATACTCACAACTTTCAGGACTGTGCCTATGTCTGAAATTTAAAACAGTTATGTTTCAGTGTATATGTGCCCCTCCATTTCTTACTTCATAGCAACCTGATCTCAGATACATTTATTTTTTAAACAAGTGATTCTGTAAAATGAGGTTACAAAGAAAACCAAAAACTCATCCCTGAAAATAAAACTTATGTATCAACACTGTAGCTTTCAAAAGCCATCAATCCCTGTCTCCATTTATTGCTACCTAAGTAGGGTAGGAAATACACGTTGGAAGAAAACTATTTTCTCTTTTTATTAGACTTAATTTTGATCCAGTATAGCTCCATACTGAGATGGTTTCATTTTAATGTAATGCTTTTGTTTTCATTTTATTTTTTCACTCCAGAGAAATTTTTGAACAAAATGTCTACTTCAAATTTAAATTTTCAGTTAATCATTACATAAATTACTTCTTTGGAGTCACCTGGAGAATTTTTTAAAGTAAATTCTATTTTTAACTTGAATTCCCACTTGGTGAAAAAAGTAGCTGCTCATTTAATCTCAGGCCATTATGCTCTGGTGAATTTTGAATGTCCTTAGAAAGAACCCTTGAAAAGAGCTCAGCAGAAGGGGACTGGGGGCTGGGATATGCAATTTGGAAATGACACAGCACAGCTTAGTCCTGAGCATCGCACACAGGACTGAAATGATAAAAAAATTATACTTTGCAATGTAAAAAATGAGTTATTCATTCTCCAAAACTACTGAAGATCACATTACCAATCAAAGACAAAAGTATTTCAGTTTGCCTTATGAATTAGAGCTTCTTTAGTCTGTTTATTTGATATAATTGCTAAAGCCTGCATATATACATGTTGGCTGCATATTTTCAAACATATAATAAGCTTCTGATCTACTGCTCCAAATCTCCTGGGTTATTTGGTATATCTATATTGAGCCTTGTTATATAATATCAGAAATTTTATCTTGGAGTTTATTTTTTTTTTCTGCAGGACAAGTTTAGTGGATAAAAGAGAATAAAAACATGTGCTTCTAGAAAACTCAGCTTTTAAGGAAGGCACTGCCAATAAATACATATCTTCATGTGATGGAGTGCCACCTAGTGACTACATGGCCCTGACACCTCTGACCTGGATGATTTACTCAAAGAATTTTGAGCATTGGAGCTGGGTGGTAACAGTTAACCTGAGGGTATTCTCATTGCTGATATCTCAGTGTAATTTTATTATTATGGAAAATTTTGTAGTGGAAAATAGCAAGCATCTAAAAGCAATATCTATATCCACTAAAAAAAATAACTAGTGAAATCATCTTTTCAGACAGCTAAGTTTTAAATTACTTTTTCTCAGCATTATCAGAAGAAAATCAAGTTTTAGTGAATGCTCTTGAGAATTAGGTATCTCAAAGCTTGGGGTTGTGTTTCCTTTCCATCCCTTTTGACTATATTACAGGGCGCATTCAGAAAGCAACAAGGATTTTCTTCTATCATCATGGCTAAAGCTCAATCCCTGCCTTCTCCTGCAGCAGGACAGCAAACAGCACTTCAGTATTTTCTTCTCTGATATCAGTGTAGCAGTGGGAATCACAGAAGGACTCTCACACAGTCTTTTTTTGGAAGACAAGAGCTGTAAGATGTGAGCTGAGAGACATAAATGTTCCAAAAAATAGGCTATCTCACATGTGTGATAATCCAGACTGAAAGCTCTTGAAGGCTGGGATGACCCACACTTTATAAGAGGTGCTCTGAGACAATTCACTCCTTTCCCCAAATCACTTCAGAATACCATAACAATCAGTCTACACTATATGACACCAAATTTACTTGTAGGCAGATAAAATGCTGTGCAATTTCAAAAACAAATCTACATTTCCCTGAAGCTCATCTACTGCCCTTGCATAAATATTTCCATGCCCATGTAGCTCAGTTTCACCTTCTTTGAGATGGGCAAAATCTCTTTGTGAGTTTTCAGTTCTACCAAGAAGAAGGACTTTATAAGATCTACAACTAATAGGAGAATGTCAAGCTATGGATTAGGAACAGGGGATTCCAGTGGACTATAACAGTAGATTGTTACTTCAGAAATGTTTTGAATAGTTGACTCCGAATTTAATTACTATGCTAAAATTATACTTTCTCCTCAAGGCATATAACTAACACAAAAATATATGTAAATACATAATCATCCATAGCAAAGCTGCTAAGTAGGTATCTTCATGAAAGAGTTGATTAACCTCTTTTTGTTCAATCCTGGCCCTCTTGTTTGGAGCTATTCATGTTGCTAAGTAATATCTTTAAGAGTATTTAAATGGAATTGTTGCTTTAGGTTCAATTTTAAATCTTTCTTAGCTGTTCAATGTCACGTGAGATGTAATGCTGAAGTACCACGTCACTACTCACAAAAGGAAGTGCTCTTTGAAGGTATTTGGGTTAGAATCATAGAATAGTTTGGGTTGGAAGGGATCTAAAAGATCATTGAGTTCCAACCCCCCTCCCACAGGCAGGGACACTTCCCACTACATCAGGTTGCTCAGTGCCTTGTCCAGCCTGGCCTTAAACACCTCCAGAGAGGGGGCATCCACAACCTCTTCCAGTGTTTCACCACCCTTTCTGTAAAGAATTTCTTTCTTTTGTCAAGCCTTGTAAAAATACTAATTCATACCTGTTCCTAGGAAAATGACATCATATTGCCCATCCTCTGCCATGACNTCTTTCTTATATCAAGCCTGAATCAACTCCCTTCCAATTTACATGCATTGTTTCTGGTCCTCCTATCACATATCAAAAAGTCTTACCCCTGCCCCCTCAGGTATTGAGAAGTTACTCTGAGGTCCCCCCAAGCCTTCTCTTCTCTAGGCTGAACAACCCAAACTCCAGCCTTTTTTTCTTTTAATTGGCACAAAATTTCCAATATTAGTGATCACATGAGTTGACAAATTATCTAATCTTAGCATTTGCATGAAGTCTGGCACAGAATCAGGAGCACCTAAATACTTCATAAAGCTGCAGGCTTTAGGACCTGCTGCAGTAAAAGTGTTCTCAAAGGATGTGGTTTGCGCTGAATAATAGAATCAAAGAATAGTTTGGGTTGGAAGGGACCTTAAAGATCATCGAGTTCCAACCCCCCTGCCATAGCCAGGGACAGCTCACACTACATCAGGCTGCTCAGAGCCTTGTCCAGCTTGGCCTTAAACACCTCCTGACAGGGGGCATCCGCAACCTCTTCCAGTGTTTCACCACCCTTTCTGTAAAGAATTTCTTTCTTTTGTCAAGCCTTGTAAAAATACTAATTCATACCTGTTCCTAGGAAAATGACATCATATTGCCCATCCTCTGCCATGACATGGTCCACCACAATCTGAGTCAGACGATAGTCCACATTTATTCGAGTGAATACTGGTCCTCCTGTCACTGGGTACACAGATTTGTACATCAGTGGGTGGCGTTTGATAAAGCTGATGACTTCATCAGGAAAGTCTCTGGTGGACTTGATGAGTGGATCGTAGGTTTTGCTTGGACACTGAATGAGAGAGAACAAGAAGATGAGAGGAATGTTAGAAAAGGAGTACAAGTGATCTACAGGTTTCTTGGTGCAGTAGGAAAGTTGCCTGCTGCAGATTAGCTGTTACCTGGTTAGTAATACTCATTTACTGGTGGTCAGTAGTTTGATTTATAGTTGAAAAAGGTCAGTGTTAACCTGGAAGTGTGGGAGCACACTGTCCTCCTCTGATTCTTCAAAGGGTCGTTTTCTCCCTCATTTATATAATCATAGAATCGTTTGAGTTGGAAGGGACCTTAAAGACCATCGAGTTCCAACCCCCCTGCCATAGCCAGGGCCACCTCCCACTCCATCAGGCTGCTCAGTGCCTTGTCCAGCCTGGCCTTAAAACACCTCCACAACCTCTCTGGGCAACCTCTTCCAGTGTTTCACCACCCTCACTGTAAAGAATTTATTTCTTATATCCAGCCTGAATCTACCCCCTTCCAATTTACATCCATTATTTCTAGTCCTCCCATCACATATCTTATTAAAAAGTCCTATCCCTGCCTTTCTGCAGGACCCTCTCAGGTATTGAGAAATTACTCCGAGGTCCCCCCGAGCCTTCTCTTCTCCAGGCTGAACAACCCCAACTCGTCCAGCCTGTCTTCATATGGCAGTTGCTCCAGCCCTTTGACCATCTTGGTGGCCTCCTCTGGACCTGCTCCAACAGCTCAATGTCCTTCCTGTGTTGAGGACTCCAGAACTGGACACAGTAACTCCAGGTGGGGTCTCACCAGAGCCCAGTAGAGGGGCAAAATCCCCTCTCTGGACCTGCTGGTCACACTCCTCTTGATGCAACCCAGGATTTGGTTGGCCTTCTTGGCTGCAAGTGCACACTTCTGGCTCATGTTGAGTTTGTCATCAGCTGACACTCCCAAGTCTTTCTCTATGGAGCTGCACTCAAGCCACTCTCCACCCAGCCTGTATCTGTGCTTGGGATTGCTTTCTGTGCTCTCTCCTCTTCTCTTTTCATTTTAACCTCTCCTCAACATCTCTTCTCCTTTCTATTAATTTTTCTCTATCCTGCTCCCACCTATTCTCTTTTATGTTTCCAAGCCACCCAAAATTTGTCAGTTTGTTTCATCTCACTCCTGTTACTTTGACCCAGAATTATAAATCCGCCATTCTTGATAGTTATATGCCCACACCTGCAACTGCCCATACATATTTTCAAGCTTTGAAGAAAAAATTTTACAGGCATTTCTTTTCTCTCAGTCGGAGATGCTGATAGTCTCAGGAAAATAAGACAGCATCAGGAAGGGAAGTTCTCTGCTTGAAGCCACACAATTTTATTGAGCTTTATCACCAAATGTTCTTTAAGACCACCATCATGACTCTATATTTCTTCATCCTGAAGACAGTATAAGACATGTCTTAATAGTCCTACTACCATCACCAATAATGCAAATACATAATAATTCCTAGCATTCAAGCAGCACATTCAGTAGTGTTTTGCACTTCAAACATTTTAAATCATTATTGAAGCCAGCAAAATTTAGCTATGAACAATTTAAGAATATAGAAAAATACTGAGTTTTTCTTTAAATATCTAGAAACTACTTGTATATGATACCATAATGTCATCAGTGTGGAACCCTTTGGAAATTTGATCTTATGGCTAAGTCATAAATTCAATTCATATTCAAGCAGGAATCAAGTTTTCTCTGAGAACCCTTGTGAAGACAGTAAGAAATCAAGTGAACTTAGTATATCCTTGCCTCTGCTGTACAGTTTTAGGTGTTTCACAAAGATAAGGCTATCAAGCCTGTAGTGAAGGAGACCTTTCATGCTGTTCCTGGCACGGGTACCACCAGGCAGTTAAATTTGCTCTGTGTGTGCTGAAAAAACTAACGCAGATCTCCCTGTAATACTTTTAACAGAAAGTCTAGAGTGCCCTCCGGTGGCTTCCGTGAGATAACCGCATGTATACACTTCGGGATCATTTCACAGATTTGTTTTTATGTTTTTAGTATTTCTCCTCCTTTTAGGAAGGCTGAGTTTCTGCCCTGCTGATGCAGGGGACAGGAATTGGGCAAGCATTCATCAGAATGCCAGAATGTTTCTCTTGGCTCAGAATTACAGTGGCGGAAGTTTCCTAGTAAATACTTTGACCATGTTCATTTTCCCAGACTGAAACACCCACATCTGCCTTTTTCCTGGCCTGCAATTAAAGGCCATAACTTCACAATGAATGGTACCACCTATGCCACCTTTTAATTTTTATTCGAATAAATGCAGATTATCCACTGTTTCTCAGAAGTGACTTTTCTTTCTCATTCAGAAAGCTGAAATTCCTGCCTGGTCCCATGGTTCAGCTGCTTTGGCTCTGGCTTTGAACTGCACTGTCTCATTCTCTTCTGGTTCAGACCTCTGCTACAAAGATCACTCCCTCAGATGCTAGTGTTGGCTCCCGCCTCTATTCTATCCACACTGGCAAACTAATCAATTAATCTTTCTCCTTGTCTTACACAAATTAAGTTGGCTTTCCCATATCTTGCTTAAAGACCACCTACATACCTACCTCCTCAGTCTTCTTCAGATTATTTCCTTCTGTACTTCTCAGGTTGAGCTCAAGAACATACTTTTATGACCAGTCATGATGGTGATCCATTATCTCTCACTCTCACCTATCTCTGCTTTCCTTTTCATGGTTTTTATTTCTTTTCTATCCCTTGTTTTACCTTTAGACTCTAATATCAGTCTGAAAAATCTTCTCTTTTGAATCTGGAGGCATCTAGATTGGCTACTGGGGTACTACAAAGAAAACATTAATACAGTTGGTGATGTCTTTGTACATATTAACTGTTGATTGCTTCTTTTTAAACACTTTTTTTAAACTAAGTAATCTCTGTTTCTTCTGCCAGGTGGAGCCATAACACAGTCTTTGAAGAAAGAAATGTGATTCAATAATGCCTTTATAGCCTGCAAGGAGAAACTGAGTATTTGTGATGAAGTTGCTCTACAGCCTTCCTTCTTGGCTAATTTTGACAATGAAGACTTTACATTCCCAAATCTCTTGTTTGAAACACATTCAATCTATGGCACCAATTAAGATTTGTTCCATTATGTAAGGTTTGAGATTATCTAAAACTTTTGCATTACAAGCAACACTCACAGCACCAAGATTTGAATGTGTGTCAACTCTATTGCTCGGTAACTCCCTTCTCATGGGAGCCAAAACTTCATTCACTAGCAGCTCATCCATCCCTATGGGCTCAGGACCTCCCTGGATCTTTTTCTTGGCTGGGTTTCCACTGCCCCTTCTCTGTCTAGGCTGAAGAGTGCACACAGCTAGAAAGGAAATGTAGCCTTCTCCCAACAGGTTCAGGTGTTGAATACCCTTACCTGAGAATGAATTCTACCTACAGTAAATACAGCTAATACAATGCAGACCTATCATAGAATCATAGAATCATAGAATAGCTTGGGTTGGAAGGGACCTCAAAGATCATCGAGTTCCAACCCCCCTGCCATAGGCAAGGACACCTCCCACTAGGTCAGGCTGCCCAGTGCCTTGTCCAGCCTAGTCTTATACAGCCCTACATGAACATGCACCTGTATAAATACCCTAAATGCAAAGACACAATAGCTACTGGTTAAGTAAACATTTCTGAAATGGGTAATGTTCTCAGAAGTATCAGTAAATACCAGTATATTCTGAAACAAAACAGGACATAGAAGAATAGAGCAGCTGATATTTTACATCCACTTCTGAAATGCCTGTTGAGGACAGCTTCTGATCTGCCTCAGACCCCAAACACCACAACGCCCAGGTGCACAAACTATGGCAAAGTCTTTACTAGCGTTAAACAGGGACTGCAGGTCTGCACTTCAACCTGACCTCTGCATTTATTGATAATAGAGATGGAGCCTAAGTGATTTAAGACTCATTTCTAGTAATTGCACGGACTGTTTATCACAGCTATTTAGAGATCTAACAAATTTTGTGCAATTGCACACTTGCTTAGCATTGTTTAAGAGTTAAGCCTGTGCATCACCATATTCATAAAGTCTCTTAAATTACTGAAATTTACTGAAATCACTGAAATTTATTGAAATTGTAAAACCTGAAAGCAGGTTTTACATTTCCGAATCACCTAAGACATTTGAAAATTTCTCCATGGACAGCAAACCTGTGTCAAATGGCATTAAGATATATACTATTGTGTATTCAGTATATTTTGTTTCAATATCTGATTTTAATCCCCAGCTGTGAAAGAACTGACTAGAAAATGAAGACAGGTTTGTGTCATTGTTGTGTGATATCTACTCAGAGAATTTCCTTGAAAGTATATTTTAATAAAAGTGAAAAAGAACAGGAGGAAAGTTCTGTTGAAAACTGGAAACATACATCCCTAGAGTTTTTGTGCTAGCACTTCTGCAAGAATTTCATCCTCTCACTTGCTGGGTATGATCTCCTATCTCCTATTTGCTGCCGTTTCTCAAAAATCAAAGTTTTTGCAAGGCTACACCATTAAAGTGGGCTGTAGTCAACTAGAGTTTTGAAGATAACATCAGTTGAACTGTTTCACAGAGAAATGCAAGCTTTTGTATCATAAAGCAAAGGAGACTGCAAAAAGAATGTGGCAAATAAATTAAAAAAGGAGATATTTTATACTTTAGACTTTGCAAAAAAAGAAGTTCAAACAATGCATGAGAAAAGATTCAGACATCATGGTAACTACAGAATACAAATAATGTATTTATTGGAATCAAAAGAGAAAAATACATCTTCTTTAGTTGCCTTTGAATAAAAATCTAGATAAATTTATTCTGTACTGGATGAAAAATAAGTTTACTTCTTCACTTCCTCCATCATGCAATACCTCTCTTTCTCTTCACTGACCACTAGAGGTGGACTTTCCCTTCTATATGCTTCTTCTGTGTTCCATGTTCCCACACATTACTCTGAGTTACCATTCACATCGTTCTGCAAATTTGTTGACTGCTCACCTATTCACAGCTCAATCCCAGAAGCCTATTTCTATGTGAAAAACTGAAGTAGCTTCACCAGTCTTAAAGATGTCTTAGATGTTTGCCAAAAAGGCATCAACAGAGGAAGATGCAAGCAATGACATCACTTACTAAAACCCACAAGGATAAAATGTCTAATAATATGGAACTATAAAGTTGTTGCAGTAATCCCAAAGGCCCAAACCTTATCATGCATGATATAGGGAAGAAGAGTCTGATCTAAAGATCTGCTTGAGTCAACAAGTTTTTTCAGAGGGCTCTGGATCCCATCCTAAGACAGCATGACCACCAAGAGCAACTGGGCAGGTGTGGCTCTGTTATGTTTGGAAGGGGAACTATTTCCAGAGGCATGATGGATGGAAGAGGGGAATGAAAAATTCATTTTGGCCACCTTTTGGCAAAGTCCCCAGGCAGCTGTTTGAAACTGTGTCCACCCATCACTGCAGAACAATTCCTGTAGGCTTGTGCTTCCTTTCATAGCAATCAATAGGATGCATGATGATAAAGGCTGCATTGGCCATGGGTGAGTGAAGCAGCCTCTCACCTCTAAGAATGTGAGTTCACATCCTGTTGGATGTCTCATGGTATTGGTGTTCTCTGCTCAGTTTGCAGAGGACGTTTATTCACATCATCAGCACCAGATGCTGTCTCAGATATGTGACATCTCCCACTGCAGACAATGAGAAATTTGCTTTTATATCAAATGTCACAGCAGGTCAGATTATTCCCAGCTACTGTTTCACATGGACTACAAGATAATCTGCTTCCATAAAAGTTCTTTTAACACCATCATGATGCTATCTCAGCATTTTTTGCATTTGTAGTGGGATGCAATTTATCTCACCTCACCTAGATTCTGGGAAGTGGCAAATTAAGGCTGCTGTTTCTAAAATAAAACAAATACACACTAACTTCACAGTAGTGCACATATGTAAGCTTTTCTTACTAAATTTGCAGTTTAGCAGAACACTGGATGTGTAGATCTCACACAGTACTGAGACATACAGTGTGACTGTGTTAAAATTATGTGGGAACCCTGACAAAGATTTTAAAAAGTGGGTTTCAGAAGTTAGGCTCTTAAATAAACCTTCAGTTTGCCAAATGTGTAGTGCTACACACTGTCCCTTGAAGTCAGGAAGAGCTGCTGGATCTAGCACCCATAAAAACTACAGCAATTATTTGGGAATCTATCTAGAGGATATCAGTGCTGTTTTCTAGTGACAATTTTAAAACAGAATGCTGTTCCCTGGGAGCTTCAAAAGGGTTTCTATTTCAAGTGTGTTGAAGATCACAGTTTAAAAGTGACTTATCACATTGAGCCTTAGACCCACTTAAAAATGAGGCTCAGACACCCATAGGCTGGACACAAACCAGGGACTTGATAATATTGAGTGCAACAGGAATCTGCTTGGCAGATTTTAAAATGTCCAGGCTGTGCATTTCACAAGGAGAACTTAGCACCACACCAGTAAGTTACTCTATTGGGAGCATCTGAAGCAATGTGAAATATTAAGGAGTAAAATATTTCTTAAATATCTCCAATTCCATTCTGAGGGAATTAGATGTTTTAGTCTGGGATTTTCTCCTAGTAGAGGTGCTCCTCCCATCCAGGAGAAATGGACCAGAGCCACCCTGGGAACATCTCACTCCTTTTTGAAGGTGTTTCTCTTTTCAGGGGATAATCACCACTCAGCTTAGCCAAAAGTAGTAAGAACATTGCCTGGATTTTAACCAAAAAGGGAGAAGATCGTTTTTTATCCAAAGCTCTGGTTTATGTTAAGTGGTATAGGAACTGAAGAACCAGACCCTCCCTCAGAAGGAATGAATTAACCATGTAGTCCTTTTTCTCCTAAGCTCACAGTGAAGAAATATTTAATGAGCAAGGAGATACAGCCTCATGGTCAGCATTATGTCATTTAAAGTCTTCCAAGCTTTAAATATATTGGCCTGCCACTGATCTATCAAGCAGAGAAACAGAATTATCTCCAACTAGTCACTTCTGTGTTAAATGGGGACCTCTCACACACCCAACACATTGACCATTATTTGTAGAGTTTTTAGAGAAATGCAGAGATGCAGAGTCTGAATCCCAAGGGGTTAAGATGAAACACTGAGGACTGGTGTGAGCTTCCAAGGCATCCACAAGTACTTTAGAAAATGAGGTACTTAAAGGTTTATGAACTTCTGTGGTTAAGAGACAACTGAGAAATGCCTCTCAGAGAATAGAAAGTTATGTTGGAGATTAAATCATAAGCCACTATGAAGGCAAAACTTGGGTTCCTGTGAGGCATAATTACCATGTGGCTTTTTCTCTGCAGTCTAATCAAAGATAGAAAATAAATTTTTCATTTGGACATGACTGCATAAAATCTTGGTGTTTCTCTATGGGATGAATGGGTTATTCCAGAAGGACTAGACATACAGCAGGGAGACTTTCAAGTTATCCTTGCAGCTTCTGGAAGAGGGCAAGGGGGAGGGAAATGAGTCAGGTTCCATAGAAGACAAATAAACTGCTCAAATTTTAAATGGAATCAACCTCACTCCACCCCTGCTACAAAAAGCATGAGCAAAACAAACAAAAAAATCCCTACAAATAAATTGAAGTCTTCCTTTTCTTTTAAGAGTTTGCATCCCATTTGATGTACAAGATTTGTTCTATTTTATTCCTGTGTTTGTCTTGAGAACTTTGTATTGTTCTTCCATTTTAACACATCTGTGTTGCTGATATAAAATCTGACACAAGAAACCATTAATCTGGGGCTAACTAGGCAGAGATCAGCTGGGTGAGTGAACTTGACTTTGCAGGTGGCACCTCGCTATCTTCTGCCAACATCTGACAGCAGGAAATTCGTCTGTGTTCCCAGTTTTGAAAGAAATTTAAAGGTGATTCATGTTGAGGAAAACAGGTTGGTAAGTATGAGGATGTGGAGGAGGCTTTCTTAGGAAAATAAACCCATAAAGTGAAGCATTTCAGTTTAATTAAGCAGCCCCATTTCACGTGAGGAGATCAAAGAAGGAAGGAATTGGAGAAGCAAAGAATGCAGTCTATCCCATAAAAGATCAGGCAAAAGAAGAAGATAAATCTAAAAATAACAAGGGAAACCTGTGCAACCTTCAGTGTTTTATGAACACACTTATTAAAGGAGCAAAACTAACCAGATGGGAGGACAGAGGGAGGTTTTTCTCTGTGGCTCAGCCAAGTCACAACAGGATGGACGCCACATATCCATCAGTCTGTGCACTGGATTAGTAGAAGAAATAAAGGAAGGGGTTTCACTTAAAAAGGGGCAAAAAAAAAAAAAAGAAAGAAAAAAATATTAACATATTAAAAGATCACAAGATAATTCAAGGACCTGCAAGGGAACTTGCTTAAAAAAAAAAAAAACCCAAACATAAAAAAACACAAAAAGGGCCGTATTTGGATCTGAAAAGGGAAAGAGCTGAGATATAAAATTCTTCAGATAGAAACAACATGTTGGGCTGTTTTTTGTTGTAGCTAAGTAAACTGGACTGTTGGAATCTTACTTAGCTGATCCAGAGCTTTGTTCTGAATGTCCAGCAAATCAGTCAGCAAAAAAATCCAGATGCATCAAAAAAATCCAGATCCATAAGAAATATTTGGTGTGGCTTTGAGTAGAAATCTAAGTCCTGCAGGAGATCAGACTAAAGTGTGAATCTGCATCTTTAAATGCTGACATTCCTTTAAAAATCTGGCCTCAAGGACAGCTCCACACCACCAATGAAATAAGGATGACTGCTCTGTATCCCATCAAAAATTACTAACGGTCACTACAGTTGAATAAATGGGGATTTTATTCAGATTCACAGAAAATCTTGTTCAAATTACTTCTGTGATGGTATGAAAACTTACATTTCAGAATTCAGAACACACTTGCAAGTCCTTGATGAGTTCTTTATCACTAGATAATTTCCTGGGTGAAACTCTATGAGACTGGTAGAAAACTGGATTTGTTATTTGGGGACAGCTGCAGTTACACAAATCCAATTTTTAAAAAGCCAAAGAAGTCAGAGCAAAAGCTCACACAGATTTCAAACTGCCCTTTGTGACCGGGCTGCATGTTTGGTTCCTTTTATTTTTTTGTTTTGTTTTTCATAGAATCACAGAATGGTTTGGGTTGGAAGGGACCTTAAAGACCATCTAGTTCCACCCCCCCTGCCATGGGCAGGGACATCTCCCACTACACCAGGTTGCTCAGTGCCTCATCCAGCCTAACCTTAAACACCTCCAGGGATTGAAGAGGCATCCACACCCTCTCTGTTCCAGTGTCTCACCACCCTCACAGTAAAGATCTTCTATCCTTCTATCCTTCTTCCAATTTGCATTCATTATTCCTAGTCTTGAAATCCTGTACCGTACTAAAAAGTCCTACCTACCCCAGCCTTTCTGTAGCCCCCTTCAGGAATTGATAAGCTACTCTGAGGTCCCCCCTGAGTCTTCTCCAGGCTGAACAACCGCTCTTCTTCACCCTGCTTCCTTGGGTTGGGACCTGCCTCCATTCTCCACAGCCTTTGAGGTCCCCCAAGAGAGGGAGAAGGAGAGATTTATGCCCATTGTCTTCTTTAGGGTGAGGATGGTGAGACACTGGAACAGGTTGCCCAGAGAGGTTGTGGATGCCCCCTCAATCCCTGGGGATGTTTAAGGCCAGGTTGGAGGAGGCACTGAGTAGCCTGATGTAGTGGGAGGTGTCCCTGCCTATGGCAGAGGGGTTGGAACTCGATGATATTTAAGGTCCCTTACAACCTGAACTATTCTATGATTCTATGACTTTCTGCTTCAAAACTGAAATAGATTTTACTCTTTGCCTCTGTTTAATTCCAATTATTCCCGCTTACCCTCTCCTATCCCCGGGAGAAGTTCAGAGTGAAAAAAAGCTGTAGATTTTGTAGAATCAATGGTGTGGAGTATTCTGGAGATCCCAAACCTCCTTGTTCAGGTGTCATCCAGCGACAGCAGAGGGCAGAAAGAGTCTGAGCAAGCAGGGGCTGCTGCAGCCTGCGCTCCTCCCAGCATTGCGAAGGCATGATATCATTGTCATGTTGGGAGTTTTATCTCTGCCACAAATTGCCACAGGAAGTATTTTGTCAAAATTTCAATATCAAAGTGCTCACAGCCCCTATAGCGAGCAGCTTTATTTACTTAGGAGATAAAGTCAGCTGAACAGAAAGTTAAATGAGGGTAGTAAGCAGTCTCCTGCTTCTGTATAAATGCTGAAAGGAAGTCAATGCCTCTCTAAAAGCCAAACATCAAAGGAAGTATTCTTCATAGCACAGCCACTTTTAGACTTTGCCGGTAACTTAAAATATAAGAAATAGAAAATCATGGCAGTACTGGCTATGCTGACTGTAGGCAGAGCTTAAAATTTCAAAAATATTCTAGCAATTTAAAAAGCTAGAATAACCCTGATGGCTTTGCTCTGAGAGTTCCTGAACCACCCCATAGCTTTAAAGAAATTATGAAATTCATTTGCCGGGAAGAGCATTTCAGCATTTGCACTGCAGTGCTCTACAGGGGTGTAGCATGCTGCTGCTTTTCCTTGCCCTTGAGTACTGTAATGCTTTTTCAGATCCCAGACTAAATTCCTTCTATGCAGAGGTTTAGCACAGCCCACTATAAGACATGAATTTTCTTATTTCAATGCCCTGTATTAAATTGAGCCTGAGATATGTTGGAGTCTGAGAAAAGCCCAGCTCACTAAGACAAGTACCCATGCAGTAATACATTTACCTTATCTACACAGCAAATATTACAGATATCTTGCTTCCTAGAGTTTTCTGCAGTAAAATCCACTTCCCTTTTCAGCCCTTTGTCAGACAAACTCCTAAAGAAATCCACTTGATACAAAAGTCCTTAGGATTTTCGGGATTGATTTCTCACAACTGTTATCAGGTGATTAAGGGAAGCAGTTGAAAAGGCATGAGGTGGCTCGTGGAAAATATCCATTTAGCTTCAAACTTTACAACTTTTTAAGAACTTGCAAGCATGGGCATTCAAATCAGTGATAAACATCAGCTTTGACATGCTTCAGCATGACATGTTTCCTTCCTTGTGAATCCCAGCTCAACCATGTGATGGCTAATACACTCAAAAATGCAATGAGCTTATGACCCGTCTATCTGTTCAGAGTGTTCATCCTTATGGGGCACTCTGAGTTTTTCAAGAGAGTTATTTTAATCTCTTTAGATGCCACGGGACCAGCTATTGTTCTCACTGGCACCATTTTTGTACTTGAAACTTAAGTACATTTGCATTTCTTAACCAGTAATGGAGTTGTAGACACTTAAAAGAAAAACTTAAAAAATTAAACACAATTTTCTTTCCTGGGGGCACCACGTATTCTGCATGTGAGAGAGAAGCACAAGCCTACAGTGCTTAAAATGTCTAAATTAGGAGAGCATTTACTGCAACAACAGAGATCCAAAGCAGGCAAAGCAAGTTGCTGGAGCTGCTTTTCAGTCCTTATAGAGAGGAGAGTCCCTTGTGACTCACCTAAGTTCAGAAGAGGGAATCAGAGATCAAGACCTGACCTTCTAAAGCCTAGGAACCATCAACTGCAGCAAACAGCTTGGGCTTGGACCATGCAAGTTGATCCATTGGAAGGGTAGATGAGGAAAGTGCATTGACACAAGAAAATGTGTGAAAAGAAGAGCAAAGCTAGATATTGTTGCTTGAAGCAAAGGTTACACCTGTGCTAATGTCAGAGAAATAGCTCAGAAGCACTCAGGTGGCTTCTAGGAAATGTACCAGCAGTAGTTCAACATGTGCTTTGTTGGATTTATGCAGCTGTTTATTACCAGTTCACTGAATACCTGAAGAAAATAATGCAAAGATATCCTGGCCAGTGTCTATCTTACTCTTAAATCATTGCTCCTTCATATTCTATATATTATGATAGCTCAAAGATGAGTTTTCTAAAGTGGGTGCATTTTTTGAAATACTATTTTCTTCCCTAGCTGTATTGAAGGCACATCTTTTTCCAAATTTAACACCAAGATGATAGTGGGGGAATAAATATTTAACAAATAGTTTAATATTTTCCTTTTCTTTTTGTGCTGATTGTTATATTGAAAGGTCTGTCAAATATGAAGACTGGGATTTAGAAGTGTTTCCAGATACTACACTTCTCTTATCTTCCTATTATTTATCTTTTATCACACAAAACCTCCAGTGACTCCTTACTTCAAAACATGACACACTCACAAACACAAGTAATAGAATGAGTGACCATATCTCAAGGAACAGTATTTCAACAGACACAAAGATAACAGAAATACAGGACTTCAAATAAAATGCCTCGATCTATCTTAATACTACACAAAGAAATGCCTTTGGCTTTTTATGAAGTGTTGATGCCTAAGAGGTGATCCCAACAGATAGGAATACAGCTGTTACAGGAGACAACAATATGAGAAACAATCAGGAAATAGTCTGGACACAATGTTATCTCAGAGACATGGAAAAATGTATATTTATATGCCTACAGGGTAGGTAGAAGTTTAAGCTGTCAACAGAAGGGGAAGGGCTGAGAGGATAATTTGGAACATCCTGAGTGGGAAATATAAATTACCAGTTCAGGGAGGGGTGTAAATTATGATTGCTTTTGAGTAAAAATAGAAATATGTAATTAAGGAGACACTTACTGTACCAGGTCTTGGATATGGGATGCGCCCTTCATATTGTACCCACCGATGATCCACACTCTCTTTGTGAGCATAAGGGCCATTGAAAACAGCTCTGATGTCTGCCATGCTGTACACACACACTGCAGAGCCCTTGAAGACAGAGCTGAAAAAGAAGATGCATTGATATGTAATTTATGACACTTTTTCAATGTATGCTCCATTCAGTGAATTAGTTAATTCCACAATCTGGTGGGTTTTGGATCAATCCTACACCTGAGAGATAAGTCCTGCCAAATAACAGACAATGTGTACAGGTCTGATAAGTACTGATACTCAATGTCACTGTCATCACAGTTTAAAGCTTTGCCAGATTGAAACCTGGACTAATCTATAATTTTGTGTAGTGGTTGACAACTTGCAGCTATCATAGATCAGCTGTTTTGATTAGAAATTATTGTAAATTATTGGGTTCACATCAGGAAGACTCTATATTATTTATATTACAGGTGATGTGCCTGGGAATAACAAGTTGCATTGGACAGACAATAAAAACAGATAATTTTTTTTCTTTTTTCTTTTTTTTTTAAATTTCTTTTTCTGTGTATCTTTATTTTTTTATATTTATTTTAATTAAAAGCCCCATGACACTTCAGTTTTCCAAAGAACACCATGCACATAGTTTAGTTACTTCATATGCAGTTTCATTTACTGTACAATACTTACTCCAATTTCAAATATTATAAGGCCACTGTGGTGTCTCCTTCTGAGTTCATTGTACTCATACTGTTTAACATTTGATTAATCTTTAGATTTATTTTAAAGGTTCTGGAGATAAAAGGAACAACTATTTATTTCCTTTTTGACAGTTGCATATACAGCACCTCACTGCTGCAGCTGAGAGGTTCATCAATTAATTAATCTGTCCCCTTCAGGTAAAGATGTGAATATTTTAAAATAATCTTCTGTCCATAAAGACACTGAGAAACTTCTTTAGAGTACTGTGAGGCTTGATCCTAAGGAATCAACAACTTGACCAGTTGTTGTTTACTGAAATAACCTTTGGTAACTACTGGCTGTTCAACAAATATTACCGATATCTGTGGTTGAGGTTGAAATAAACTCAAGTAGCTGCAGTTGAAATAAACTAGCAAGCTTTTAATTGTTATATTTTCTTTTTTTCAATCATTCTCAAAAATCAAGTGCACAGAAGTCGAATTTCCATTTATGAATATATTGTCCTTAGTGACTACAGCCCCATTATTACAATCCTTATTCAGGCAGTCTCTCATTGCTCTCAGGAATCAGGATCTAGTAACAAAATAGTCTAATAAAAGGCTTGATAAGATCTCCATTATTTGGTTCCAATGGCAAACAAGATCCTAACACATACCTTGTTGTAGTGAAGACACCATACACAAGTGGGTTTCTTTCATCTCTTGTAGAAAGTAAGAATATATCTTCTGCAATGGGAAAAATTATTTTTTAAAATTAAACAGCCACTGAATATTTCTGCAGTTATAGTTTATATTTTGAAAGGTTTAAAATAGATTTAAAAGTTTTGGTTTTGTCTGAATTTTAATTTCTGTCATATGAATGTGTGCTAGCATTTCTGAGTTTGTCAGTTTGAAAATAATCTGACTTTTGTACAGAAGTTTCAAAGCTTTCAAAGTGAAAGGGAGAATTCCCTTATTTCTGACAAGAGTAAATCCAGTTATAATCAGGAACTTCTGGAAAAAGGTTGAGGTGTTAGCAGCACTTGAAAGAAGAGTAAAATTAGGACAAGACACAGTGCTTCTACAAACAATAAAAATCTCCCAAATGTCAAAATAGACCATTGAAGATAAATCAACTTACGCAGCTCATCAAAATGTGTATCTGCTCCTTCAGGACCAGGTATCGAACACACAAGCCTGGCTTTCAGAAAAGTTGTCCACTTGTTTATTAGGCTCCTTTGACCTCCCATATCATTCTAAAAAAATGAAATTAAATATATAAAACAAATTAAATAATAGAATTCAATATTAAACAACTAAGAAGAAATTTATCTTATGAGATTTGGAGTAGTATGGGCTGTACTGATTTTGCAGTTTGATCTCATCATAACAACAACAAAGTTTGGTTTTCATTGTCTTTTTTTTCTCTCAAAAAAAGAGAGTAAGTCTTTTGTAAGTATCTCCAATAATCACTTGGAGAGCAGGCAGCTGAAATTTCCTAATTATGTCCAAATCTCTGCAAAGTTGCCTCACCAGTTCTACAGCTGGAATGCTGTGATAACACATGTCTATCTCATGTGATCTCATGCTCCCCATGATGCTAATTTTTGAAATCATCAATTCTTCCAGAATTCTTTACCAGTTCAAGAAAATTAAAGAATATTTTGGATAGATTTCTCAGAAAAGGAAACATCAGCAGTTCTTGCAATGTAAATATTGCACTGGCTTTTTTTTAGTACAGAGAGACATAGGTTCCAGGAAAAAAACCAGTCATATTATTTTCATAATCATTGTTATGGAAATGCCAGTCTATCCTTCACAAAAAGGATTTAAAACAAAATTATTTTAGTTTGTGTTTTCAAGTCATGAGCATACTTGCTTGGATTTTCTTTAGCCACTGGATATAGGAAAAAGAGTCTGTAAAGAGTCACTTGAAATTTGATTTACCCCCCTGAAGGGTAAGTGTCCTTCTGACTTGGATCAGTTGAGGGTTGTGGTGAGAAAGAATCATAGAAGAAAGTTCTAAACTATAAGTGAGTAGAACTGGTTTACCCCCTTCCATTGAAAAACAGAAGAACATGAAAAATCCACATAAAAAATGCCATTAATTACATTTATTTGCCCCAAATAACAGATCTATTGAGGGTCTGCAGTTCTCCTGCAGAGGCCTCATCTTTTTTCATACTGAAAAGGCACTGATTCTCCAGAAGGAACCAAGAATTCAAGCACTCTAGAGAAATGGTATCACCAGCTGTAGTTTCTCCACAAAAGGTTCTGAATTATCCCATGAAACTGCTTACTTCTTTTCATTTATAAACTCTGAAGATTAGGGGGTCTGTGCTGTCAATTTAAGTACCATAAATTCAGCCACAAATATTCATTCCCTCTGCATTCACTAAGGAGAAATTACTTTTTTAACTGCTTTTGCAACACTGAAGGAATAGCACCAGCCAGTAGGAAACACTGTGTGGTGGAAATTATGTGGTATTTCCATACAGTGTATTTGGCCCTTCAGGGCTGTATCATAAATATTACAGGCATTGAGAAAGATGACTTTAAGTGCTGAAATTCACTTCAGAAGGAGTAACACTTCTCTGGTAATGCACTTTAACTGTTATACCTTTTCATGTTCTTGCTACTTTTAAATAGGTTAGCTCAGTTGGAAATTATTCCTGCTAATCTGTCCCCTTTGGAACTCCTCTTACAAGAACTGTTACCTCCTCTCTTGATCTCCTGAGGTCCTGCCAAGCCTGAAGCTTTGCATCTAGCCAACAGTTTTACCATAAAGGTGTCAAAATTAACAGCCTGAAGCCAATAGGAAAAAGAAGCTCTGCATGTGTGTGTTCAGTTCAAAGGCACGGCAGATAAACTTTGTGGTGTAATTAAAGACAAACAATTGCAAAGATAAAACAGTGAATCTTAAAAAGCAGGAAGAGTTAAGCTTTTACTTCCTCTGTCAATATGGATTATCTTAGCAACTCTCACACTGCAGGGCTTTGACTTCTGGCAGATGTGGGATAGCATCATGAGACCCTGAGATGTCTCTAACTGCCTGGCTAGAGTGAGAAAAGTGGAGGAAATAGCAGGATGGTGGGACTGGAATGGAAAAGCCACCCTTTCCTAGCTCCTCCAGTCATGGAGGACACTCAGCTTCTGCAAAAGATTGGAAAATACATACTCTTGTTTGTTTTACCACCTTTAAGTCATGATCCTGCAGAGCCATTTTGCAAATGCTTATTTTAAATACAGTTAGTAGTTTTAACAAGTTCCAGAAGAATAGTGTGAATGAACCTCTGGGCTCGAAGCAATCGCAGCAAATGCTGTGTGTTTTCAAGTGCAAGATTCCACTGTATTTAAGATGTAGCCATATTCCCTCAAGCTAAGAAATGGTCTTAACCACCCTGTTTGAATTTAAGAGATATTAGAAAAAACATTCACTAGTTATGCCTTATATATCCAAAAAGTTGCCAGTAACAGTGCAGTTTATAAAGGAATAAGGGGAATTCAATCACCAGTCAGTACTCCATCATCTACCAAGACATTCTGAGGCCAGAGAATGAAAAATAAAGTGGTGCATAAGTGCAGAGACTGATTTAGACAGTTGCAGATCTAATATACTCTCCAAAATACTTCCTCCTACTGCTGTGATTGTATGAAACAAAATATACATTAAGAAGAGGGGTTTTGTTTAGGTTTTCCATTTTTATTACCAGTCATGCAATACTCCTCAATTCTTTGTCATCTTAAAATGTGTCTTTATGTTCTCAGGAGGCACTGATCAAGGAAGTGCAGGAATTGACAAAGGCTGTGGCAATTTTATCTATGGGTAGAATTAGTTCTACTCAGGCCAAGGAGGTTCAAAACCTATTAACTCTGCTCCTAGATTCTCAGAAGTAGGTGTATTCTTAAGATCTGGAAATTTCTGGTTTTTGAAGAAAGTGCATTTCTCCCTTCCTAACATGCTTGGGATTTGGTGCATATTAGATCAGTATTTGACATATCTTGAGGCTTCAGTGGGCTGGAGAACATGCAGTTATTCTCCTTTCCCTCAGATGATGGTGGCATGAACTCATTATATTTGCATCCTATTTGCCTACTCTGCTGCAGATTCCTTGGATCATCACAGTTCATGATCATCAGCCTCTGAGAGTCTGCAGAAAGGATATGGTGGCCCAAAATCTTTTGAGAACGAGTTGCTATAAAAAGAAGACAGTTTCCTCTCTGTAAAAAGTTACTTAATGATATAAATCTGTAATAAATCATTTATATGCTCAAATGCTGTGAGCTGGGTGTAGAATATAACATTAATATAATATAATGTAGGGTCTGAGTAGTCAGTAGATTATGATCCTATGATTAGAAAATAAAAAAATTGAAGAGAGAAAATCATCAAAGCAAAGGCCAGTAAGTCCTTAGGTGAAAAAAAAATTAAGGATCTAACACAAAGTTACAGAATGGCTCAACCCTGCAGGAAGTGTGTGGTAAACTGAATGCATCAAAATGATTTCATACAAGAGATACCATCACTTAAAACAAAGGATGCTAAATATTTCAGGGAATTGGGAAAAGAAGACAAGATAAATTTTAAGTGATGAGAGAAAAAGGCAGTTAAAGCAAGCCTTTTGCTCCGAAAATATTGCTAATCTGCTTGTAACAGATGAGCTGCCACAAGCATCTGAAATCTTATCTCCCAAAATATCACTTCTAAGCACAGTGGATTAGCAGTGTTTATAGTCAACTTGGTTGCAGTACAGATGAAGGCACTTAGGACTGCATACTTCTTTTTGAATATAAATAAAGGTTTAATTAGCACTTACTACTTTGTAATCTCACAAGCTGTAACAGATACCCACACTTCCACCTCAAATACCTTCTATTTAACAGAAAAAAGTTAGTTGTGCTTGTCTGAGTTAGAGATAATTGGTAGCTAGAAGGTGGGCAGTTCAATCTGTCACCTGTTGATGAAATAGGACCAAAAATATAATAAAGATTTAAGCACCAAATTATCTAAATAACTGAGGAAAAACTCCAATTTGATTGTAATAAATTAGACAGTCTTACAGAAATCCTAAAATGTAAATCCTTTTCAATTTACTGAAGTGAGAAATGACATTTCTACCAAATTACATGAAGAATTCAAATATATAATGTATTACTTATATGAGGAAAGGTAAGTATATGGCTTTCTGAGATCCAGAAGGAATGCTGTTAAAATGCCACAATGTAGAATCTGTGAAGCAAATTAATGCCATATCATACACCTTTCTTGGGAGACTTTTATGAAAATCTCAGT
>VZTY01021281.1:0-24678 GCA_013400935.1 Turnix velox | reverse complement strand
CCTTCCAACGCAAACTATTCTTTGATTCTATGCATTTTTAGGGATGATACTTTAGAAGTCATTATTATTGAGTAATAAAAAAAAAAAAATAGAAAAAATAAATGCCCATCATTAGCCTTATGTCTAGGTGACAAAGAAAGAATGCAAGCACGAAATACATAGTAAGTTAAATCTTGTCTGGAATGAGTTGCCTCCAGAACTGGATGCAGGATTGCTGCACGAGCATGGCTCAGAGCCCAGACTAATTAGCCCTGCTGAGAACATGTTAACATGGCTATTTTGCTTCCGGGACCCAAGCTAATACAGCTGAATGGGAAAGCATTACACTGTGTGGACAACTCGAATGTTTTTTTGGAGACAGATCAATTATCTACACAGTGATACATTACACAGTATAGAAATACAAAGAATGTTAATGACCCAGCTATCCCCAGTCACAGTAAAGGCATGGCTAGACTGTTTCCAGGGCAAGAAAAACAGCTCCTCACTTTTACATACAAGTAGCTGCATGGCAGAACACACCAGAGACCACAGATTTGGACTCACTGAGGACAAAGTCACTCTTGCCATCATTCCAGGAATACAAATTGCCTTAAAGCACCAGACAAGAGGTAAGGTCACAGCCTTGAACTCTGCTCACGTTCATGTCTTTGGAAATAAATCACATTATCCAGAGGTGGAATGCAGGGTGTGTCTTAGGCTCTCCACTCAGGAGCTCTTAAAATGATTACATTCCTGTGTCTTTAGAAAGCACAGTTTAACCAAGAGGGCTGTGGCTAGCTGCTATATTCTCACCCCCAGGTACAGCAGGGTATATATGGGGGTGGAACAACATACTAAAATAAAAAAATAAAAAAAAGACAAAGAGCTCACTTGTTCCCACAAGAACAAAGGCCATTTCTAGATGCTGAACACTTCAGGAAACATGGGAAAGTAACAAGGGTCAAAGTCTGATTTCTTGGCAGTTCAGGTCTTGGAAATGAGTCTTTAAAACTGCACGCTGTAATTTTTGCAAGGCATCACCAAAACTGTTAAAGAGAAGCTTGTAACACAAGTAAATGCAAACCACTGTAATAATAAACAGGATTTTCATAGTGGAGCTGAGAGACTACTGCTTTTGGCTAATTTCCACTCCATTCCAATAGAATGAGTTGTAACCATGAAAAAAAAGGGTTTCTATATAGAAAATAAACGAGTAAAACCTCCAACAAACTCCCAACCTCTGCAAAACCCTTCTGTGGGCTCCTGTAATTTAGAATTTGATTTTCCCACTTTTTTTCAGTGAGGAAAATAGAAGGAAAACCAATGTCTTTTCTAGGGTTATATTGATACATATGTGAAGTTCTCCTTAAATAGAATTCCAATTCTGTCATCATTTTGTGGTGCATACATATATATTTATAGCTGATTTCTTACAATAGAGGGCACAGATGCTACCTTTTTTTCCCCCAAAATTTGGCTTAGTGTCTATTGAATGTGTCATATCTTTGATGCAAACTTGCTCAGCAGTGTGATTTTGAAGAAAATATAATAAAAGTTTATGCATGCCTCTCCAGAAGTAGAAACATATGGGACCAAGCTCTTAAGTAATCATACAGTATATATATGTGCATCTAGTTGGTTAATCATAAATAGCTTTTTTTTTTAACTTTTTACTTATGACCTTCCTCAAAAAGAACAGAAATAACCTAGCAGATAATACTTTATGGAAGTAGGAAGTAGAATCAGGTACTACAGATAGGCCAAATCATACCTTTGCTGCCTCCCTCAAATAGGAAATGCCATTTGCCATGATAAATGACACAACTGGTTCTGAAAGTGACTGTTGAAAGCACTTCCTCCAGTTCCTACTGATATCCCCTGGTGACACACAGAATGCAGATGACGTAAATCTAAATTAGAGCTATTTAGTGCTACAGTGGCTGAGTTATTACAAGACATGCTACAAGATGGTAAGTATGGTCTCATGCACAGTACAAGTGACAGCTGTTTGACTCTTGAGCAAAAAGCTGCCAGCAGGACTACTGTAATCTGGGTTTGAAAGTAGCTGGGAAAAGGGAATGCTTTCCAGAGAAGATTTTTTTCCTTAGGGGGAAAATCAGTGAGAGACCATATTGTCAAGCTATTGAAAATTAGCCAAAGAATTGCTGCATTGACTAAGCTCCTTAGTAAAAACAAAGCCTATTCTAATTTCAACATGTGTCTCTGACAGTAGTGCACAGGAGCCTGAAGGCACAGTGAGGTGGGAAGCAGTTGGGTTCTAGAAGACAAAAAAAAAGGATTTATACCAAGCAGTTTATTACAGAAGTTGTTGGGATACTCCTATCCACTGTTACTCTCTGATTACTGAAGGAAAACCCTAAATTCTTAGCTTTTTGCAGTGCAGGTTACATTAACAAGAGGCTGTAAATAGAAATGGTCATGTTACCAATTGTGGCAACCAAAGACATTGATCCTATATTGAGAGAAATGAGTATAGCAGATGTTTCATAACAAAATGCAAATCCAGAGGATTTTAGTCTGTAAACAGAGGAGTCTGTTTGCCTCTTTTCATTTGTGCTAGGTAACCATAATAATTCCATTTTAATTATAATAATTTGCATTGCAATCTCTTTTTATTTATTTGGCAATAATCAAAACAAATCTATGAAAAAGCCAAGAGCCTGTATTTTCAAGAGAGTCCTGCATCCATCTGGAAGTGCTCAATAAAGAAGACAGTGCAAAATTAACATTAATAATAATCATCTTATCAGGTTTTGTTATTTTGCTTTGACCATTAAAAAACAAATTTGAAGACATTTGTAGTCCTTAACATGATTACTCTATAAATTCTGTCTCACTTGAAGTGCAATCCCATGTGGTCATTGGGATTTCCTTACCATACTTTTGCTTTCTTTATGATATCTTATCTGCTTTTTTTCACTAGGTAAAGGATGCTGGAGATCTCTAGGTAATATATCTTAGTTTACTATAATCTCTCATGTGCTTTGGCTTGAAAATGTTGTCTACCAATTTCTCCTAATGCATTAAGTGCTTTCTCATAATCAGCAAATGCCATGTCTAGCAGCAAATCATATGTGTTTTCATTTCCATTCTGCCATTAATCACACTTCTGTGAAGGACCCAACTAAAGATTATGCATCCTTTCGTCTGGCTAAAAACCTACTAGAGAATTGATTTATTAATCAGTTTTTTGTTTTCTTAACATCTTAGGTCAAGGAGAGAAGTGTGAAATGGCTGTGGTCACTGAAATCTAGATTGTCAGGAGTTTTCTGGACTATGGAACAACCTACATATTTCACACACTTGTCCATTCTCCTTTTCAGTATGTGCCCTTTAGCAGAATAGATGCTCTTCTAGATGAATCTTCCTGCAAATCACAAAATCTTTTGCTTGTTTACTAATTTTCAAAATTCTTAAGAAGATAATTCTCACTGCCAGCAGTCACATTGTTTAGATAATGCAAGTAAAGGAAGATATCTGAACAAAATATTGCAGAAATGTATCTATGTGTGATTACTGGTATCTAGTTTATAATGTGAGATAAAAATTTGCTCAAAGATTAGGTTTATTAATATGAAGACAACTTTAAAGTCTTATTTTCTTGACTACTGCCAGTGATTCCTGAGACAAAGAAGTGGATAGAAGGTATGCCTCAGATAGAGCTCAATAGACCCTTCTGCTGTAATGAGAAGTAGACCTTATCAAAACCATCAGGCTGTTAAACAGCAAAATGGTTGCTGCCCTCATATTCAGGGATTGTTTTATGTTCTCTTTACCATTCAAGGGGGCTTCTGCCCTTGACAAAGGTCAAAAAGCATGGAACTCATGAAACTGAGTCTACATTATGAGTATCACAAAGGCAGAAATCTTTCCTAAGGGGCAAAACTAAGCATAATGAATGAAAAGAAAGTGAAGGGAGTGATAATTTAAGGGAGATTAGGCTGGAATTAAACTTTTTACAGTTCCTCTTGGTCAAGAGTTCAAGGACTGCTCTCCTTCCCAGGGGAGGAAACCTCTGGGCAGACGTGGGTGTAGCTCAGAAATGACACACATTTTTGGCTTCACCTCACCCCAACAGATTATCATGAATATGCAGAAGCAAACTACTGACCCCAGCTCTCAATAAGGCCCAGAAATGATGTACTGAGCGTGGTTGAAGGGATGGGTTAGTTTATCCCTCCCCCTAAAAGGCACTTTTCACACAAACACAAACACCTTGCCATTGCAAACACTTTGACAAGTCAATCATCACTGAAAGGTTGTGAAACAAAGCAGGTCACTGCTGCATATCTGAAGGTGAATCCATTCCCATTTAGATGCTGCAGCACCATTTATGAGCAAATTAGCTTTTATAAATATGGAATACATTCCATATCCATTCTATTTTTGAAATGAGTAAACTTCAGACATCATTAGTAACCTATGTTCAAAAAGAATATTGCAAGGGCTCGCTGGGTAACAACAGATTTATCACAGGAATAAATGTTTTTTTAATAAAATTAAAAGTTAGAGGACTCACCTTACAGACTCTCCCAACTCGGGAAAGGATTGTCTTGTCAGATGTGCTGCCATCTTGTGATATTTCTCGGAAAAAGAAGTAGATTTTGTCATCATCTGGGTTATAGGTGTCTGGGATGGGAAAAGTTCCAATGAATTTTGCTCCTAGAAGTTCCAAAAAAAAATGCTTGTAAATGTGTAGAATAGCCTTGATAATAAATTTTTTTCTCAGTATCTGCATTTATATATTTCAGTGAATTAAAACATAGCTACATAATACATATTACCAAGTTTCATACTCACACTGAGCAAAACACGTCTTTTTGGCAATAATCAAAACAAATATATGAAAAACCTAAGAGTCTGTATTTTCAGGAGAGTTCTGCATCCATTTGGAAGTGCTCAATAAAGAAGACAGTGCAAAATTAACATAAATAATAATAATCTTATCAGGTTTTGCTATTTTGCTTTGACCATTAAAAACAAATTTCAAGACATTTACTCTTAGTAAATTTACTCTTAGTAAATACTAAAATATTTATTCACAGTGTGATATTTTTGCGTATATCTTACTATCTCTAGCATAAATAGGCAGCACTGTCTGTCACTCTCTGCTTGAAAATATGAGGGCTTCCAATGCAAAATAATTTCTAAAAAACTCTGACATGTAGAGAACTCTTGCCACTAATATCAAGACAAGCAGATTTTCCAAAATCCCACAGTAGAATTTAAATACAGTATGCATTGCAGCAGCTATGAATACAGAATTACATTACAGTTTGCAAGAAAAATTCAGTAAAAATATTGATGTTTCGCACATATCTGTGCTGTAACCATCTTCCTGATAAATCTAACAAATCCAAGATGGGTGTTACAGTGCTCCAGTTAGCAAACTGGAGCACTGTAACAAACACTGTCCTCAAATGACTGCAATAAGGACATTAATCTTTGTTGTGAATGAAAACTGATTAACTGTATCAGTGTCCAGTGTATCAGTCTGTTTGAGTTATTTAAATTCATTTTTTGCCAGGAATGCTTATCTGGACATGCTGAGTTGTTAGATTACCCCTGGTCTTTGCCAAACTAGCCTGGCTGTCTCTACCTGTGTTCTACAGACATGCCAGTAACTGAATAAACATCCTACTCCATCTTCCTTGGCTCTCTTGTCTATGATCTCCTGCTCTACTTCATCACCAGCTGTGAGTTTTGTTTGTTTGATGGTGGTTTTGTTTAGGGTTTTTATCATAGAATCATGTGGTTGGAAGTGACCTTCAAAGGTCGTCTAGTCCAACCCCCCTGCAGTGAGCAGGGGCATCTTGCACTAAGTCAGGTTGCTCAGAGCCTCATCAAGCCTGGCTTTGAATTTCTCCAGGGATGGGACCTCCACCACCCCTCTGGGCAACTTGTTCAGTGCCTCACCACCCTCACGGTGAAGAACTTATTTCTAATGTCTAATCTAAGCCCGTTCTGCTCTAGGTTAAAACTATTTCCCCTCATTTGGTTTTATTTTTGATTTATAGTTAAAATCGGAATTTAAATGGAGGTCCCTAACTGCAGCAAAGCAGGTAACAATGCTGTCTTGAACAAGAAGTGATATTTTTAGACATTCCCCAATGTGCTACAATAGATGAGCTCTTTTGAGAGCACTTGGATCAATGATGTTTTTCTTTAAACAGAAAGTGGCTGTACAAATAGGGTGCGAAGAGACCCTTGACTCTAAAATACATTCTTTTTGCTATAAAATACACAGTCTTTGTCCCCCACAAGTAGGCAGGCTGCAGAAAAAAAGCAGTAAGGAGAATAGGATAAGGCAGCAGAGCAAACACAGCATCCTGGTGAAATGTGGGGAATACTATTATGGGCTTTTAATGTATCTCCATGCCTTTGTCCTCCTTATGATTGTTAATTCATATTAGACTTGAGGGGTTTTCACCATGAACTGTATAATAAACACAGGAGAAAAAAAAAAGGGTCCTTGATTCAAAAGTTCACGGTCAAAAGCTTGAACCAAAATGGGAGTGCTGAATGTGCACCTTCAAGATTGAAAAGTAAATTTATGAGTCAGAACAGCCACAGCGTTGCTTCCATTTTAAACCTTTCTGACACTAGAGAATGGCATCAGCAGAAAAATTGAAATGATGCAGGCATCAAGCCCTATAAATTTTAGTTAGGATTTCAAAATGAAGCTAAAGAAAATATTCAATTACCCCTCAGGGCCTGTAAAACTACTCTGAAGATTAGATCTCCAAGCAAGAATAAATACATAAATGCACTTCCAGTATGGTTTCAAAAATATGCAGTTATCTAAACAGCCCTTTAATAAGAAAACCTGTGAAATGCCTCTATGGCATTCTTTTGAATTCTCTCATATAGATTTTTTTTTTAATCCACATTCACAAAACAAAACTCTGAATATATGTTTCTTTTAAATTAAATTTCATTGCTGTGCTTGGCAAGCCAAATGCAAAAGCAAATGTCTCAATGCTAATTCCTGGCACAGATGTAGAAGAATCTCCAACAAATAAAAGGAACACAAATATTTAATGGTTTTCAATGACAACTGAAAACACTGGAGTTGAAAGTTAATTCCAAATAAAAATACAGTGTAAAAGATATGAAGACAAAGGGACTAAAAATTATTTAATGAGTGAAATCATGATCTGAAAAGCACACTGTATTTTGCAAGGGAGATCTTTGTCTCATCTTTTGTAATCCATCCATGCAACACTGAAAAGCGTTTTTAAACCAAGTCTGAATTAAATTTCTGGATTCTTTGCCTGGGAAAAGAATTGTATAGTGATGATTCTGAACCACTGTTTCTTTTCCTATACACACATTTCTTCCCCCCCTCTTAAAGCTCTGATAGACAGTTTTCCCACATATTAATTTCATAGCTATATTGTAGTTAACCAAACAGAAGATTAAAGAGCTTTGACAAGACACAATGAAGTTGTACAATAAATTCAGATGCTTCTTGGGCTTTTTTAAACAAACTCTCGTGGCCTGGTGGGTAGAGCTGTTACACTGATTCCTTCACTGCTGTCATTGCTAGTGTGGTCACTTTTGCTGCCGGCTCTTACACCCTCCTAATGCTAGAAGTAATTTTGGAGGGTGCAAGTGTGCATCCTTTAGTAAGATTAAACTCATCTAAGTGAGACTCATTAGGCTCCAAAAAAGAGGACATCAATTGAGCTATCCCAGAACATGAAGAAATGAAAATGCAACTCAAGACAGGGGGAGGCAGAAGCTCTTTGTAGTTGGGCTACCAGTAATATGTGGCACAATAAAACACAAAGGATAGTATTTACCTTTAACCATCTAGAAGTCAAGTTCCTAAACTATATCTGCCAAGTCCTGTCCCAGAGAGTGACACAAGGAGAAAGTGACAATGAATAATCCTATTTTAAGACAGATTCCTACAATAGGTGGTTTGAGTCATCCTTGGGAACTGTCACCTCTGTAAATTACAGAGACCAGTAAAAAAACTTAGCTCAGACAGGATGCTAACTTCTGCCTTTTAAGTGAGCTGAATCCCATCCAAAATTCACAGGATATAAAGAAGTCATTGCCTGCAAGTCCTTGCCCTGGCAGAGACTAAATTGGAGTGAAAAAAAAAAAAAGGAAGAATGTAATTCAGGGAAGCACTTATCCCAACTATGGCTTTAGCTTCCTATAAAGAATGGAGGAATGTGCAGCTGTTTACTGCATGCTTGTATGTGGGGCTCGGGTATCCCACCACAGGATGCTCTCCTCTGCCCACTGGGCTGGAGCAGTGGGTGGCTTTGCCATCTGGAGAGGGGCCACAAGCCCCACAAGCCTCATAGAATCATAGAATAGTTTGGGTTGGAAGGGACATTAAAGATCATGGAGTTCCAACCCCCCTGACATAGGCAGGAACACCTCCCACTACATCAGGCTGCTCAGTGCCATGTCCAGCCTGGTCTTGAACCCCGCCAGTGATTGAGGGGGCATCCACAACCTCTCTGGGCAACCTCTTCCAGTGTTTCACCTCCCTCACTGTAAAGAATTTCTTTCTTATGTCAAGTCTAAATCTACCCCCTTCCAATTTACATTCATTGCTTTTGGTCCTCCCATCACCTATCTTACTAAAAAGTCATAAATAAATCATAATCNTTCTAGTTCTTCCATCGCATATCCTATTAAAAAGTCCTACCCCTGCCTTTCTGTAGCCCCCTTCAGGTATTGAGAAGTTACTCTGAGGTCCCCCCCTGAGCCTTCTCTTCTCCAACAACCCCAGCTCCTTCAGCCTGTCTTCATAAGGCAGTTGCTCCAGCCCTTTGACCATCTTTGTGGCCTCCTCTGGACCTGCTCCAACAGCTCAATGTCCTTCTTGTGTTGAGGGCTCCAACACAAGGGTTCATCCCTGGCCCCAGACACAAGGCAGATCCAAGTCAGTGGATGTGGGAGCACCTGATTCCACAGCTCTGCAGGAGAAGGGCTGATGTCTCAGCAGCATCCCCTCTTTCTGCAGTGCCACCACGTGCAGGAGCCTGTGTGAAAGTGAGTCATGGGAAAGATTATCTGCCTTCCTCCCTTTCTCCTTTGTGGAGCTGCTATTCATTCACTGAGATTAAGACATGTCTTAATTAGTCAAGATAGAGTTGCTCTGTAAGGAACTGGGAGGTATCCTACGCATTTTTCCCTAATGCTTTGTTTTTCCCTCCCTTCCCCAAGGAAAGGATAACACTGTTTTCAGAAACAGAATGAGACTAAACTTTAAAAATACTAAGGTGCATTATTGCAAAACTTCCTCAGCCCTCTGGAAAAAAACCCTCAAGTTTTACATTTTATGCTTATCCCAAGTAAAACATCAGTCAGGCCTGGAAATAATTTATTTCTAATTGTACAATTACTCAAGTATGTCCAACTTTTCCTGTAGGTCTAACAAAGGCTTGGTAAATGGGCAGTAGATTTAGGGAAGAAGGGATTTAGATGAGATGGGAATTTTAAGCCTGAAATCAAATAAATATTTTCTTTATACCAGTATTGCCTGAAAGCACAAATGTATGCAGTTGGTAACACTACACAATAAACTAGAAATATATTGGCTGCACTATGGCCTATTGCAGAAAAGATCCTGGCCTTTAGAGCTGCACTCAAAATTTTCTCCAGCCTTAAAAGGACCATTTCAAAATATTAAAAGCACCTAGTTTATATCTATGCCTCTTAGTATAACAGTGCATGGATTGTGTATGTGAAGTCTGAGACAGAACGTGTCTGTACTTTTTTATATGGGTGGAAACAAGGTAAACCTGAAGAATATATGGGGTCTTCAGTGTTTATATAGTGTGGTGTAATTTTCACATTGCACTGGAGCACACTGCAGCTGTTTTTCAAAGCCAGACACATTAGTGTATTATTCTCCTTAGAAAACTTCCACAAATACAGACATTTAAAGTGAAAACAGAGTAAAAGAAATGAATTCATCTTGAAGAAAGAAGAAAGGCAGACTCCAGCCCAGTTGGACTCAAAATGAAAACACATAAACAGTTCTCAAACCTGTAGTTTATTCTGTATTTTTGTCCTGTTCCCCTGTCTCTAACTGCTCATGAAGAGAAGTTAACAGCATCAAAAATGGAATTGGATATTTAAACTGTTCTTTTGGACTGGGAGTTGGACCCTGTAATCCTCATCAAGGTAGATCTACATTAATGATAACACCAGATGCTCCTCAGGAAAAAACTAGAGTAAATCTTTCCTTTTAGGATATTAGAGCATCCCTTAGGAAAGTAGCTCCTCCAACCATCTTTCCATGCTGAGTATCTACAGGCTGCCAGTAATAAAACTGATATTCAGATGCACAGTTAAATATAGATAGAGAACTGCCTGCTGGAAGGAGACATCCTGATCCCAAACACATACAGTCCATTTCTGGTCTACATTGTGCAAGGGATGTGTACAAATGAGAGAGAGAAGAAAGGAGGGTGGGACAAGGAAGGTTTTGAGAACAGGAGATGAAATTGGGACAGGTCAGCAGAGTCAGATCTGAGATTTTTTCTATCTATCAAAAGGACTGCTCTTATTTGGACAGGTAAAATGACTTCAGGTGTCTTTTCCTTTGCTCCTTACAGCAGAAATTGTGTGTTTATAAAATTACATCTATACAGAAATATAAGTCAATAGCTTGGAAGGGAGAGAAGAGGCAGGAATAAAAATAAATAGCAATAAAAAAGGAATATTTCCTTCTGTTGAGGTCTCGAAGAGTTAAGAGGCAAAAATTACCCCTTTCAGAAGCTGTCTGCTGGGAAGACAACTTAACCCTGTGGTCAGCAGGCCCTGGCTTTGCAATGCACCCACAATAGTTACACAGGCAGTCTGAAACAAGGCCAGGGTTGCCACATCTTTAAAGACAGTTGATGGCTAAAAGGGGGATGCTTTAATTGAGCAGGGTTAACTTGTGAGCGAAGTTTTCCATCATACTCTGTGTGTGGTTTGAGACTGGCTGGGTGTAAATGCAGCCAGTTTTTTAGAGGGTTTACTAGCTCTGAATGTTTTTTAACAAGCAAGAATAAGCAGTGTTTTGCTTCGGAGGCTATTTTAGGATGCCCTTAGTGGCTTTAAAATGATTCTCTCAGCGACAAAGAGGATTTTTTCCCCCTCAAAGAAAGGAAAAGAGAAAAAAAACAAATGACCTCCTACCCAAAAAAGTGGAGTTTCTAGTCTGTCATTTCAACGTGCTGCATGGAACAGCTTTTAACAAGTGATTGGAAAAAAAGAATTTTTAAAAAAATTGTTCCAACAAGATTGGAAATAGAAGCACCTAAGTCATGATATTATTCCAATTGCAGGACTATAAACAGATGTATAGATCAAAGATGGAAAGAATTACGAGGTCTTATGCTCATACTCTTTCCTTAATTAGCATTTTCACCTCTGTGATTTTTTGTTCCACTGAGTTTTCTTCTAAAAAATCCAATGTAATACAAAGATACCATGATACAATATCTGTATCTATAGTTACTGGACATATATTTATATAAGAAGGGGGCTATTAACTTCAGAAAGGCAGGGACAGTGCAAATGACAACAGCATATGTTTGGGGTCTTACCAGTAAGCCAGTAATGTTCAGAAATGTCAGTTCTGATGTAATGGTGGTCGTGAGAAGGGCCCAGGGATCGTGTCAGAGCAGTGTCTTTGCCAAGGAAATCAGAAGCTGTTCCAGCATAAAGATACTCATCTGCAAATGAAGAAGAAAGTGGTTTTTTTATGATGTAAACAAAATTAAAACTGTGCATTGTTGGGTGAACACCACCTGTATTTAATTGTTCTATGAACGAATCTAATGTTTTAAATTATTATTGGCTTGTATTTTAATGGGATTTGGGGTTCTGTGAAGTTAAATACATTTAAATGAGAGCAATATTTTTAATTATATGCCTGAGAAATAAAGGAATCCAAGATCTTTTAGGAACTTAGAAAAGTAAATTCCTCAGGCTTTAAGAGGTGCTGGACTATGAAGGCTAGAAAGGTGTATTTGATCTGATGATCTTACCCTGTGAGCATTGACCATGGATATGGGGTCTGCTGTGAGGACACAACCATTTGCTCATTCAAGCTAACTCTTCTGGCCCAGGCTTACCATAATCCCAATGACTTTGCTGCTCCTGGGCTTGAGCTAGTAAATATGATGGATGCTCCACCATGGGAACTTTGCCTTTTGGCCCTTTCCTGCTGTGGGGATCTCCTCCATCCAACACTTCATTCATGCAGAGGAATTTAGGCACTATGGAAATTGTTCTTAAAATATGTAATGTGTTAATGGTAGGAACATGGCTATGGACCCAAATCATGATCATTTTAACATAGCACATAGTCACACTAAAATAAACGAGATGCCTTGCTTCCACAAGGCAGACAGATTTTGTCTCACAAGGAAATTAAATCTATACTAGGGTACAGTGTGCTTGCTGTAATTGCAGTTACTATTTAATCTTCTGTGAGCTTGGTGGGCAACACAACATTTCACAGCCCTAAAAATCACACATTTTGTGTTCTCCTTCAGATCTCAGTTAAAAAAAAAACCAGAGAAACAGTAGCACTGTGAATTACTTACTTTTTAACCACATTTTTACAACTCTCTCTTTTTTCTGCACAATAACAAGACAGTTTTACTGGTTGGTGGACTTTGATTTTTATTTCCTGACATGCAACAATAAATCCTTCTTTTGTAAAAAGGAAAAAAGATTCAGGTTGGTAAACATTAATCATATAAAAGTGGATATGATACATAAAAATCCCCTTCCAGGATTTCTTATGATCTTTATTGAGAGTGAATGTAGAACCAATACCATTCAACATAGATGTGTGGATTTTCATTCCTAAAAGATGTAAATGCACTTAAAAAAAAGATCAAGGGGAAAAAAAAACCAAACATAAAAACAAGACCAAGAGGGAAAAAACCCAAAAACAACACATAAAAGCAACAAACCCCTGCAGCCCATGATCCACAAGCACATTTTTTTGGCCAAAAGAGATCTATCAACTTTCTTTTTATCTCCTCATTATTGTTTCTTATGTATTATTTCCATGACAGTATTGGAGAGCATATCTTTCAGACAGCATGTTGCCTTTGTAGAGAAACAATGGTGCATTCTGAAAGGCATTTGTCATAATGAGGAATGAGCAGGGTAATTGGTGTTTGCTAACTGACAGGCACTCAGTGATCAATAAATCTGCAGAGCTAAAAGAAATTCTCCATCTTTGCTCAGGCTTTGCTGACAAGGCATTTTCAGCACTTCAGTCAGCTTTTGGTATCTCTCATTCCAAGTTCCAGTTAGGTCCAGAACTGTTTTAGTAAGCAGTAGTTGGTAATAGAAGATGGATGATGAGTGGGTGAAAAAGACTAGCTATTCCTATATCTGTAGAATTAACTTGGGGTGAAATGCTTGAAGAGAGATTAGACATTTCTACAAAGAATTAAAATTACACAGTTGTATTAACCTACCCAGAAGAATGAAAAGCTAATGAAACATTATTTAGTTCACACATGTATAACTGAGTTCAATGAGATTTTTGAAGGGTAGAAGTAATCCTTAGCACCATTTAGCCTATAAATAAAAATAGGCAGAGAGAAGTACATGCCAAGCATTACTAGTCTCATCAGTGGCAGAGACAGGACTAAATTCCAGCACATTGTCTTATCTCAAACCTACACTTCTCTCCTATTACTTTTAGATATAAAGTAATCACAAAAAGATTAGCCCAAGAACACATTCTCTGGTCAAGGCTGTAACACTACAGTGTTTCTTGTTCTTTATTGTGAAACATTTGACATCAGGCACAGACAGAGAAGGGATACTAGAACATTGGACCATTAATTTCATAGATTTTATCTAGCTTAAAAGTTATGTTCTGAGTTTTAGTTAGCTAAAACACAGAAGCTTCTTCATTTCACAAGATTTAATGGAACAGTCAAAGTATAGAGTGCTACTGAAATTAGGCACCACTACAATAAATCATGGAATTCCATTGCATTAAAGAAAAAATAAATTTTTCTAGAATCCCATTTTAAAAATAGACTTCACAGTCTAATATTAGATAGTACTAAGAGTGCCTGAAAAGAATAAGAGCTGGCTTTAATCTATTGTTTTTAATAAAGGAAGTCCTACCCCATCTGTTGGGTCAGAATCACAAATCATCTATCTTATTATCTGAGAATAAAGACTGAGCATTAGTCATATTCTTTTTATAACACAGAATGACTGATACTTCAAAGCATTGTCACCACTGCTCTTTGGCTGTAAATGAAAACGTCATGGTGCTTCACTCTTATCTTCCATTCATATGCCTGACAGACAAGTTAAATGAAAATTGTCCTAAGCTATGAACCAAACCATGACAAAAGTAGCTCTTCTAGTGATTTGAAATCCAGAGGTCAAGCTGACATTCTTCAGCCCCAAATGTCAGACCACACAGTGCTGCAATGCACGCAGCAGGCGGATTGCACTATCTTGCTCTGAGGCTTCCAGCTTCAGAAGTGGCTGCTCAAGCAAATAGAAACCTCAGAGATGTATTTATGGAAATGGTGGATGTCAGCAGACTTCAAAGGGCAGAACATATTGATAATTGCATAAAAAAGCTCAGATGTGCTTCAAACAGTCTCCCCGTGTTGTCTTCTTGGAGCAAAGGTGATTGGGAGAAGATGAAACCACCTTCCTGCTCAACAGCTGTTCAAATATTTCCACGTTACTGTATTTCTAGCTACATTTCATCAGGCTTGATATAAGAAAGAAATTCTTTAGGGTGAGGGTGGTGAAACACTGGAACAGGTTGCCCAGAGAGGTTGTGGATGTCTCCTCTCTTGGAGGTGTTTAAGGCCAGGCTGGACATGGCACTGAGCAGCCTGATGTAGTGGGAGGTGTCTCTGCCTATGGCAGGGGGGTTGGAACTCGATGATCTTTAAGGTCCCTTCCAACCCAAACTATTCTATGATTCTATGAGTCTCTTTGGTGTCTGCAAACTCACAAACTGGCATCAGATCCATGACTAACACCAGAGTTGGGATCAGCTGCACCTCTGACACCAGACTTCACATTAAGAAGCCACTTTGTGTCTAAGAGGAGTGCCTGGCTCTGATGATTTCTTACCTGCCATCACTGAAGCAAAAGGCTGCTGAGGATCAAAAGGACATTTCAACCTGCCAGACTCCAAGTTCTGAGTATCCAGACGGAATATTGTTTCCTGAGAATAAACACATATTCGTTATCCTGGTGTGTGGCTGTGGAGAAAAAACTCAGACAAACTATTCTGGTAATGTACTAAGTGAAGGAGTGTTAGATCTCACAGCTGCCATCTCAGTATTGATGTTTACAGTCCATGTAGCTGTTTTTTCTTTTTAATCTATTGTTTTTTTAATCTATTGTTTTGATGTTCACTCTATAATGAAGCACAAACCTTAAAACAATACAATCATTTTCAGAATAAAAAAGATGCATTGGTCATTTCCATTCAAATTAGAAGCTGGATTGTACTTAAAAGGCCCTGGCTTCTATTTAGGAAAAGTGCTGATAGACTGTGCTGTGCAGGAGAGCCAGAAGGGGTTCTGGCTGGCTCCAAATTTCTCTTGGGACTGCTGAATAATGTTCGTGGCAGGCACAGTTCAGTTCCATTCCTTCTAAATGAAAGCAGCATATGCTCCCTCTTGTTATTTTTAACAAGGCTAATGATAAAAGAGATATCAGAATAGATCCTTCACATTTCCCAAGTCCAGTGTGGTTAATTTCTGTGTCACAGGACAAGAGCATAGAGGAAGATACATGAAAGAAACTACTTTGAAAATATTTCTGATGTATTCATTGAGTAATCAACAGCTCCATTGTAGTAAGCATTAATTTGAAGTTTCACTACAGTTCTGAATTGTCAGAATGGATGATTTTACTTGTTCCATTAGTTCTGTAAAAGCACACTCAGTTTGAAATTCATAGGGATGGCAATTTGATTGTTCAGAGGATTAAAGCAAAGTCCTTCAGGTGAAGAGACTTGATTTTCAGAATTCTACTTATGTTAGAGAAGGGGGATTGTCTATACAGGTATAGTTAATATGCTCTCCTACCCATGGTGATCTCTAAAATCCCACTAGGACTCAGATGACTGTGAGTTTAATATCTATCATAAAGATACAATAATATAAACAATTACTTCAAAGACATTAAAGTGATTTTAATTTTTTGTTTCTATACTTCTGCCTTGCACAAGTACAGAAGAGTACAAAAGACAGTTAAATATGACCAGTGGTGGGCACATAGGATCAGACTTCACAACACAGTAATTAATCCTTAACATCATGTTATAAATGATCGAACCTTTCTATTTCAATAAGGTGTCTCCTAGCTCAGAAGATAAAAGGTCAGGATATTGAATAATTAAGCTCCTTAAGAGAAAAGAAAAATCAATTCCAGCCCATGAACATAAACTCCATTTCCTCCAGCAATCCTTGCTGAATAAAAGCATAATTTAATCAGCAAACAACCACCCTTTTACCTTTCCAAGCCTGTGAGATTTCAGGTAAACCAAATGCTCAGGCTACTGAAGTGGGTCAGAGCACAAAAAGGACAAAGCTAAATTAAAAATTAAGCTTTTAAAATAATTTTCTAACAATACTATGTTAATGTCCCATTCTCATTTCTTCTAAGAACTGTAATTGTGAAGTGCTCAGAGGATTTTTCCCATATCCCATGCAAAGAAGCTGTGTCCAAGTTCAGCAGTTCTCAGGGGACTGTGGGTTTTATTGATCAACATCGAGTATTTCTGATTTCACCCAGACAAACTAATGGACACTACAGGGCATTCACTCAGAATTAACCTCCTGCTTTCACTTCAGACAAAGCTTTCAAAGAAAAGAGCATTCCTTGGAGAGCTGTGGCTAACAGCACCAACCCTGCCAAGCCTATCCTTCACTGGCCAGGAGAAGTTTTGGCAGTGCTTGAAGCAATAGCAAGACTAGGACTTTAATCCCCTTTAATTGTGTCATCCCGTAGGGGATTTGTACTGCTTCAAAAGCACTATGTGCTGTGGTTTTGAGTCACCTGATCCATCTTGTTTTCACAGCACTTCCATTTGGCCAGCAGACCACTGGGCAAATCTACCAGCAGCTTTTGCAGGTCAGCAGGGCACTGCCTGGCTTCACAAGCCTCTGGGAGGCTATCTCAGGCCCTAGCTTTCCCAAGTATCCCACAGCATCCTGTAGAGGTTGCTAATTACCAAACATCCATTACCCATTCTTACAAGCTGGAGATAAAAAGAAGTGGGGGAAAAATCATTAAAAGAATGGATCTGCAAAAAAAGTGCTTCGAATTACCAAGTAGGATTCCTGGTTTCAGTTCCTACAACCAGGAGACATTTCCAGCTGCCTGTCAAAGTCACAGCAATGGGTTTGTCCTCAGCATCCTTCTGTCCTGTCACATTTGGCTAGAGAGAGAGTGCAAGGACCATGGCTGCAGGATGTTTGAGGTACAAGAAGAAAGGGGAAAACAGCCCCCATGTCATTCAAAGCCATTATTTCAACAGGAGGTTGTGGAAGAGGTGCACCATCAGAAGAGGCATGAACTGAACTATTTCCAGCCTGTCCCTGCAGCTGAGCAAGCAGGGGGAATGCAGGAAAGGCAGAACTGGGAGACAGTGAGGGGATTAGGAAATACAATACTGGGATTCTTCTTCCATTTCCTCCCATAACGTAATTGGGTACATTTAATTGAGCCAGACCCCTTGTCTAGACTGGCTGCTGGACTGAACAATCAGACCAAATCCATAATTTCATAATGTCTGATGAAAACAACTCCACAAATGAAGTAGTTAAAGGTGCTATGGTAGAGTGAATAAGGCATCTTGCTAATGACCCAGAGGTAAACCAAAGCCCTCCTTATGCTCTTGCTGAGAGCTGTTCTCTTCAATTCAGCTGTGTATTTGATCATTCAGGCTCAGGAAGCAGCATGATACAAGGGATCTAAAATTTCAGTTGCTTCAAGTGGAATATTTCAAGTACTGAAGCAAAGAAGCCTCCAAAATTATTTCATTGCAAGTCCAATTATAACGCACACACCAAATAATATGAGGAATATTAATGTTTGGTTACAGAAAGAACACCACCATACAGATTTCAGGCAGCTTCAGTAATCTGCAACACAGGCAGCACCTCTGGAATGATCAACCAGTCCAGAGATTGTATGGAATATAATAATGATAGATCTCAGCTTGTGCAACCATTAATAAAGCATTTTTTTTTCTTTCTTTTAGTTTCTTTTCCATATGAGCATCTGACCTTGATTCCATATGTCAGAATATCCCCAATGTGTACACATTTCAGGTTATTACATTTAATAGCATATCATTAGACCTAATTTCTAACAGTCTGGAATTTCACCAAGAACCAAAGAAAAGAGGAATCTCTTTCTATAGCAGCAGAGGAAGCCAGCCATGCAGGCAGGCAGCCAGATGGGTCACACTGTCTGAGACCAGAGCAAGTGTTCTAAAAATAGCCAAGGTGTTATACATATAGGAGTTAAAAAGAGACTTGTGTACTAAGTGGCTGCTTGACACACCACCAAAATGCTTCTGTTGTGAGGGTAAGGTCTCAAACATTTACCACTTAGAGTAGAGATTTGTGTGTCACCAGTAAATGAAGGCATCAGCTGCTATTATTTCAACAGGATATTTCAATTTGGGACTATGCCACTGGTGATGGAGGACACCCAACATCTACTGAGTGACACGGCTGCAAACTAGCTATAAAGTCCTGAGATGTCATCCTTGCACTCAGAATCACAGATCCTTTATAGTTTCTGTATTGCTGATATTCAGAAAGAAGAGGAAAACAACTCTGCAGACAAAAAGTATATATACATTAAAAAAATAGAATTACTTGTGCCATCTTGAACTCTGCATACGTGTGTGTGTACATGAGCAGAAAGCGTGTGCGGAAATGACTTACTAGAAAGCCAGACATCTGGGTTAAATGTTCTCTTCACTTAGTTAATCATAGGGGAAGTGTCATTCTGAAGAAGTTTGTGTATTAAGCCTTGCTGAGGGAAGTGTTATGTTCCAAAGTGATAGGTCTGTATCAAATGTGAGAACACGAGTTCCCGTCTGACCTGCAGAATCCACTATTTATCCTTTTATTTATGCAAGCTGCTGTCAGTTCATTTTTTACACACTCGGGTAGTATTTTCCAATCTATGATGAATGCTAAACAAGATGAGGGTTATTTCTTGACATGCCAGAGCAGTGAGCAAATCAAATTACCTCCTTGTGAGTTCCAAGTTCAATGTATCCACAGAGAGGGTGGAATGCTCCTGTGCCACAGACATAAACATGGGTTCGGTTGTAAGGCTGAAGAACCCTGATGAAATTGGCACATTCTGTCTATTGGGGAAAGAAAGAGAAAAATTAATTTTCATGTTCATTTTCCTCTTTCACATTGTGCTAGCTTATACCCATAGTATTGGTATGTTTAAAATCAAAACTACTGTTGCACAGACTGTTTACTAAGCATTTTAAAGTGGTGATGGCTACAATTTTGCAGTGGCTGTATCCCAGACAGTTCATCAATCAGATTCATGAACCAAAATCTGAAAAAATTCCTGCAGCCATGAGAAGCTGTGTGCTCACAGCACAGTTTGGAGGATATCAGCTAAGTCTTTGTAGCAGCAAACAACTCCTTTCAACAACTGGGTAGAGGTTGGAGAGCCACTGTTTTAGTCCTGCTACCAAATTTGCCTGTGCTCCTGATTCAGGGCTCTGCACAAGTTTTAACACCAAATATTACACAATAGGAATCAACATGGCAGACTGAAGGGCTTCAATGTACTTCCAAAGGTGTATTTTTTGTGTATGAGTGAACTTAGCACCAGCAACATCCTCCTGGTTGTTTTTATTTGGGTATTTCAGAGTCCTGGCTTGTCCTGGCTCTATCTCGGTTTTGTCCTTGCTGGTAAGTAGCAGAGGAGGCTGCCACAGATGCTACAAGGACTTGCTACAGTCTTGCCCATACTTAAATAAAGACAAAAGACACAAAAGAAAGTAGTTAGGAGGGAATACACAAGAGCTATGAGCACTACCTTATACCTAAGTGAGAGGCAACCTGCAGAGAGCACGGGAAGTAAAAGAAAAGATACTTTGGATTTCTGTCCAAAACAAATATTCCCCTCTCTAGCCTTTTCTCTTAGTGAAGAAATAGATCAGAAGAAATCCACCATATAGACCAGTACCAGAATTTTCCCAGTGCTCAGGAGAGGTGGTGTTTAGTTTTTGTCTGCTGTAAAGATAAGTGCAGCAATAAATTAGGATAAAAAGTCAAAATTCCTCAAGCAGAGAGCTGAGAGAGTGTTTTGAGCTGAAGTCCACCTTGGTAACAGACAAGCTGGATGGAAACCACAGGATTTGTGGAGAGAAAAGGAAGAAATTTTATTATACAGCTGGGAAATGTTTATATTTCTAATGGGTTCTAGACACATGATGTAATCTGTGCTATGCAAAAGAGATATGGAAGTTTTATTGTATATATGATTGCACCTTAAATACACATCTTAAAAAGACTTCCTAGAGCAGATTTCTTGTTTCAGGGAAAAGCTAATGAGTCGGAGATTTTCTTTTAACCTTAACTGCAGCTGTCGGCAAATTAAGTTAATTTGTACTCTGCTCTGCTTCTCTGTTTAGTTAATGAATTATAATGAAGTTACATTCAGGATATTCCCAAGAAAAAAAAGAAGTCGTTTGATGGGAACAAAAGAATTTCAGGAGAGTATTGCCCAGAATACATTTCAAAGGAGATTTTATTAATCTCTTGACTTCATTTGTTACATACACTGATGGGTTAGCATGGTTGCTGCTAGAAATATTGAGATTTCTTTTTTCTTAACTTCAAATGAAAAAAATAGAAATTTAGTATTTTTTTTTAAATGAAGAAAAAATTACCTCATCTGCTACTTCAGGAAAGAAATGTAACAACAGCTTACTAACCCATTTTCCATGTTTAGAATCAAACACACAAAACAGTACTCTTAGTAATAATAAGAAATATATGCATACTTACATGTGCATCTTTCCCAGCTAATTTACATAATTCTACCTTCTCTTTTGCTGCAGGCCAGTAAATCTGGAACACAGTTACAATAAGACAAAGATTATTAGTTTTATAAATTGTAATTTACCTTAAAAAGCAACTAAAACAGATGTATATGTTTATGTATGTTGAAGGAATTTACACATAAATCTAAATGAAAACCTCTTCAAATACATGATTCCATTTCCAAAAGTGAAAAAAAGGGTTTTTTAGATCAAAACCACTGTTATTTGTTCATTTCTTCATTGGCTATGTGCACGTACTTTTGAAAAGTCCTTTGTTGATGTGGTCAGCCCACCTTGTCACCATTATGATTGCTATGTTTTTCCCAAAGATACTATGAGCCAAATAATCTTGAAACTAAACTGACTGTAAAACTAGGCAAATTACATTTGTGATGAATTTGGTCCAGTGAACTTGGCAAAATCTGTTTAGAAAAAAAAAATACTTGGTCATTGCTGCCAGTTTTCGAATGAAAAGAAGTTTTGTTCTAAAAACTAAAGGTAGCTTAAGGGAAATGTGTAGAACAAAAATTAATTTGACAGGAATCTATAGTGCACAGTTTTAAAATGTCATTCATCAGCATTGAGTTTACTGAGAAGATGACATAGAAGTTTAAAGGAGAATCACGTACCTTAGATAATTGAAAGCACATATTATAACTGTTCCTCTTCTACAGAATTCTATAAACTGGTTTTTGGTGGAGATGGAGCCAGATGACAAATTACTATCAGTTACCACAATCCAAATTACGTTAGTGAAGAAATATAACTGAGAAACAACCCAGGTTCTGGTTCATTGATTTCAATTAAAAAGTCAAAATTGGATTTTATAGGGTATATGTTTGATTCTGTTAAGTTTAAAATACAAGCTAAATACAAAACCTTCCAGAATCATCATGCTGAACATGGATTTTATTTCCCTCTTATTTTGACAAGATAAAGCCATAAGACTAAGAGGAACAACAAATCACACCAATTTTTTAGCAAATATTGATTAAGAAGTTGCCTCAAGTCCCAGGATTCAGTATGCAGTTTACTAGTAGTCACAGATGCTTCAAACCACTCTTTATTAAATCTTAAAGAGTGAGAATAAAGAATAAAAATCATCACCAAGAAGGATGCACAACTCAACCATATACAAGGGGTGTTAATTACTAAAAAAATCCATTTCTCTCACACAGCTGCTGGCACCTTGTAGGATGTGGCTTGCCACATACACAGGGTCAGTCCCACAGTGGTAAGAAAAGTAGGAGAGTGTTTGTATCAAACATTTTTATCACTGTCCAAAATCTACAGTCAGTGTTTCTGGAAATGGCATTTTTATTTCACTTCTTCCTCTTCTCTTACCAGTCAAAACAGAAGTATTTGCATTCTGCAAGAAAATTAATTTCCTCCCCAGTGAATTTACCTTTCTGATTAGAAGTTCTTAGCAGAGATAATATATTTTAAGTTACTTCAATGCTAACCTTTTGCAGCAGTATTTACTTAAGGCAGTATAGCAACATCTCTGCACTGGAACATAAATTTACTTTCCCAGGGCATTTTCTGAGAATGATGCCATGATAACATCCAGATAGAAAAAAGGAATCTGAAATCAGACATGCCAGCATGCCTGGATTACACATGTACAATGCTGGAACACATTTGGAACATTTCAATATCATCAGGGAGAGTTGAAGTGAACTCATCTGGTCTCTGCTAGGGCAGAATTGGCCTTTCTTTGCCTGTCACATGCACCACTGGGTTAAGGAGAAAAAGAGCCTGAGGCTAAAGAGGTGTTGGTGAAAAAAAGTCCATTAAAAGGAACAGCTGGAGGAACATAATAACATCATAGATATCCAAATACATTTGGCCAAAGAGACTTAAGCTTAGGTCAGATATTCATTGTCTTGTACTTAAACCTGTTTGCCCAATTCTGTCCAAGATCTTTATGTTAGTAACAGAGAAGGTGAGAGATCTTTGAGAGGTTTTGTCCAAAAACTCAGACATCCTATAAGGTATATAAGATCTGCCCCTCTAGGCTTTTGAAAATGCCTTGCTCTCCTTGCCAACTATACAGAAGAACTGGACTGACCTCTGCTTTGGGAGGTCCAGTGACAATCAAAGACTATGCTTGAAGATATCACATGCACTCTCAACTCTTGCACATATTCCTCCATGGGAAATAAAGTTTCTCCTACAAGCTGGGCCCATCAGGCATAGACACACACATTTTTTTCTGTGATAATTGGCCCCAGTCAATTATCACAGAGAATCAATTGTTTGACTTTCCAGCTGCTCATTGGTCTAGTATTTAGCATTATTCATGGCTGCATGAGACAATGAAAAGTGAAGCTAAGTGATACAACTTTAAAATCAATTTGCAATTCTATATAAAATTTTATTTATTTGCTTTCTCTCTGAGAAACGAGTGGTTCCCAGAAACTGTCAGTTCTAAATTGTAAGAAGTGAAGAAAATTGCATGGTAAATACTGAGACAATGTGTTGAACAAGAAAGCATGAGCTTATCCTTTTATTAGATCATCACAGAGGTAAAAGTACTACAGATTCCTTGAACACTAACACACAAAAAACTTTACACATATGAAAAAGTCTCACTGAATTTTCAAATGTACAAGCTTATTTATATGAATTTATTCTGACTTTTCTACAGGGGGGGTGGAAATCTTAGTATCATATTTTGGTTCAGACAAGTTATTTAATTTCACAATATGCTAAAATTAAGACTAAAAGCTCCAGAGTTTCTTTCATATTTAAAACCTTTGAGGTTGTAGGATTCTTTGAAATTGGTCGGAACTTTTTTTTCAGTTCACATGCTGAATTCACAGTCTTATTTAACAAAGTCTTTTCCCAAAATTTCCCAAAAAATAAAACCTCAAAGAAAGTAGAATAAAACCCTCTAAACAGAAAAAAAATATATAATAGTGATGACAGCAACACAGGCATTTAAAATTATAACAATTTCATGTTACAAAAAGTGTGAAATATTTGTAAGTATGTATATATAGAGTATATTTCATGGTTGCATGTGTGTCTGAAATGTCTGGGGATTACTAAATTTAAGTGAAGAATGCAATTATTTGAAAGACTATATACTTAAACAGTATTATTTTCCTCTCTTCATTTTAGTTTATATTTCTTGAAAACTAGCTATATCAAAATTCCAAAGGTCAGCTACTGTCAGGATTTCAAGATTTTATCTTTTATATCGCAATCAAAAAATACCATTACATTTAAATCATTCTGCAAATATTTTCTTAAATTTAGCAACAGGAAAGAAATTAAAATCTCCTAATAAACACAAGTTAATACATTCTGTGCTAGCAGAGTGAAAGAAAACCTCCCAAGAGTACAAAATTAAGCAGTACATAAGCGCAGGATAGATAAGGTATCACTTTAAAGGGTAGCTGGAAATTGATTTCTGATTAAAAAACAACATTAAAAACCACAAAGGTCTTTTTCGGATCAGGAGGAGAGTAATTTCTAAAAGTAACATTTTTCCTTCCTCCAAACAGACATTTGTACTGTAAGAATGAAGAGGGAAAAGTGAATTCTAAAAAAATAAATGGATTTACATTGATGCATGATATATATGTTCA
>VZTY01021274.1:0-11682 GCA_013400935.1 Turnix velox | reverse complement strand
TATGATTCTATGATTCTGTATGCTGGTGGGTGACGGAGAAATTATCAATGGACCAAGTTACATTGTCTCTTTTTACACATTCTTTCCCATACTAGAAATGTATGTTATCCTACAATATTCCTTTTACCCACAGCTCAGATATCGTCATAGCAGCAGAAACTTCTAAAGTTCCAAATTTCTTTATGCTTTTCCCTGTCAAAGCACTTTGGATGCTTGCCTTGTCAAATTTAAAGAAGTTTTGTATTTCACACTTAAAAGCCACATAAAGTTACTAAATGCTAATGAAGCCAAAGATGGAGAGGAATCTCTAGATAGCTTAGCAGGAAGCCAGCCTTTCCCCAGTATTCCAGTATGAACTGCTCGACAACATTTTCATGTGGTCAGAAGAAACACAGACCTCAGCCAATGAAGGAGTGGCCAAGTGTCTAGGTTGACATAGAGTTCATTAAGGTCCAGGACAATTCAGGAAAGTCTCCTTCTAAAACTGACTTTCAGCCTCTGAGAACAATGGGGGAGTCTGGAGCAAGGAAGACACTTCTAGTGAAGAAGAATCAGGTCAGAAAACATTTCAATGAGCTCGTTATACATAAGCCCTTGTTACCTTGTTTATTAATTTTTCATGAAGGCATGATACTGAGTATCATGAAGCATTAATTGCTCCTGGACAAGGAGAACAATTTTAGCATCTAAATAACCTGCATGTGAAAGCAAAGAATGACATTACCTTTAGTTCTTCTAAATGACGTGGGATACTTTGAAATGCAGTTCACAACACCTCTTTGGTATCTGGTACAACTGACAATACCACATCATAAATATTCTTTTCTTATTTAGTATAAATAAGTATATTAAGAATACTAAATATAGCATTTAGTATTTGTTATGCTTATATATATTGTGATCAGTGGGTTAAGAGAGGTGATTTTGCTCCTCTACTTGGCTCTGGTGAGGCTCCATCTGGAGGACTGGGTCTGGTTCTGGTGCCCTCAACATAAGAAGGACATTGATCTGTTGGAGCAGGTCTAGAGGAGGACCACAAAGATGATGAAAGGGCTAGAGCAGCTCTCTTATGACTGAAGGAGCTGGGGTTGTTCAGTCTGGAGAAGAGAAGGCTCAGGGGGACCTCATAGTAGTTTACCAATACCAGAAGCGGTCCTATAGAAAGGCAGGGTTGAGACTTTTTAATAAGATATGTGATGTCAGGACTAGGAATAACTGATGTAAATTGGAAGAGGGGAGAGGCTAGATATATGAAAGAAATTATTTATGGTGAGTGTGGTGAAATGCTGGAACAGGTTACTCAGAGATGTTGTGGACGCCCCCTCTCTGAAGGTGTTTAAGACCAGGCTGGACCAAGGCACTGAGCAGCCTGAGTATAGTGGGAGGTGTCCCTGCCTGTGGCAGGAGGGTTTGGAATGAGATGATCTTTAAGGTCTCTTCCAATGCAAACTATTCTTTGATTCTATGATTCTATATTGAGATTAATCAAATGTTGTCTAAATTGATGGTAACTTTTGCAAACTGTGGCTTTGTTCACAATACTGAGCATTTTGAGGTACTAATAACTTCTGCTATAAAAAATAAATAATTATTTCTAAATTATTTTTTAGGCTTTTGAGCCAAAGAAAAAGAAATATGAATCTAATTTTGAGAGGAGAATTCCTGCCAAGATAAGAATGTGGAGTAAACCTTTGCTTTGAAACTGTGCTTTCTGCATTCTAGCCTCTTTGAAGATGATCTTATCACTGGAGAGCTCATTTAATATTTTATTTGTTCTTCCTTTGGCAGCTGTCCTGGTTTGGGGCCAAAATTAATAAATTATCCCCCCAGAGACAGATGGTCCTCCCTCTCTCTGAAGAGAGGAGAGGAAGGAAGGAGGAGATTTAAGAGTTCGGAAGAATTCCAAACTACTTTAATAGATAATGAAACAATAAACAAAATCAAAAGGAAAAGATAAAAAGGTGTACAATATTTACAAGACCGAATTCAGCTCCCGGGATGATGATCGCGTTTCCACATGGTCAGGCCGAGGAGAGTAGGCCTGAGAGAGCGCAGGGTCGGGGAGGGGAACGCCGACGAGGGAAGAGAGGGAAGAGCCGAGGAGGAAGAGAGCCAAGGAGGAAGAGAGAGACTGACCCTTCACCTCCTTTTATATTGGGCATGAGGGCAGATGGGATGGAATACTCCATTGGTTACATGTTACATCCATCAATGTAGAACCCTCCTCCTTCCGGTACAGCCGACCACGAGTTCCTTCTTCACTAGTCCTTCGGCACCTCCCCCAGGCCACGTAGCTAGGCTCCAACCTGGCGAGATCTGCCTGAGGCTTCGATCACTCTCCTTTGTCTTCTTGATCACTCTCCTTTGTCTTCTTTGATGGGCGTCGTTAAACTCCCTAGCCAGTTTCCATCCCCCAGCAATTCCTCCGTTTTTCTTTAAACATTATACAACGGTAAACAATCTTACACACAGTAATAACAAGTAAAAATATTAGTACTAACACAAACCAGAAAATTTACCCCATTCTACCTCAAACCAGGACAGCAGCTCATCTAAAATCTTATCCAATCTTTATTTCAGGAATTGTATATTCTTTGTCTTCCCTTGCAAAACCAGTCATTACTCTGGAACTTTAATGAAGCTGAATTGATAAGATTGTACACTATTATCAGCTGCTGCAATATCCTAGCATGCTAGTGTAAAAACTTACGATCTTATACAACACCATTTTAGTTATGTTTTCATGACCATTTTTTATTTCAGAATTGCTTTGAGATAAGAGAGCAAATCCAAGGAAAAGTATTGCAAATATTTTTAAGGATTTTTACCTTAGCTTATCTAACAATAAAACCTTTTTTTCAGGTAATCAAATAAAATAATTCCTAAATCTATCTATTCTATTTAGAATCTCATTATGATAAAAGTAGTAAATGTTTTTCTTAACCTCATCCAGCCACTCATCTGCAAGGCTGCTGCTTTATCATCTTATAAATGTCAGCAAAAGGACATCACATACCATTTCATTCCTGATTATTAAAAGATTTAGAATATATAGCTGAAGTACAAAGGTGCAGATACTTTTTTTGTCTGTGTTAGAGGCTGTCTTTCAGTAACAATATGGCAAAATGTTAGGAGTCAGAGTTGATGTTCCCCAGTTCTTTGCTTACGTTTAGGGCAATTCTTCTTTTAGCATCTACTGTGAATCTAATGTGAATGAACTTCTTGAATTCAGGAAAACAAATGAATGATGATCCATGATGAGGCTAAGGAAGAAAAGTTGAAAAGTATGCAAATAAAGAAGAGAAAGGATGAGAGTGAAGAAGAGGTCATTAAGTATCTATATTTTAAATTCTTCAGAAACAAACTCTTTCTTCATTTATCTTTATAAGAAACAAGAGCATTGTCAGCAAGCGAGAGGTGATTCTTGACCTCCACATGACACTGATTAGGCCATCACTGGAATGCTGGATTAAAGTTTTTGCTCCCCAGTACAAGACGGTTATGACCTTACAGGAATGAATATAAAGCAAGGACACAAAGATGATGGAGCATCTTCCACATTAAGTGAGGCAAAGAGCTGTGTGGTTCTGGGATCTCTTATTTGTGTGTATAAATACATGATGGGAAGAAATTAAGAAGAGAGCTCTAGATTCTTTTCAGCAGAGCCCACTGACTGGATACAATGGACACTGGATACAAATTAAAGAGGAAATTCCATATAAAAACAAGGAAACACTCTTAGTGCAGGTGTGACCAAACACTGGAATAGGAGATTTTGGAATCTCCTTCCTTTGTGATGCTCAAAGTCATCTGGCCATGGTTGTGGGCAAACAGGTCTAGCTTGCAGAGCAGGCAGGCCAATTGAAACAATTTGAAGTCCCAATCATCTGTGACACTGTGTGAATCAGCATATATAGCTGTATTGAGAGACAGATTTTATTAAAATTATTCTATATTTATCATAAAACAAAATGTAACTGTATATGACAGTTACAAAAAATTGTCAAAAGCCAAATTTTATCTCTCATCTTGCCATTTAAAGAATGGCTTTTTGATATGAAGATACTTGTGCTACTCTTTAGAGAATATCCATCATTGTTTGATTTTTTCCTGAGATTATTGCTACTATTACTTAGAAACTTGTAAAACTTGTCTTTTGTCATCACCCCAGTGCAGCATTAACCAAATTCTACTTTCATCTTTGTGGGTGAGCAAAGTACACTTACGACACTTTCTTTATTATCAGTGAACTAAAAATAATTCACTGATAATACATTCTTACCTTAAGGAATACAGTCTTAACTTAAGCAGCAGGGACGTAACTTTTCTGTCATTTGAAGAAAGAAATTTGCTCGCGCTTTTATTGCCACATACTTGCTTTTTGAAAGGTTGAACAAAGAAAATAAAAAGTAGCTGGTAAGAAAAATTTTAAATATATAAAATGATCCCAAATTTTCTTTAGCTCCGTAGATTTTTTCGTTTCTTCATGATGGATTTGTGTTTGGACTAACTGGAAGGCCTGATAAAGGTACACTTGGCTATACAAGGCGAGTTACGCTGAACTTATGACTTTGACACCTTTCTGCATTCATTGACTACTTCTGTAGCCATGCCAGATCACATTCTTAGATGACCAAATCCAGGAACAGTTTCTAATCACTGTAATGTATTTCACTAAAAACTTGGAATTCCTCCTAAAAGGTATGATTTCCTTCTTGAAGGTTTTACAAGTGGCATTATATACAATTATGTACTAAGGCTGAGGTCTTTTGGTATCTCTCAGAAATAGTGAATAACTCGAAAATAGCTTCAAATTTCTGAGTGCTGTAGGGTGAAATTCATCAAGTCCAGATTTTCTGGAATTATTTATCTGATTTCTCTCTGACTAATGCCCTTTCCCTATTCTAGGCTGAATTCTTTTCACCTTGTCATTAATATTTGGCTTATCAATAATTTATACTTTCTTCTTATGTCAATAGAAGCAAAAAACTCCATTTCTTGTATTATTTTTGTCTTGCTTACACTAACTTGCCATCTTTTAAGATACAAATTAACTGTTTCCATAGTGTTCCACCCAAAAGTATGGTACTGGTTTGACACAAATTGGAACTCGTGTCTTACCTTAGAAATGTTGTCCTTAAATGTTCACAGTAGTCTTACATACTTTTCTCAGATTTGCTTTTCTTTAGTATGGTCACTTATACTCCCTTCTTCCTGTGTGTCGCAATTTTGCACCTTCTGGTGTAATTTCTTAATGAACCTTCAATAGATAGTTTTCTTCTTTTCTCCTTTGCATGATCATGGGCTCTGTGGTTCTGAAGATGGTATCAGTTTTTTATTCTAGCCAGTTCCTTCCAAGTGGTTGCAGTCTCATACAGAGGCTTCCATCTTGATCACATATTAAGGTTGACAGTTTTTGTTTGTTTGGTTTTCTATTTTCTATTTTCTGGTATTTACAAATTAGCATTCCCATTTTTTTCTAATTTGAAGTATTTGCAAGTTCATACATATCTTAACAAATATAAAGTCTTTTGTTTGCTCTATTGTTTCAGTTGAATCAGTCATTATGAGTTAGTTAAATTATGAATCAATATCAAACTTTAACCCAAGGATAGAATCTAATTTCTCTCTAGGTGTTTTTGTGAAACAAAATCACACCAGACTATCCTCTTTGTAGAGGCTGAGCAATCCAGATGAGCAATATTGCATCAGCTATTCTAATGCAAAAGAGAATCATATTGATCTAAATTTCAGCAACGAAAGGATAAGAATCCTCTGGCACTCTTGCTGTTTCCTCCACATCCTGGGCATTCAGATGTTGTGCTTAATTTTCACAAGACATGTGCCTTTGGCTTTGCCAGAGCCTGCCTGTTTGCAGAAATTTCCATTACTTGGAGATATTGTTGTTCAGCCCACTAGTCCCAATCTGTTAATCTATCCAAGGTGCAAGTCTTAAGTGATTAACAGATTTATTAATATTTTAAAAATTCCAGTGACAATGTTTAGTATTTATACTAAGTTGAAAAAGGTAAACTGTAAAAATGCTACCATTTTAATCAGAAACTATTTGATAATAGGGAAAATTGTCAGTAAAATTTGTCTAGAGTATTAATAGTTGATGTTTTCCAGAACTAATGGAGTGGATGCATTAAAAAGCATATATATCAGCTAGTCAACATAGTTTATAGAGCATAGCAGATTTTCAGGTGAGTTGAAGTGGCACACTGACAAGATTTGAGTGTTTTTGGTCAGGATACCTTCTCTGGTTTGAATTTTAGCTAAGCAAGATGTTATCTAAATGATTTATGAATTTTTTGGTGTCCAGGATGGTGTTAGGTTAAATCTTTTCATAATGTACCTGGCTAATTAATTCTGAGGCTTTTTATACAATGTTTTCCATCTGCTCAGATAATATATTTTCCAACACTGTGCCTTACTGCACGTGTGCAGAAATTAAAAAGAATCAAATATTTGCAAACAAAAGCAGTTTAACTTAAGCTTGTTGAACTCAGTTGGGACTTTAACTGAGTGCTGCAAATCCCCTATTACCTTACCAGAAGCTGGGGACAGCTACTGTTCCACAGTTTTTGCTACAAACATGGCTTTCTCATTCCCAGAACAACTAGAAAATACACACATCATTTCAAGAAGTTTCTACAAACTATGAGGCTTCTTAGTCAGTTCATCATTTTGGAAAGAGCTCATTTAGGTTTTTCCATCCACTTAAGGCTGACTATCTGTCTTTAAATGAGGTTTAAGGGGAGGGCACCAGCAAAGTCCTCCATGTTGCCCAGAGAGGTTGTGGATGCTCCCTCCCTGAAGGTGTTCAAAGCCAGGTTGGATGAGGCATTGAACAACCTGTTCTAGTTAGAGGTCTCCCTGCCTATGGTAGGAGAGTTGGAACTAGATGATTTTTAAGGTCCCTTCCAACCCAAACCATACTCTGATTCTACGATGTTGTAATTGCATGTTAAGTGGAGGGTCTGTTCATCATAATTTCCTCTTGTATTTCAGTCAATGCTTGAGAAACAAAGAAGTGAAGAGGCATGGTTTTAGGATAAGGGAATGAATCAGAAGTGCCAGATTCACTTCTGTGTGTGCAATGACAGTCAAACAAAACCTAGAGCTCTTAGTCTTGTTGAGGACCACTGGTGGCTGGTAGAAGGCTTGCTGAAGTAGGCTTTTGAAAATCTACTCTCTAATTTTACTCTATCATTTTAAATGTCGAAAATTGGCTGGAAAATGCAGAGAAATATATGCTAAATTCCTAACTAACATCTATTTCTCTAGGAACCCGTGGCTGCAGCTGTTGTGGTAGTATATTTAGAGAGAGGAAAAATGATACATTAAAGCATCTATCTATATTACATAAGTAGGTGAAAAAAAATTATCAGGACAATGGTGTTACAAAAATTGTTTTAAAAATGGATTATATAAGAACTTCAAAAAAAAGTTTGGCTTGAGTTAGACTTTTTGTAAAGATACAGAATTTCTCATCTTTAAAAGCATGCATTAGTCATTGCTTATCTGAACTGAAGATTTTATTAGTTTTGAGCTGAAAAGTTTATTAGTGTTCATTATCAGTGTAATCAAAAAGCATTCTGTGAGAACATATTGTAACTACAGACAGTGAATTGATGAGACCTGTTCTACAGGTATTAAGGAGGATTTTCTAGATTGTAATCAGTGCTCACAGATTACAAGAGTGCAGGAGAGAAAACAGTCTCTGTTCTTGACTGTACTAGTAAATATCCTAACACTTTTATACAAGATTTTTGATGCGCATGGTACTGCAAAACAAGGAGATTGTTATGCCTAGGATGCAGACATGTGCAGCATATTGACAAAGCTGAAAAGATGACAGATATAATCAGGTGTTAGTTCACTTATTTGTGATCTGTAGCCATTTCAGAGGCTGCACAACACTCTTACCATGGTTTGAGAAGGGCCTTAAGAAAAAAGGGTAAAAGGGATAGGGACATTTGTGGCTGGTACAATTAGGATATAAAATAGGCTAAACCCTCCAGCAATTGGAGATGCCCCACCCAAGGAATGTCTTGGTGGACCCTACCTTTATTCAAATAAATTGAACTATTTTTAGGACTCCTTTATCTCCTTTGTGAATAAACTCAGGCAACAGGACATTTCTGAACAGTTGTTTTTAAAATTATCTATACACTAGATATATCTTTTAAATGTCCCTCTGATTACTGGAGGCTGTCCTGAGGAGCATTACTCCCCTCAGACTGCAGGTGATGTCAGGATAAAGGAGAAGTGTGTCTTGGTTGATGAGGACTGGGTTAGGGACCAGTTAAGCAATTTGGACATTCTCAAATCCATGTGTCCATGAGATGTACCTGAGGGTGCTGAGGGAGCTGGAAGAAGTGGATGTGGTCTATCTTGATTCCAGTAAACCATTTGGTACTGTCTCTCACAGCATACTCACAGCTAAACTGAGGAAACGTGGTCTGGATGACCAGGTAGCAAGGTGGACTGTCAACTCAGAGTTGTGGTCAATGGGACAGAGTCTAGCTGGAGGCTCATGTCTAGTGGAGTCCCTCAAGGATCACTGATGGAACCAGTGCTGTTCAGTATATTCATCAATGACTTGGACAAGGGACTAGATTGCACTGGCAGCAACTTTGCTGATGACACAAAACTGGGAGGACTCGTCGGCATGCCTGAAGGCTGTGCTGCCATCCAGTGACAGATGGACAGTCTGGAGAGTTGGGTGGGGAGAAATTCAATGAAATATAACAATGCCAAGTATACGGTCTTACATATGGGCAAGAACAATCCCATGTATCAGCATAGGTTGGGGACTGACCAGTTGGAGAGCAGCATAGGGGAAAGGGTCCTGGGAGTCCTGGTGGACAGTAGGATGGCCATGAGCCACCAATGTGCTCTTGTGGACCTGAAGGCCAATGGCATCCTGGGGTGAATTAGAAGGGGTGTAGTCAGTAGGTCAAGAGAAGTTCTCCTCCCCCTCTACTCTGTCCTGGTGAGACCACATCTGGAGTATTGCATCCAGTTCTGGGGCCCTCAGCTCAAGGACAGGGAACTGCTTGAGAGAATCCAGCACAGTGCCACAAAGATAATGAAGGGACTGGAGCATCTCCCTTACGAGGAACAGCTGAGGGAGCTGGATCTCTTTAGCTTGGAGAAGAGGAGACTGAGGGGTGACCTCATTAATGTCTATAAATATGTAAATGGTATCAGCAGGATGGAGCCAGGCTCTTCTCATTGACCTCCAATGATAGGACTTGGGGCAACGGGTGCAAACTGGAACACAGGAGGTTCCACAGAAATATAAGAAGAAACGTATTCAGGGTGAGGGTGATAGAACACCAGAACAGCTGTCTAGAGAGGTTGTGGAGTCTCCTTCTCTGGAGACAGTCAAAGCCACTCTGAATGCCTTCCTTTATGACCTGATCTTGGTGTTCTGGTAGGGGGATTGGCCTAGATGGTCTCTTGAGGTCCCTTCCAATCCCTGATATTCTGTGTTTACCAAGAATGTATGAGATGTAAGAAATGTAAGAAAATTCTGTTAATGATGTGCAGGACACATGGTACTTTGCTGTACACACCACAAATCAGTCAACAGCTCAATGTCCAAGTGACAAGCATCATTTAATTGTGTCACTCAGGGGTTGGTACTAGAACCAGTACCATTTAACACCTTTGCTGGTGACATAGAGACTGTGACTGAGAAGTACTTAGCGGTGTTGGTTAATGAGAAGGTCAGCATGAGCCAACAGAATGCACTTGCAGGCCAGAAAGTCAACTAAAGGCATAACTAAAAAGTGAAGTTATAAAGAGGAAATAGATTCTGTTTTACCTTAAATCAGGAAGGACGAGTGGCTAGCAGTTTGAAGGACATGATTTCCCCACTCATCTATGCTCTGGTGTCCTGCAGGAGTCCACCAGGAGTCCTGCATCCAGTCCTCTTTTGAAGATGGGCAGAAAGAGTTGAAGTTTGCAGTGTGAAGAAGAGAAGGCTTGGGGAAGACTTTAGAGCAGTCTTATAGTACTTGAAAGAGGGCCTACAGAAAAGGTGGAGAGTGACTCTTCAACAGGGAGTGCAGTGATAAGGCGGGCAATGATTTTGAACTGAAAGCGAGCAGACTTAGGTCAGATATAAAGAGGAAATTCTGTACAGTGAGAGTGGTGAGACACTGGAACAGGCGAAGTTGGTTGCCTCATCTCTGGTAGTGTTCAGGGCTAGGTAGGATAGGTCATTGAGAAACCTGGTCTTTCCTGACCACGGCAAGGATTTAGGACTAGATGTTCTTTAAAGTCCTTCAACCTTTAATCATTTCTCGGTTCTATGAATTCCAGTTAGATCTGTCATTTCTCTACGTAGTTTTCTCTCAGAACAATTTAAAAAGTAACCCTAAATTTCTATAGGAATGGGGAAAAAAAATCACACAAGAGTCTGCATCATTTTGAGTCACTTGCAGTCAGCATTTTCCCCAAAGAAGGCAATCAAATGAACTCAAAACAGAAAGGAAGAACAAAATAAAATCAATTGAATAAACCAAAATGTTAGAAGGATAGAAGAGTTAAGAAATATGGGTTGAACAACATACTGGGCATAAACAAGCAGAACTTGTCCTTATAGAAAATAGAGCAGCAGTTCAGGAGTGAGAATTGCATTTCTTTCTGGTATTTCTTGATAATTAAATTCTGAGAAGGGAGCAAGCAGGCTGTGCAAAAGGTACTGGATTAGAAAACCCCCAAAATAAGTTAAGAAAACAATGTATGAACTATCATTGTCTGTGTTCACCATAGGCTCCAGCTTTTTCTTGTTCTTTTTCTTTTTCAAGTTGAAGAGAAAATCTTGATTATCCCAAATGAAGATTAATAACAATTCCTTCCAGACCACTAAGATCTTTCACCCCGTCATATCTCAATCTCTACAACACAGCATTTTGAACACCGTTAAAGCTAACTTAAAATGAGACATATACCAATTAAAAAAGAAATAGCTTCACTTTTACAGGTGACATGATCTGGTACATAACATTAATTGAAAATCAGTATTCCATAAAGTCTCCGATAACTCAACATGCCTCTAAAATTTTAAATCACATGTACTATGTTACAGTTGCAATAGATTATAGACTAAACTTTGAATACTTGTGCAAATGAATTCATATCTCAACATCTTTTCCTAATCATCAGCTTGCTACCCGAAGAGTGGAGTACCTGCATAGATAACACTGGACTTTTGCTGCCTTTTCCTTGAACTTTCCTTTCTCGTTTGAGGAAAAAACTAATTCTCCTTTAACATATTGTGGTGTAATCAGTATTGATTCTGACTTTAACATGGCTGCACTTCCCAGAAATAAGGTTGCTGCTACTGGAATTTGTCACAGATCCCTCTTATATGTATAAGTGATGTGTGAGAAACTCAGTTATCAGCTACTGCTCTTGGATATTTTGATTAAAAAATATATGCAAATGGTGGTTGTGAAATGATGGGAGGATATGTAGAAGCTTCTGTTTGGGAAGACACCATGACACCCTGAAAGGACTTAGTCTCTTGGGTTTCTTTTAGTTTTGGGTGTTTTGTATGCCTGATACCACTCTTGAGTCTGATTTAAATGCTGAAGCCAATTTTTGTGGCAATTTTCTGGTCTGTGATGCCTGGGAAGGAAGGTCTCTTTCACCTCTGTCCTG
>VZTY01021273.1:0-78195 GCA_013400935.1 Turnix velox | reverse complement strand
TCATTCTGTGATTCTGTGAAGTGAAGTAGTCCCTGGATGGACACTAAACCTTTCTCATGGTTAGCTGTTTCCTGTATAGGCTCCTGCTCTGCTGCAGCTTTTTCACAAGTCCCTTCTTTGCCCTGTCCCCTGCATGGACTAAGGAGCCAAGCCATAGTTTCATCTCGAGTCTTGTCCCTGGTCCAACCCCTGCTGCTCCTTACTGTGCTCTCTTGGCAATCCCTTGTCCCAGCTGACTGCTTCACACCGTGTATACTGTCTGGACAAATTACAGTTTCCATCCTGGACCATATGACATACCCTAAAAATACAGTTACAGAAGCTACCTCCTCAGAAAGCTGCAAGTGTTAATGGCCCAGCAATATTTGCTCAAAGTTAGGAGCTCAAATGACCAAGTGAGATGACCATAGTAAGCACCCTACGTTTCTGTTTTACTCATCTGATGTATTTCAACCATTGTAAATACTATTATAATCACCCCAGCTTCATAGCAGCTGATGTGCTATACATGTTTGAGAGGGTGGTATGAATTAACTATGTTATCCTGCAATTACTACTACTTCACAGCTTATCATTAATGCATTTGACAGGGCTTTTCCAAAGTAACATTTATTTAGAGGTTAATCAAAATTTCTAAGACTACCGTTTATCATAATCTGATTTTGGATAATGGTCCAAATCAGTGGCTCTTAGAGGCAGTAGTTTCGTTTCAGTCTAAATTAATATGGTACATTAATGCCAAAAAAACCCAACAGAGTATTAAAAGTGCATTTTTATACATGCAAAGTGGCTACTACAAAACTCTGTTCTTCAAAATGCATGAATATGACTAGAATTTCTTTCTGTCCACTAGCTAGAAGGCTGGACATTGCTTGCAGCTGCACTAAGAGCCAGAAGAATGAGAAAAAGAGGGGGAGTCAAAGTGGGGCTAGTTCCCTGTATCATTCCAAGGAGCAGGCAAAGGGAATATAGAGGGAAAGAACAACCAGTATATTTATCCTCTTGAAATAGAAAGTGAGATGGAGCAGAAAAGGAGTGGACAGCAGCAGACACATCTTTCTGTACCCACTACAAAATAGTGTTGAGTGTGCCCCTTAGAAAGCCCCCAGATTCTGTCACAAAATAATGTCCAGTATTTAAAATATTGCAAATACCAAAATTAGTTGCCATGCAGCTCTTACAGGCATGCCAACATCTTTTAATCACTTCCTCCCACTCTTCAGTGCCAGATTCCCAACAGAAGCCTCAGACAAGACATACAACCTGGTATTTTCTTGGAGAATTTCTCTTTGGCAGAGATGCTACTTGGGCAGGCATTAGGCACATTCCTAAGACTGTCCCTGAACTTCTTCCATTATTATTGGAGGTTCCCAGTGAAATAATTTTGCACGTGTTTTTTTTGACATACACAAACTGGAATATCTTTCTTCTTTTTCATTTCAAGTAATGCTGAATCATTTTAGAAAACCCAGGATAAACTGCATACCCAAAAGGGGTAACATTAAATCTTAATAACTGAAAATTGGCAACGCACGAAAATTGAAAATACTCAATGAGAAGTGTTAGGCAACCTTGTGTATGGCTGTGGTACCAGTTTCACCTAAAATAATTGTTTTCAAAATGATTAATCATTGAGTAGGAAAGACTTAAAACAAGAAAGAGGCTCATTTCCTTCTATATTAGTAAGTATACTTTGTAGGCACCAGGATAAATCCAAAACATCTTAGCTCTTACCAACATGCTTACCAAACTAAGAGTTTGGGAGACAATAGGAAAACATGAAGAATGGTTTGCAGGAATAGGAGCTGAATCACTTTCACATGAAACTGGGAATGTTTAGCAAAACCCTTTATTCCTATATTCCTTTCCAATGTTTATTATAAATACTCCTTTTCAAATAATTAATGTGACAATATACCATATTGCAGATTTGCACCAAAATGCTTTAGTTCTAAAAGCTTGTAACATTTTGAGGTTTTCAGTTTTGCTTTTAGATACTGCCTATGAATCACTCCCTATCATATTTATATTTCAATTCTTGGGAAACTAGACTGGCAATTAATACATACAACAGTTATACAAAACAGAAGATCAGTCTGTAACAAATCATAGTTTGGCAGGGAAGGTCGCCATTAATTTATTACTTTAAAGCAACTTATCAGTGTAACTGTTCTGCAGTAAACATCCCTGGGGAAGCTCTCCTCTTTTCCTCCTCTCAGCTACTCACGCTGCTGCACTCACTCCTTCAGCACAATGGTTCAGATCTGCTCACACACACCCCAGCACCTCTTCTCACCTTTTCCACTCCCAACAAACCTAGTAGAGATGTGCTGTGGGTTTATTCTGTGTGGTTCCCAGAACGGACCCTCTCAATGAACCAATCTGCCTTCTAACAGTTGGATGTGAAGCTGGTGCAGCAGAGGCAGTGCCACAGCCCACACTGAGCTGCCAATGCCACGTCCGGGCCCTGCCATGTCATCCCATCCCTTCCTGCCTGTATATAGCCTTGTAGATTATATTACAGGAGCAGAATGGGCACGCAGTACCATCGCAGATGTCAGAAATTATTTCCTCTGCCTACACTAGTAACTTCTCCCCTCAAGGTTTCTTTTAAACCTTGCAAAGACAATCCAGAGGTAAGGGCATTTGATGTGCTAGTACAGCGTGTGTACAGCTCTCCCAGGCAGATTGTTTTGGTACAACCAGTAACTCACCGCAAGGTCAAATTCTTCACTTGTTCACTGTTTGCCCTTCCTCTTTGCTGGTATTAATTTTCCTTTCTGAATAGTTGCTTTCATTTGAGGACATTAAAAATGGGAAAACACACTCCAAAGTTTTCTCTTTCCCCCAGTTTGAGAGATTTTATCTTTTTCTCTGCCTTCAGCTGCCTATCTGCCAAATCTAACTGTTTCAGCAACACAGCATGCATCTCCCTCTGGCTACAAACAGTCACTACCACAAACAGTACTCTTGCAGATTTGCCACCACTTCTTAAAACACCACTTCTTTCTTCTAACTCCTTCTCTATCTCATGTCTCACTCTGTTTTTACTCCATTCTCTTCCCTAACTTATTTCTGAACTTTTATTGTGCAACCTGTTTGCTAAATTATTAAGCTTCTTTCCTAAATAAATTTTTCGTACTCCTTTGCAGTGTAGTTCCCCACCACTAACAGCCACTTACATGGTCAGGTATCTCACCTTACTGACCTTAACCTTGCCATATACTCTTCCCATAGCTGTTCAGGACCCTTCTGATAAATTCATCTTTTTCCTTCCACACTAGAGTTGGATGTCTCGCAATTTACTTTCTGTTCAAGAGTGAAATCCCATCTCCTGCTCTGTTTTAGAAAAACCTCCATACAATTGGTCTCCTTCTCCCTTGCCAAATCTCCGTTTACATTCTTTCTGCTCTTGGCTCTGCACAATGATACAGGGAAGGCCATGTGCAATTTTAATGTTATACACATATTTGAGTACATTTAGGAACAGGGTTTTCACGCCCTGTAACTGTGCTTTTACCCCTCCTGGCAATTGCCTGCTCTTACCAATGGATGTAGATCAAGTCCTTCCAACCCCAAATTTGAGCCATGCTTTTTGTGTGCAGGTTCCTCCAATTCAGCTGCTTTTTCTGTCATTGAGGGTTTTTCAGTCCTTTACAGTGAGGACAGTGAAACACTGGAACAGGTTACCCAGAGAGGTTGTGGACACCCCCTCTCTGGAGATGTTCAAGACCAAGCTGGACATGGCACTGAGCAGCCTGATGTAGTGGGAGGAGTCCCTGCCTATGGCAGGGAGGGTGAAACTCGATGATCTTTAAGGTTCCTTTCAACCCAAACTATTCTATGATTCTGTGTTTCAGGCATGGAAGGGTCAAAATTTAATGCCCACTTTTTCTCTGTTGGCTCAAAAATAACAGGAGGCTGTCCTTGGAGAATACCTCATCTACATTTCAGTCTGCTTATGATCTATAAAATCCTTCAAACAACTCACTTTTCACAGCAATACTCCCCACACCTTTGCCATATTCTTAAATGCCTTCCTGTTTTCCTCCCTGCCTATTGGATCTATAAATTCAAAAAGCATGCAATGAGCCTTTATGTCAGTGAAGTACCACGTAAGTTGATGGTGCTATAAAAGTGGTCTGTAGGAAACTAAAATAGTAATAATAAGTTGGGCATATGATGATCCACAGTTGTATAATATGCCCATTATCATACGATCTGTGCAGTTTTGTCATAGCTTTTTAGCACCTGAAAAACTGAATATAGGCCAAATGTTGTATCTCTATTTTATGTGATGGAGAAGGGAGACAGATTTTATCTGCAATATGCTCAGGCTGACTTTCTAGCATTTTGGAAGTGATTCTTTAACAAATGCTAGAGAAAGGAAAAAAAAAAAGAAGAGACATCTTGGATTAAAAAGCTAAAATTCATGAAGCTGAGAACATATTACTTAGATGAAGATTTATGTGCCCAAGTGATACCACTATCAATTTTCCTCATCCCTTTCTTTCCCTGAAATCTGTGATTAGGACAAATCAGATTTTTGCCCATTGTAGAGAGGCAACAGTGCAAACCTAGTTTTGCCCCGTTCTCGCACAGCAGGGTCAAACTCAGCCTTCACTACACTTGGCAGGGCACCTGAGTCATTCTGCCACCTACACACATAACCAAAATTTTATTTGTTCAAGATGGTGAGCATGATCAGAGCTCCCTTGTCCAGGTCAGCCTGGACGCAGGGAGTAGTCTCTTTTTCTGCTTCCCTCGCCAGTACCCCAGCAACCTTCACCTTGTAGCAAGGACAGGCACATGATAGAAGGGAAATGTACAAAACTGTCATGTGCATTGCATCCTTCCCCAGAAGGTTGAAAGTTTCACCTCTCTGATATGCTTAGTTGGCTCAGAGTAAAAGTTCTTGAGTGCAATCACAATCCTAGGTCTCATGTGGCAATCTGCAGGACAAACGAGCCAGCCCAAGGCAGGCTACCCACAAAAGCGCTCACAGAGAGTCAAGCAGGTATAATAGGCCCACATGACAATCATACTTCTTAAACAAAACATTTAAGAATTTTTAAATGCATGTGCATAAATAAAAAATACAAGCCTGATACAGAGCATCTGGCACTCAAAAAGGCAACAACTTCCATCAGGCAGCAAAGTTGTACACAACTTCTACGAAGGCTTTTCCAACCTAATCAGTAGAGAGATCATTTTTGCCATCTGCACTCAGCAGGCACTGGGCTGTCGAGACAAGGTGGCAAATAAAAACAGTAACAGCAGTAAATGAAAATACTATGCACAGGTACAAACTTAGCAAACCAAGACTCTAAACCAGTTGGATTTCAGTGAAAGCTACTGGATCTTTCCAGACAGAAACGTGTTCTTCAGACAGCAGTTGTAATTAGCACGGCATTTTAGAGATACAGCTTGGCCCAGGTGAAGAAATGGTTTACCATCAACAAAAATAAGAAATGATTTTTTTTTTTTTAATTCATGCAGAAAATTCACCAAGGGATACTAATCACTCCTTCATCAGTGGTACCAGTTAATATGTGGAATTACAAAAGAGTTTTGAATTTAAGCCAAGGCAACTTTGAAATACCTACCTGCAAACAACCTAGTTCATAATGATAGTTTTGAAAATAAATGTAGTCTGTCCCTATGCTTCTTTGTCTGGTGTGGAAATATGAAGACAGAAAATATGTTATTCCTGTTAATTCTTTGCTTTGATATTTTAACTACATAGCAGGGCAGACACATCTTAACAGGAAAATCATTATTTGCATTTGACTTTTTTCTGTGCTAAAGCATCCCCTTTATTTTCAGTCTTTTGGTTCAGTTTCAAGACAATTGTTAAGCTCTAAACTTCTGTGGCCCACTAAGCAGCAACACAGGTGGGTATGGCTCTTGCCAAAAGAAAAATTAGTGTGATTTCTTGGAATATTTTGCCTATTTCTTTTTCAGGGATAAAAACCAGACTAGTTTAAAGCAATTAGAAAAGTGACTAAGTCTGATGGTAATATGATTATTGCTTTTCAAACAGTAATGGCTTAATAAAAATTTTAGAATTTTAATTCATTAGGACTTATGATCTGAAAATAAAAGCTAATAGGAGGCTTGAAATTAAGCACATTATTTTATCAAATATGATGAAAATGTAAGATCTTTATTAGGACAGATACAAACCCCAAGAAGCAAGCTTCCACAAAGAACCTCCTATATAATTATTAAACAAAAACACTTACTTATTTGGTACTCAGCTTTTAAAAACCTGAATAAGAGAAGCACATATTGAGAGAGAGGTACTTAAAAGGTTTCCATGGATACTGGATGATGCTAATCAGGTCTATGTTTTTATCTGAAAGGGTGCCCCAGCAGAGACATACAGCTTGATGAGTGGTTGTTTATACAAGTAAGTAAACAGGAACCTTGTTTATTTTACAAAGAGCCCCTGACCCACACTTTTTCGCAGAATTTTTAAGAAGAAACATTTAGCTTCTTTAAACCCAATATTGTAGTGAAATACATACTTCTGATTTTTTTTCCTTGAAGTTGTTTGAGTTTATGAGTTTTCAGGTAGAAAATGGAGTATTTGGGTATGCTACTACCAATCCTGGCAAAACTACATTGGCAAATCCTTTTTTCTAACTATGCAAGAAGACACACTGATGCAAACTACAACTTTCTATTTCAGTCACCAGAAGCCACTTCCAGGAAGACAGAAAAAAAAAAAAAAGTTAAGGGGCAGATATAAATTATAAATGCCCCTTCCTTTAATCCAAGAAGGATAAGAAAAAACAAGCTTTGATCACTTCTCTCAGAATAGTCTCCATTTTCTTTTGCTTTCACTTTAAAAGTGCTGGATTCCAACCACCTAAGTGCTACGAACATGTAATTTTGACATCTAGTCTCTCAACACTGCATGCTTTCTAATTTTGGGAATGAGATTAATACCTCCTATTTGAGAGGTTTTAGTCTTCTAATATTTCTTTGGGTAAAAAAGCACAATGAGTTAGTGAAAAGAAAGGCAATCAACTCCAATACTTAACACAGTTTAATAACCTGAATTGAAATATGTGTGTGCAGTATTTCCATTAAAAAAGTTTCCTTCCAGCCACAATTAATAGAACAAAACCCCATCTTGTTCAGAGATTATTCTTGGAATACTGTAATTTAAACATCTAGGTAAAGGAGGGAAGGTTTTTGCCACATGCAAGTAATTTGGCCTTCCTTCTACTTGAAGAAGCAACTCCTGGATAAGATGACCGATTTGATATTTTCCATTTGAACTCACGGAGTACTTGGGAAGGGGTACGGCAATGCTCTGTTCGTTTGCCAGCGCTGACAAAGGTCTGCTTGTCAGCGATACCTTTTACAGCTAAATTTACTCAGTACTGACAGAAGCAGGTGCCCCTTGGCCTGCCAGACACTTGTGCGCCCGCATCACGCAGCCTACAGGTCAACTTCCAAAGGAGAAAAAGCCCGGGGCTGCTGAGGAGAGAGTGAGTGAGGCAAATACAACCCAAACTGGGGGGTTTCTCTTCAAAGCCAGCTGGTCTGGCTTTATTCTACAGGAATTTTTTTACCTGCCAGTTTGATCAACGAAGCCCTCAGCAGGTGCTGACGGGTACGACTTCCTGGAGAAGCAGAAGAAGGGCGCTGGTGAGTTTTAATCTAGAAAATTACTAAAAAATTATTCTTAAAGTCTTTGGAGTTGTTCTGCTTGTCGCAGCCCTGGGTGATTCAGTTCCAGGCTCGTGGCTAGGCTCACAAAGCTTTCTTCGAGAGAAAGCAGATAAGCTTTATAGCATGCTTCGCATTTTATTTGATACGGTGCTTGATTTTAGCTTCTGCTGCCAAGAAAAGTTTCTTGAAAGTGACTGAATATTTATAGTTGGTTTCTTTCATACTGTTGCTATGAATCTGAAGAGAAGGAACATAGAGGATTACATACAGCAACACCAGAAGCCAGACAGCATTGGGGGTGTGCTTGGTGGCACTCCTATCTGCCTCCTTTAAAATAAATGAGTTATCTTGGTGATTTCCAAATGAATAGAAAGGATGTGCTACTGTCTGTAGGCTGTTCCCAGTATTTGGAGTTCACTCGAAGGACTCTTAGAAAGTCCTTCTGAACATCAACATAAGAATACTTTGTAATAAATAAGGGAGTGAAATTACCAATCTTTAGAAAATTTCACAAAAGCCAGTAATCAAAGGATTATCACACCAAAATGCTGCCTTGCACTTAAGTGAAAAGGTAAATTACAAAACTGAGGCTATATGAGATCACTGCTTGGCTTGCTGCTTTTAAAATACATCATGAATTTACTCGACTTTCCTTATTTTAAAACCACAAATTATGCCTGTGTGTGTATTTTTTAATTTGCGTAAGAGCTGGGAAACTAGATGAAGGGAAAAGAAGATTTATTTTTCTAGAACAATAAGATTTCAATTAATGTGAAAATGTAGGAAAATGTGACCACATGTTAAAATAAATATTTTGGAGTGGAGAAAAGCATTTTTATTATTATTTCTATTTCAAGAACTCATTCTTTTAGTTTTGTTTCGCAGTATTCATTACAAATTGTTGTGTTAAATTGAAAACATTTATTCAAGCAAGTAAACAGACAGAAAACTTGACCATATGAATCTGTGTAAACAGATTCCATACCCACAAGTCATATGCATACCACAGAAGACACTAATGGCAGAAAGAAAGAAATCAGACGTCAATATACAGTTAGACTATTTCTGTAGTGGATATTCCCCTCATGTCAAAATAAATGATTTATCAGCAATGGACAGTCTAAGATTAAGCTGAATAATAAGACCTGAGAATGTTTAAAAAAAAAACATCCCTGACCTGTGACTTTTTTCAGCTAGGCTGCTTGGTGGGGGATCAGTACAGTTGACAGGGAACTCTGACCTCAGCAGAGGTAGATCAGACCTTAATTCTTGTTCATTTTCTTCATTTTTAGAATCAAGAAAAGCATACTAGTGATTATTTTTTTTCTGGAATATGCTGTAAGAAAATACTAACCATTTCACTTGCTGCAAGAACATCCTACTCTGTATGAGAATAAAAAACAGGAACAATAAAATATTATTAATCAAAGTAAAACGCAAACCTCAGAATAGGAAAGATATTTTATCAGATGAAATATGACAAAAAAAAAAAAGAGGACAAATTCCCAAACTACAGCTGCTTTTAAACTAAGCAAAGCCTGTAAAACATTGTGGTTTAATGCATAACATTTGTAATGTATGGAAACCAAATCCCCTAAACAGCCATTAAAACCAAGCACTGTTAAATCCGAAGACAGTAAATAGTAATGGCAGTTCCTAGAGTTAACTAGATATTGTATGTACTAGACTAACCAAGAAAAACATATAGCCTTTGGTTTACAGCCTTTAATTATGTATACCATGAGTTCATCAGCATTTTACTATATTGATTTTAAAGGCTAAAAAACAGTAATTGATGTGACAAACTCCTGGATAATTTTATGAAATTCCTATTAAGCTAGTCTACACTTCACTGCATTTGAGGAAAAGAGTATTTTGTAAAATAAAGCCTCAGTACAGAAAGCTTTATTTTTCTAGAAAAGGCCTGTTTAATGTTGCAAAAGGAAAATAAAGCTTGCTAATTTATTCATACCATTAAACTTAAATGAGTGCTCTTTATTGTTCTGTTTCTTTTTTTTATCATCATTAACAAGCACATTAAGTAAATCTTGAAATATTTCTATTATTTATAATTTATTGAGAAATTAAGAAATGCAACAAAACTTATTTAATTCACAGAAGCTTTACTATTATTTGAGATAGGGACAGAATCAGCTTTAAAATGTCTGGTATAAACTATTTCTGTACCAACTATTCCCCACTAACTAGAAACTCTGTTATCTGCTTTGTAAACTAAGGCAGTTTGTTCTAAAACTATCGTTTTATCTTTTATTTTGAAATACCAGTCTTGCTCAGCTTTCAACCACATGTTTGTCTTCTCCAATAAATCTAAACTTTAGTGTCAGCAAGACAACTATATTAGTTATTCCATAGTGCGTGTAAATATAAAAAGGGATTTAACCACAAAGCTTTGGCAAAAATTGCAATTTAGTTGTGTTCTTCAAAAGTTAATTCAAGGCTTTTCATAGAGTGCTACATGGTATTTTCAAGTGTATTGTGCCTTCTCCTTTCACTCACACTGTTGAAAACTGGGCACTTTCCACTGAAAGCAAGGAAGTTGGATTTACAAGTGAGATAAAAAATGCAAGGTAAACTTTAGGAGAAAAAGTAGGAGAAATTACCTCAATTACTGGTTCATATATGAACATTTAAAACATGCAGATTTCCTATCTCTATGATAAATTTAAAGTACATGTATATATACATATATATATATGTGTGTATATATATATATTCACACACCTGTATATATAAGATGTGTGTATGTACATACATGAGTACACAATACTAATTTTAAATTTGTAATTACTTTTCTCTTGGTTTAGTAAACAAAATAACATTCTCAAAAACACGTATGACTTTATACACAGAGTTTTATGAATTCATCTGTTATTCTTTGGGGTCAAAAGTCCACTGGTTAATCAAAAGGATCATAAGGATGCAGCAGGGAATCCTCCTTCTTGACAGTCTGCTGGCAAAGCTTGGAGCCCCTAGCCACCCCACAGAGGGACAGCCCTGCCACTGCCCAACAGCCCAGCACCCGACTCGGGCCCATTCCCATTTGAAGCCACCCCTGGTAACCTCATACCACTCCCCACCACTGCTCACAGCTCCTCCCTGCTATCCTATTTCAAAAATGCCTTTGCACTTCACGGTTCACCATAAATAAGGTAACACAGACTGGTCCTGAGCATATATCCCTCATCACAATTGTACAGTTACACCAGCTGTTAACTGAACTGTCCTCACCAGCAAAAGTACCAACAATTTGTTGCATAGTAAAGCTGTGTTTTGTTCCTTTGGAAGCAATTACTATTACAAGGGAAGTTCCAAAAGCACCACTTCAGAAACTTTCAATGAAGACAAAAGCAACAGTGTGTTCTGTGTGTAACTCTAACAGGAATGGAGTCTAAATCAAGTCAAATAAATAAAGCTTACAAAGGACAAATACAGATTTAAGCAAGGGTACACTGGTTTGCTGCAAATGTAAAAAAACTGCACGGAAACAGCAATTACTGCTTCATTCATAAATACACATACATACAGTAATGCTAGTTCTACACCTGAAAGTTGTGCTCGCAGCACACTAAGTCCAATCTAATGTTAATGTAGCAAATGTACTGAGCCCTAAAACATGACAGCATGTGTCAATGAAGAAAATTAAAAGTTGAACAGTATTTTACCCAGCTGCTAGGGATTATTTTTTTTCCTCTATCTGCTGTACCTGGATTGTTTGATTTTTTTATTTGTTTTAAAAAAGCAAAAAAAAGCCCTTTCTACCCTTTCATTGCTATATCAATAATGCTATGGAACTACACAAAATCAATGGTTCCAATAGTTTTGAGATAAAAATCTGCATCATTAATTGCTTTTTCTTAAGCTTCTCGAGGAGTTGCAGGGTACTCTCTATCTAGTATGACTATACGCAAACAGTGCTTTTGCTAGTGTTAATCCATCTCCCACACTTGAAACTATTTTAAAAGAATGCTTGATGATAACAAATTAGTATCATGTGCAACAATTACAAAAATTGATGAAGAGTCTACTACTGCTGAAAAAAATAGAAGAGACTGTGAAATAATGTACTCATATATCAGGAGATCATGCCTACTCTTGGAAAGATATGGCTATTCATATAATTATGTGGCCTTGCGTTGACTGACTTCATTAACCATTCTATCCTCAACCGCTATATTTTTGATACACTTTAGATCCTAGGCACATACAACCTAACTGAAATGAGATTTTGGGTTACATTCATCCTCAAAAATCCGAGAGAAACGATTCCTACTCAGGGCAAAGAAGCAGTTGTTCCATGGTTCCTGGGAGAAACTATTCTTTAAATAGCTCCAAAACTGCTGGGTTTAATCCACAAAAAGGATGCAGCAACTTCTAATTGAATCACAGTTTAATCCAGATATTCCCATCAGTGACAGTCCTTGACTTTGAATGACCATTGTAACTTTATCCAACAGGACAGCTATGCCATGTCCACAGATAGCAGCAGAAAGGGTCTTTGCAGCACAGATCTGTGGGCTGCTGTAGATCTGAAAGACAAATGACTGTGCTACCATAACATAGGGGTTGTAGCCCTTCTAAAAGGTTTCAACATACCTTTGACTGATTGGGTGATTAAAAAAAAAGGAACTAAGTTGTCTCTGTATGATCCTTAATTGCCTAACAATTATAACAATCCTCAATTTCAGCAATTCACTTCAGAAATCAGGTTTCTTCTTTAACCATGGTGGTGTGGCTTTGTGTAAAGTCATGGCTGAAACGGGATCATGCTGTGTCCTCGTTTCAGGTAAAATGGGGTAAATTTTCTAGTTTGTAACTTCACTTTTCAGCTGGGCCTCTTCTGTCTGACTAAACTATTTGGTGTGGGCTCACAGAACTTAACAGACCACAAATGAGGACTTGAATCTGCCCATAAAATACAGGAGCTGTGCAAAGATGCTCCAAATAGACTCATATGACAGCAACAGTAACTTCAGATGAAATACATCTATACCAAAGCACACATCCAAACACGACCTCTGAGGCTTAGTTTCCTTTTAACCTTGGTAATATCAACATCAAGTGCCTCCATGGGAAGAGTTATAACCAATGACATCACAGCTGGAGGCTCATGGAAGTTTTAATATAGACAAACATAAGTGGCACAAGCACATCTAAAAGCTGACCCAGCTATTGTGCAATTACATTTTATGGCCACAGAGGTTACAAGTTCTTCTTCACTTATCAACAAGAACTGTCAACCTTCAAAAGGCCTCTCTAAAACATCTAGTAAAAGTTTTGTATTAATAATTTTTCTGATAGCAGATGAACACTCGTCTTTGGAGCTATTCAAATGCAAAATAAAAATATCAATTTAGTGCTGAAAACTCACAAACACTTAAAGAAGTGCATTTTCTCAAAATGTTCAGACATTAACCAATATAAAACAGTTTGCTAGCAATACCTTTATTGTCTCATTGCATGTACTAATCTGTTGCTATGGTATTCTATAGACAATTTACACTGCAAATACCACAGAGCACACTCCATTACAACAGGCAGAATGAATGACCTTTAAAATTTGCATATCATTTACTCCCAACTTTGGTTCCAGAAAGTGGTGTGTAATCTGAAATAGAGTCAAATTGTCAGTGAAACAGCCAAAAAGTTGTGTGTTTATCTAAAACATATATCTCGGTCTAGTCTGGAAAACCCCCAAGTCACCCAGGAAAACAAGGAAAAAAGGCAATTCCTTTTCTAGTTTGAAATACTATAACAGCAGTCGAAGCCTGTGGTAACTCTAACTGGGATAAGGAATCATAGAGGCCTTCAGAAAGAGAAGATGAAGTAGACCAACATTTTTCTATCCTTAGAACAGGTTTGATTTCAATTTTGTTTGAATTGTGGCTATGGGTGTCTCCAAAACAAATCCCTACTTTGCTTGGCCCTCAAAATTACCATGAATTGCATTGTCTACACAGATGCAGATGCTGATCTAATTTGTAGCAGCTGCAGAATACTTAATTAAGCCTTTTCTGGCCATCTATGGCTGTCTGCTTCTAAATCGTATCAACATGCAGTGCAAGACAAACTCTAGAGTGTCACATAATTAGCACTGAGGTGCAATCTATTTTTTGTTTTAGGTTGTGCATTTTTTGGCAAAAAATCCAAAAATATGACAACACCTTAGTCAGTTAATTCCATTTCAGGAAAAGAGAAGAAACACACATGCTTAAAAGATGTTTCTTTTCCCTCCTGCCAACATTTCCAAAAAGAAAGAGATGGAAGATTCTTTATTCCCTAACTGTGAGCAATCACACGGACAAAGAAATGCGGTAGCAGGAACAAGAAAGGTTGCTCTGAAAACTTAATTTCTGGGAGCCTTTCTGCTTGGAGGAAAGCAGGGGGAAGCATCCTAGGAGCAACTTCTTGAGGAATGACCAAGAGGTTTAAGCTTCATAAACCAGAATCAATTAACAATTAAATACACAATTACCTTCATCAAGTCAAAGGGTTTAGCCAAATAGGGGAAGACAGATAAAAGATTTAAAAGACAGGGGGTCCCACTGTTGTACTTTGTGGTTGGCAGGAACCTATCTGATCCTTTCTGTAAGTAAATTCAAGTTGCATCACAGCCAAGTGCTCTGATTTTAGTTCCTCTTTGGAAACAAACCCTTCAGAACAGAGTTACCAAAGCAGAGGATGAATACCTCCAGCATACTCTCTCATGTGTACTAGTGATTGAGACACTGTATTTCTCATGTTGAAGGCTGCTTAATAATGTAGGCAGACTTTAATCACAGTTCTATTAAACCATATGGTAAACTGACTTCCACCAAACGCTACCTGCTTTCAAAAAAAAAAAAAAACCTCACATTTCTGAGGCACACAAAGATGTAGAATAATCAGACTGATGAAAAGCAGTTCATGAAAATGACAACACTTGCAACATTATTCTTCAAATACTGTCCTGTACTTAAACCTTATTAAGATGGGGAAATGATTACACATTTCCACTTTAAGCTCATATTTGATCTATTTTTATATTTTTACATTGGAAAAAAGTTCGTTTAGCTTGAAATTTCACCTAATTAACCTACTGTCAGAAGAGATTGTGGGAAGGGACATAACTGAAACTAGTTACTGAGCTTCTGAGACTGGGACAAAAGTTTTACTTGCCTATTTCTAAGCAACACTAAAGAACTTCAAAACCCTCAATACATTTCTTTCATGCAAGCGTAGACACACGTTTTTGGAGTTCCGAAATCTCAACAGGGGAAAGGTTATTGGGTTAAATTCTTCTTTTAGTTACACTCAAGTAGGATCATTTACTACAAGTGTTGTCCCCTCTAAAATGCCTCCGTGTATATATAAAGTATATACATTTGGTGGAATGTTGTCACAGGATGATGAGCACATCTGAATATCTTGTAGGGAGACAGTGTCTGGTACAGGACCTGGAGCTACAGCATATTCAGAGATTAATTCTGAGGCAGAAATAGTATGTGGGTGGCCACTGACGTAGGAACAAGCTTCCATTTTAGGGTCTAATTTTCAACCGATCAGAGTATGTTGGGCTTCATGGGGCTTTGGATGTGGTCTGTGAGCTCCAGAGCATCTATGTTCCGTACCAAGGACCAGTTTCAACAACTGTGCTGCTACTAACTCCTTCAGGTACAAATTCAGCCTCATTTTCAAGCAAATGACAGGCCTTAAGTATTAGCTGATTTATTAAAAGTGTGTGTATCAAACAAAAATAGTGGTTGTCACTCACTCCAGATCTGATTCTAATATTAGCCTGTGTGGTCATTCATAAATACACTTACACTTTTACAACCATTCTAGTAATTTCTACCCTTTGAAAGGAAAAAAAAAAATTAGCCTATGAAGACCTTCTATCACTTGTTTTAAAATATTTTTCTTAAAAAAGAAACAAAGCAAAGACTGCAGTTAAAAAAATTCTTAGATAAAAATAAGCTTTGGACAACTGTCTATAAGATATTTAAAGGACAATATCGACTTGCAAACTGAAGCTCCAGAGACTGCCTTTTGAAACAATGAAACACTTCAGATTACTAGAATTGGATCAGTTTAGCAAAACAAACAAACCCATTTTCGTTGACGACTTAGTGCATTTGGCAGCCTTTTCCTCCCTCTCTACAAATCAGTCTCTTCCCTACAAAGGCACTTGAAAATATCAGCAAGAGAGCCTTAAAGCAAAAAAATCAAAACAATCTCTTATTTTGAAAAAGAGCTGTTTTAAGCTACAAAACAAAGCACAACTTTCCCAGAAGCTTGGAAAGTAAGAGATAACGGCCTAGGTAAGTGTAACTCCGCGATCCAAGGCCTGCTGGCACCGCATGGATGTGCGGGACCGTACTTCAGCCTCCCAAAACCACATTTATTTCAATATACATCAATGCCCCTCCTCCCCTTCCCCATCCCCATCCTCATCCTCATTTCCTCCGCTCACTTCAGCGCCTTCCCGCTCAAATGAGGAGGAGGAAGAGGAGGAGGAGGAGGCGGCAGTGTCGGCTGCNGGGGGGGGGGGGGGGGGGGCGCCTCCGCACACGTCTGGCAGATTAAATCCCCGCTTTGGGGATGGGGATAACGGGTACACCTGGGGCTGACGAGCCCCGTCCCGGTCCGGGTCCCGCACCCCGCTGCCACCGCAGGACCCCCAGTGTGGTGGCCGCGCGGGGGCGGGGGGGCCCTTGGGCCGGCGCTGGCTGAGGAGATGGCGGGCGGTGGGCGGTCTACCTGCTCCCGCATCGGCAGGAGGCCCTCGGTCCATGGAAATAAATAACTAAACAAATTAGTAGAATCCTGAGGTGGACAAATGAGTAGAATCCCGGTGTGTGGTGGACACTGTGGGGGTAGACAGTCTAGCGGCGGTCCCCCCGATAGCTCGCTTGCTCTGTTTTAGATGACGCACTCCTGCACCCCTTTCCCTCCACTGCCACAGGTGGACTAGGGGGAAAGGGGCATTTTGGTTAAACAAAGTTTTGCCGGTGTTACCTACCTCGAGGCACACATCCCTAGGTGGTGGCACAGCATACAGCTGTCCTTAAAAGACAGAGGAAATTAGTATGTAAAGCTTTAGCATCTTAAGTGTTTGGCCTGGATTTTTGAATTGACATTTATTAAGCAATGAGACAGCCATGCTTTCTGAAATGCACATAAAGCATAAATAATTTTCTAAGTACCAACTGGAGGATGAGTACAGTCCAAGATCAATAGTTTTGTAATTTTATTGATAGTTTAGCATCCCTAAGGTAGGATTCAGATGGAGTTTATTACAGCTTCTGAGAATGTCAAGTTACCTACAAGTAATACTCCTTTTAGGCCTAAGTGCATATCAGTAGAGAATCATATTCTTTTTATAGAAATTGCTTCATAAATCTCTTTGAATATATTTAAGTACTGTAGGTTTGCATTTTAATAATACACTACTTTTGTGCTTTTAAACATCCAAGGTGCCGAACAAGAATTGTAAACTGTGAAGTAACTACTATGGAAAAGATTAAGTAAAGCATTGGAGGCGGATGATTTTGACAATAAAGAGGGTGTATGTGGTGAGTGTTTAATATTTATTGCATTTAATATTACAAAGTACTATTTATTGTTTTCAGACTTAATGTTAAAAGCAATGCCTGGAGAGCAAGCTCTGCTGTATTATGTAGTTACAGGTACACCTGTGACAAAGGCTTTCTGTAATCATTGCTTGATGTGTACAATACGATTTTAGTAATGGCATGCCATTTTATTTGAAGTTCATGTGTCAGCTGTGTCTACCTTGCAAATATTTTTTTTTGCAATTAAATGATTTTGCAAAGAATCATGTACATTTCAGCTCTTTGCAGTGGTTTACAAACCATTTAAATTGTGCTTCTGGAACGTATATCCTATTGTCTTTGAAATTATCTGAGTTTGCATCTTTTGTTCATTATAAAAGTATATGGATTGAGGGAATATTCTGAATGAATGGAGAACAAATACAGTACTGTTGAATAATCTTATGGGGTAGATTAATCTATAGCCTCGATTTCTCTCAGGGTGGGTTGCTGTGGCAACCGCCCCAGCTCACTTTAAAATAATTTTGTAAAGCTCACTTCAAGCACTGCACCCAGCGTGGGCCAAGTTTAAAAGCAGCCAGACATGGGAAGAAGGGTTATAGTGTGTTGCTCTTACAAGATAGGGAGGTGGTGGAAGAGAGTGAGGCGTGGAGTGGAGTGGGGTTGAGCAGAACTTTAAACAGAAAATAGAAACCAAGCCACCCCAGGGTTATGATGCATAGGAGGTGCATCATTTCATAGTAACCTTACTGGTTTTTTTCAGTTTAAATACCATTAAAAGATGTAAGCTGGCAGTCTCATTTCTCCTAAGGGAAAGATATGCTCTGCATCCACAAAAGAACAAAAATGGACTTTGAAAATCATCTTCAAAGGAATGCTATCTTGAGATAATGATACTTGTAAGGGAAAGCAATACTTGGAAACATACTTCATTATTTGATAAAACTTTGGAGATCTGATTTTATAATTATTACATTTTGACTGATGCATCATTTAAAAAATTGTGTGGTTCAGGGATGGATTAAGAGAAAAAAAAAATTTCCAACAGACCTACACATGACCTGTGACCAGCAAAAAGGAGTTGACTTGAGTCTTGTGCCAGAAATTTTAAAAGGGTGCATTTGTGGAGCATCAGCACAAGCACATACACCAGAATAAAGGATTTTCACTGTTTGAAATTATTTTAAAATCAAATACACCAAAAGGGAGGGAAAAAAAATCTTGAAGTCTTCAAAAGACACTGCATAAATTCGTGCCATACCTAACCCTGAGAAGAGAGAAAAAGCCCGATCCCTCCCCTCATACCTGTTTGTCCATCTAGGATCTGAACCCTGCTTTAAAAATTGAGGTGTCCTTTACATGGATTTGATGAATTGTGCTCATGAACTTGGCATGGCTTTAAGGTGCTCCAGGATGTGAAGGTCACAACTATTTAAAGATTAGGCCACAAGTGCTCACATAGAGATGTAGTAGATGTGCTAAGCTACAGTATACTTTTGTTCTTCTAAAATACTTTAATAATTGCTTTCAAGATACGATGGTGCTTGTGTTCTGTCTTATTTTACCAACTAGCCGAAACACAAAAACTTAGAAATCCTGTGCAAAATAAAGCAGATGACAGTCATTTTCAATTAGAGCATGAAAATGTGAACTCTTAATGCAGTTTTCTAATTTTGCCACTGAGAAAACATGAACACTAACTGGATAGTTGGATATCGTGCCGGGAAACCAAAATTGTCTGCAGAAGGGGACATAGCAAGGGTATGACCTGTGTAACTGTTCCATATTTCATTCCTGCTGTGCTCCATGTCAGACCTGAGGCTGAGAAAGTGCTTCTTCTCCAGCGTTACCCAGTCTGTGCTGCCTGACACTGCTGAGCATATGTACCTCTTGCCACCGTATGCAGCGTGCTTGGCTTGTGTCTGGCTGCCTGGTGACTGTGGACACATCAGTATCAATGCTGTTGTTCTGGGTGCACGTTTATAGCACAGTAACTGTATGCCCATGGAGGGTTGTCCTCTCTGTGTCTGAATCTCACAGAAACAGCATAGGGCAGGCAGGCTGAGACCCACAGGTATTCTCTGGGGATAAGCAACTGCAGGGTGCTTGTTAGGGCTGCACTGCCTTCGCTTTGCTCTGGCTGAGTTTCGGGGATCCGTGTTTTCAGAAGTATAGTCAAATTGCAAAGGCATATATTCGCTGTGGAGTATAGAACTTGGGAAGTAGGTCAGTGGTCCAATGAGATGTTTATAGGGGAAAAAAAATGCGAGACCAAGGAGTTGTATTAAAATAAACCAAACACATATTTGTCACTGTTGTTTGCAGATGTTTGGTTTTATCATGCTTACTGTTCCTATTTCCAGTACCTTAATCTATCATAAAAATAATGGTCTGTGCTTCTATGAACTCCCCTGCTGCTCTTTGAAAGATCATAAAAGTTGTCTGTCTGCATCGAACTTAAAGCAAGTACCTGCAAACCCCAGTTTTAACTCACAAATTATTGCTTGCACTTAATTTGGATTCAGGTTCCCATACAGTACGCTTCTCTCAGTACAGATTTAAAAGCAAATAAATCTTTAAAAAAATATATATAAAAAAAGAAAGTCCTGCCATTTTTCACGGAATGCTGCATTTCTTTGGAGTAGCCCGACAAGAGACCCGGTGGCCAGCGGTAACGGGGACCTGAGCCGGGGTGTCCTCATCTTCCCTCCATCCGTCCTCCCCAGACTTTGCCCTCGGGATGGCTCTCGCCCCGACGGGATGAGTTTGAGCCAGGATGAGTTTGAGAAGTTGAGGTACGGAAGAAGGAGGCCGGCGAGGAGTTCCGGAGGTCTGCAAGGGATTTTGCGGTGACAATTACAATGACCGCAGGGACGGGCGGGGGAGCCGATTTGCGGTGAGAAGGCCGATGGCCGCGGGGCTACTGCCCTCCCGCCCCTTCCTCAACTCCGCCATCTCCGCTCCCTCCCCCGTCCCCACGCCGCCCCGGGAGGTGTGGGAGCCCAGCGGGAGGCGGGCGGGTGCCGGCGTGTCGGAGTGGCGACAGGCAGGGACATTTTTGAGCCCCCGCAGCTTGCCCCAGGCTGCCGNTGGAAGGGAGGGGGAGGTGGGGAAGGGAATAAGGATACGCACCGGGTCGCCGTGTTGTCTTGGCTCGGTATAATAAAGGATTTTCATTAGGTTTGCGTGTGGCATATGCCATTACCCCCACCGTAAAACTAAAATTAGCAAAATGTCAGGAATGGAAAGATTGATTCGCCCAAGATGCAATTATCATTTAAAAAGTGCTTGATTGAGGTGCTGATGTTCAGTGATTTATTCTGCATACCATATACATAATTAAAGTAGTGTAGTGGAGTAATTTATCAATCTAGTTTAGACTAGAGGGGCAAGGAAGGGAGCTGCTGCCGCTGCTGCTGCTCTATGTTTGTTTTATTAAAACGCTTTCGGGATGTGATCCCGCCCCCTTTTTGCAAGAGTGAAACTGATTATTTCTCCAGCTCGGGAGGAAAGAGTCGTTCGTTTGGGATTGTGGGAGAGAGCGAGAGAGAGAGCGAGCGAGAGAGAGAGAGAAATAGAGACACAGGGAACGAGAAGAAATAGGAGGCAGCGGGAGCGAAGCAGAGAAGGACACCTCATCAGGCGTGTAGTTTGAATCCCTTCTTCGCCTCCCCCTTCCCCTCCCGATGTTACAAAGGCTGTGAGCTGCTCGCCTTTTCCCATTCGCCTGCTGTCACTTCCTTCCTGGACGCTTTCAGGACGAGGCCGGTTACTTTTAATCCGAGCAGCAGCTCAGCCACTTTCTCCTCCTCCTCTACGCTGCACACACACACACGCACACTCCAGACATCTTCTGGCTGCTTATTGGATTGACTTTGAAGGTTGTGTGTGTGATTCAAGGAGGCTGCATGTTGAACCAGGTGGTGAATATTTAAGGCTGGAAGAAGTAAAGGGATTTCTTCTTTTTCCTGTGAAAGGAAAATATCTGAAGGAGTAGTCTGATCATCCAAACAGCTAAATGTTTGTAATGTAAGTACATGTGAAATTTAGCATCGGAATAAAATAGAGTGGGCATGGTACAAAAGCGCCTATATATACATTTCCTATTGCGCTTGAAGAATGCATTGATCATTGTATGTGGACTGGGATTGAGGTTGCTTGCAGACTTCTTAAGTGTACAGTTGCACTGTCAGTTGGTTTAAAGTAACTTTCTAGACAAGTAACATAGTTAAATCACTGTCTAAATTATTGCAGGCTCGTCTCTCTCAGTGTCATAAGCATTTAAACTTTGATGGAGTTAGTTTCATCATTTGTGTGCTTGATACTGTGGAGTGTTCAGAGCTTGTTTGGTTTGAATAGTTCACCAAATGCTGTGACCTTGTAGTGCTCTAATGCTGATTTATCGGAGTAAGGAAACAATCGAGTTTCAGTGAAATGCCCTCAAACTTCATTGTATGAAGAACATTGTGTGAAGATTCTTCAGTTCTGGAGTTTAGGTAATGCATGCTTGCAAGTAATTTAACTTTGTGCATCTTTCATTTGAATACTTAGGTCTGAGGTGGAAAGGCTCCCCTGCATTGATGTGGGAATTAAGGGCTGCAAACCTCTTTCGGAGTAGTGTACCTTGATCTTTATATAGTACTTTCAGTAATCTTTATATTTTCTTGGTGCAAGGCGGTAGAGGTAACCAGTCTTAAAAAACTGTCTGGTTTAGCAGCAGAACAGTTACTTATAGACGAAGATAAAGTTTAATGTAAATGAGAGACTTTAAGAGTACTGATGAATTATGTAACTGTAATACTTAGAGTTACCCACAAAACTTAGTGTGACCTTCTCTCAGCCTGAAAAGCAAAACAAGTATGAAATAAAGACAAGAGAATAATTCCTTTTCTTAAAAAAGCCAGCATAATGTAAAACAAAACTTACTGAATCATTGTGGGAGCCTAAGCTTTGTCTTTCATAGAAAAAAAATGTTTTCTTTATTGTATATGAAAGTTATTACAACAAATATCTGTATCCTGAAATTAAATACTCTAACATACAATTTAAGACTAAAGATTTAGAACTAAGCAGAGAAAGCCACTTTGCCACTGGCAAAGAGAAAATAATTGCCTGGATTCAAAATGTGTTTTCCTAGCAGTTACCTGACAATCAGCTTAGTGGCAAATGTCCTAGTTTCCTATCTTTATTTTAAAAGAATTACGAGATGGATGATAAAGCAACTATATTAGATGCAATTGTTACTGTATGTCTGTTATTGACACTTTTCTGGGTATTAAGGTTGAAGAGTAAAGATGTTTATATGGAGTATAATAACTCTAAGCCCTGGAGACTTTTCAGGGCATGGAAACATAACCACCTGTGAACCAGTTCTAACCTCTGTATTACATACATAGTGATTTCTAGTTCAAATGCTCAGGCAAATGGCCACTTTGTGGATTTGTCTTGTAAACTATTTTTGTTATATGATTTTAGGTACCTAAGATGCAGTAAAACAACCCTCAAGTCCCTTTACTTTATAGATTTTATTAAAATACCTGTTAGATTATTCTTTCTATATTAATAAACCCAAAATACATGCTCATTCTAATACTGAAGTCTCTTCTCACACTTAAGTCCCTTTGTAAGTGATGGGAAAATTCTTTGAGGAAGAATTTAAGGGAATGGCCCTGAATTCAGGGTGTTTATGTTCCTTGTAGTACACATCCTTTTATTTTATAAACTTACTGATTAGATATATATTTTTACCAGAATGTCCTACATAGGGAAGACAGTTCTGCAACCTGAACCTGAAAACCTTCTTTCATTCACACACTACACAAAGCTGACAATGCTGAATCTTCATGTATGAAAATGAGCAACTCCGATGAAAAACGATTTGTAGGATCGGGCCCCTAAAAGACCTAAATGTCTTGCCTATCCCATGGCTTTCTTAGGACGGAGTTGTAAAGAGTGTCACCCTTGATGTCCTGTAAGTGAAGGCAGGAATCAGATATGTCTATATTCATTTAAGATTATTTGACCAAGACAAAATTAAATTTACCCTGGAGCCATATAGAAATTGCTACTATATGATGAATAGTGTGAGATTAAGTCTTTTGTATTTATGTTTCTGTGCTGCTAGTTTTGTAGTGTCAGAAGAAAATTCATACAAATACTTTCTTCCTGTGAATTTTCTTTCAGTATAGGATAGATCAGAAAAAAAAATTTTTAATAAACTCTTAATTTGTATACCTGCAACATATATATTCAAAACCAGAGAAAAAAGTCTCTTTAATGGTTCTATTTTTTTAAATATTTGAAGTACTATAGACAAAGAGGAGTTAAGCTCTCTGAAGCTTTTTCCGAAAGTTTACCTCCGAAAGATTTTGATAGCTCAGTATTTAGTACATAAATACAACTACCTAGAAACTTAGGGACTGAAGAAGAGCTGTGAATAGGGTAATTTTGCCAACTGAATTTATTTTCATTTATCTTTTTTTTCTAACAGGTTAATTTCATGTTTTATTAGAATAGTTCAAATGATAGTTCAGTACTTCAAAGGCAGCTAAGTATATTTCTACCTCTCAAGAGAGCAAGAAATTGTTAACTGTTATTAGGTACTTGAAAGAATATGCATTTGGAATTTTTTTATACATAGGCTCCATTTTTACCTGTTGGACATCATTATTCTTAACTACTGATAATTTATAAAAAATCAATAAGATGTAGTGTTATTCTTTTGAAAACACCAATTATGAAGATGAACATAAATAAGGTGCTGTAAATTTCAAGGGTTTTATGGTCTCTGCTTCAGCATTTTGATAAATCAAGCAGCTATATTTGTCGTGTACTTTAAGTTTTTAAAATTTTTCTGTGTGGTATCAGCACAGAGATTTTGGTACATACTCATTTATGCTTTATAGCAACTCAGGTATAAAATACCAAAAAATTAAGTACACAATTCCAAACAGCTACAAAACTTATGAATTGGGTTAGTGTTCTGGTATTCTGGTTGAAAATAGAGTTTTGTATTTTATTTTAGAAACCTAATCGTCTTGGAAGAACTATGGTCAGCAGACACAACTGATGGTGAAAGTGAAAAATTTAAAAAATTGTGGTTTTAATGCTCTCTTTTTAAAATTAAATAATTTGGATTCTCTGACCAGCTTTTAGGTAATTTTCTCAGATCTAATGGTAAATGTCGCATGTGGGCAGGTGATTAAAAGCTAGTGTCTTCAGTCCTCTACTTTAATCTCACTGTCTCATTGACTGCAGTGCACTACAGCTTGTCTATTCACTAGGATCTGTCATCTTTAGGAAATCAGACCAGCTTATAGAAGCGATTCACAAAACCAACAGTGACAACAAAGTCTTATGTGCCTTACAAAAGAAGGATTAGGCAGTTCACATGTCATTTTGATTGGGCAGAGATAAAAGCTGATTGCTGCAGCATGGCAAGGCACACTTCAATTTCAATTGATTATTTTTTAAGACAACTATAACTCTGTTGCTTAGTCATTGTTAAATGCAATTTGAAGGAAGGAAACTATATTTTTACATTACTGGTTTCGTATGACTGTAGTAAAAGTTACAGCCACTTGTAGGGTTCTTCTACAATTTTTAAATAAGCTGTTTAATCCACTGCTTTTAACAAATACCTTTAAAATGTACTAGATGATTGACCTGTGATTTCTTAAAACCATTTTTTCCTAGATGACATTCTCTAATAGCAATTAAAAGTTATTAAAAGTGCACAGGACTATAGGAAATTCACTTTACTTACCCTTTTAGGAGCTAATGTGCAGAGTAGAGTGCAAAAAAATATGTCAGGGCTTTGCAGATTTATCAAAAAGTACAATACTGATGAACAAGTCATATTAGTTTATTCCGTACTTTCATGATAAGTATTATGATGTAAAACTATGTTATGTATATGAAAATCATAGTCTGGTTTGAAAATAGGAAGGTAAGTGTTGTCCCAATGTAATTAAATAGGCCATTTAGCAGTGAAAATAGAGTTTTGGCTATTTGCATAATTTTGTTACAATATACAGCATTAAACATTTGGAAGTGTGAAACTTTGAAGCTGATAACTTCTATGCTAATCTCTTACCATTTTTCAAAGGAATTCTTTTTTTTTTACCCAACTGATGCCTCCTAGTGTTTCACATAATAAAACACTAATGAGTCAACCATAAATGTAAACATAGTTTATTTTTCATTTTCTCCATCTTATGTGATACATAAAATTAATATTTATGTATTTAATTTTGTCTGTGTTATTATAATCAAACAGGAAGCGCCTGTAAATTCACATTTTTCATCTTAATGGACACTGAAAGCACATTCTGATTTTCTTTCATTCCAGCTTTGCCTAGCTGTATTTTGAAAAGTTTATTTGCTATGTAAAATACGTTTTCTTTTCTTTTCTTTACAGTATCTTCTTAGCAATACATTAAGAATCTCAAATGGTAATTTTAATAATTTTTAGCAAAATATTTCAAAGTGTAAGCACTTGGAACTAGGCAATAAAGGCAGTTGTAGTAATGTTTGAAATATCCTGAAATACCTCATGACCAAATCAGGTGGAAAAAATAGCAGTATTTAAAGAATAGTTATTGTATTTTGTAATTATTGCAGGTTATTTTACTGCTGTATAAGGAAGAAAACTCTATTAGAAGAGTCTTACAAATGTGCAAAATCCACCTTGCACTTGTAGATATGGACGATTGGTACTTCTGAAAAGGGATTCATGTGCATAAAATACTGAAATGACGCTTGGAGTAGTAAAGACTGAAATATAGTGTCCTTTTCATAGAAGTTGTCTGATCTTGTACTTTCCTGAATACCCAAATAAAACAGTCAGTTGTGTTCAACTTATATCATATGACAGTGGAATGTTTTATTTTTCAGATGGGAGGTGTAATATTAAAAAAATTTGCATAGTATCGGTGTGACAAAAAAAAAAAAAACAACTTACGAGCCCCAGCTGTATATTTGAACTGTCAGGGGTGGTCTTGCAAAAGTAAAGAAGCAGTCAAGCCTGAGTGCACTTTTGCACATTTTAATGTCACACAGTTTTATATAAAGCATTGAGATAAATTTAATTATGACACTGTAAATATAGCCTGCTATTCTAAGACTTTCAAGAAAAGCGGTGTAATTCCTACACACTTATTCTACTAAGGGAGTTTCAAAGAGAAATTATTTTACATTTAAAAAATTATAATTTTACCTGGTTAATGTACATAATAAAAATTGTGACTTTTTAATGCAAATATGGTAATTTAGGTACCTGCTTATGGTGTAATTGTTTCCCACTGAATACAGAGCACTAAATCTATGCATTGGGATCTCAGACACAGGATTTAGTATTTGATTGTAGTACATATGAAAAACACAGGTTTTAGGCTTCTGCCATCAGCACTGTTTTTCTTCCGTTAGTTTTAAACTGCGAAGAAACCTTTCTAAGATCTACCATTTAAGCCACCGAACATCGAATAGTATCCTAGCCTTTAAACTTCCTCACACCTTAAAAGTATTTCGAAGTGTGCAAATGATACCTATTCACCTACGAAAGGTAATATGCAAAAGTTATATAGTTTAATTGCTGCTTTTCTTCCAAAGAGAAAGCAAATTTGTGAGAGAAAAGGGGGGGAAGCATAAAGGAAAAAATCTCAAAGGCAGTTCAAGTGTGGGACTATTACTTGGAAGTACTGCTAAAAAGAATTGCACTGACCATTCGCACTCTCATACTCCCTTTTTTTTTTAACAACAAAATACTTCTAGACTGCAGAAATATGTCCTAGGAAATTTTAGAATAGTATCTGACTTATTTAGAAATAGATCTGGATAGATTATCTGAGAATTGTTTATTTTAATACAGTGAGGAATATGCTCTCATGCAAGGTTGGGACTCAGTGATCACATCTGCCAAGTCTGTAGCCTGGGCCCCTCTTTTAATTCCCTGAACAGGTGACTTGGTAGTCACCTGCTTCAGCAGGGCAGAGGTACTTATCACAGCCTATTGCCACCTTCTGTGACATTGCAGGGCTGCAAGAGTCTGAGCAGAGTGAGCTTCAGAGATGCCGTCCAATCCAGCAGGTCCTGGAAAGTCAGTTTATACTGCCTTCTTTTAAGTTAACCATAAGGCAGCCCACAGATTAGGGACAGAATGAAACAGATGGCACAAAGATCCTCTGCCTCCGTTTCCCAGGTTATGAAGTGCTGCTGATATGAAACTTGGAATCCAACCTAACAGGTCTTCTATGTCTCTTATTTCTCCAACTGTATAACTGATGAAGTGGAGTTCATAACGAAAATCATTATTAATAACCAAATACCATCACAGGAATCTGCCATAGACATAACTGGCTTTGGTCTCTTGTCCTGTAAACACAAGATGTACATGCAGTTCAGAAAAAGTGAATTTGCTATAACATTATTTCTGTTTGCTTTTATAGATAAAGGACGCATGCCACTTGTGGAATCCATGCTCAGTTAAATCTCACTATTTACTTTTAAGTAGTCAATCAATAGCTGTTAGCAAAGTGTGTACAAAGGACAAGGAGGGAGGATTGTGAAATTGTTTATAAAACACATCTGCAAAAGTAAACATAATGCAGAACACTGTACACATGAAACATTACTTTTAGTAGTTTTAATAAGTAGCATAGTAGCATGTTTGTTTGATTCCTCCTATTGACAAATATATTGTAGTGTGGCATTATATTTGAAATAATGGTGCATTATGTTAATCCAAAATTTTAGCTATTGTCCAATCATTACAGAAATTAAAATGTTCCAGAACATATCCACCAGTGTATAAAACTATAGGCTATAGTACCTTTAGTTCTAAAATTTCATACAGGCTTCTCTGTGGAAATTGTTTTAAATCTTTTCATTGGAGTTGGGTGGAAAAGCTGCCTCTGAAGACCAGGGGAGTGTTGTAGAGAAATGACAGTACATTGAGGTTTTGTGACCATCTCATCCCTTTCAGCCTTGCATTTTAGCTCCGGACTTGTGCTGCCAGAAACTCTCCTCTGGTTGCTGTGACCCTTGGGAGCGTCTGGGCTTTTTGCAGAGAAATTTTGAAGATACTCTGTGAAACCAGCAGGAGACAGTATGTCCTCTACACTTAGCCCTGGTTTTATCTCTGTCCGTCTGTGTCCTGGGTGTTGCTTCTGCCTGGACTCAATATGGGAAGTGGAAGAAACAGCAGAAAAGGGAGAAGGCTTTTAGGAAGGTTAGGAGGAATGTGACCATAAACTGTTTGGTACAGTGGTATACAAATGTAGGGGAGTGGACAGTACGTTATAGATGGACATAAAACCATAGTCTTGTATTGATTTTCAAATTCCCTACTGAAGTGTGTAGAATTTGGCTTGCTATGAATAATAATTAATTGTTGCAAATGTAGGGCAAGAGTCAAAAAAAAATAGTAACAATGATTAAATGTGATCTGTACCTGTAAGGAATTAATCTGTGAAGCAGTATTTTGTGAGAACCAGTTTTCCCATAAAATCCTGTAGAAGTGGTCAGTTTTCCTTTGTCTTGTTTATGCGTACAAGATGAAGACAGGGAATTGATACAGCAACAGAAGGAGATAAAAATCAGCTTATTACTCCACTGCATTATATCAAATAAGTGTGAAACTGCGCACTTACCAAACTTCTACATAACACATTTTTAATGTCAGGATCCTGTGCCAGGGAATGCATCCTTGTAGTGGTATATGAAATATACAGCTTTATCCAAAACACACATACAAAATTCTGGAGATCAGAAACATGACTATAAATGTTATTATGAGCTTATGGATTGGTAGCCTCATTTAAAAATAAATATGAAGTATGATGAAGCAGAATTTCATTAACTTTTTTGGGAGCACACACTGAAAAAAAAATAACTCAAGCGTGTTGAATTACTAGGATTCTTATTTATGTGATGTGCTGTTAGCAGTTGGAAGTAATTTAAAAATTATGAATTAAAATGTCTATTAATTGGAAAATAATGTTCCAGTTTTTTCTTAAAAAGAAACATGATGGAGTGATTGACAAGCTACCTAATTAAAGCAGAACTGCCCTTAATTACTTATACAGAAATGGATAATGACTAACTATATTCTTGATAGATAGAAATCTGGGATTCTTCACTGGGAGAACTGTAGGATTTGTCATTTCTGTTTTATTGTTAGTGCTGCAGCAATAGAAGAGGTTAGATAAAGGACGGAAACAGAACAATATCCTTCTACATTGCCTATAATATTCTTATCATACAACTTGAAAATTGGACCAAAATTTGTGTGGTTTTTCCAAAACTGTACATGGACAAAGCAAAATGAGAATTGATCTTCTGTACAAGTGTCAGTAGTTAAATCCCCATCCAGAACATTGCATTTAGTTCAGTCATGCTTCTAGTAGTTATTGTCACAAACACAGGATTAAAATCATACTTCTGTGATGATCAGCAGAATTATATATAATCTTGGAGGCATCCTTACCTGAGTGCTGTCTTTTCTAGAATTCCATGGTTTTGAAAAATAGTATTTGGGATAAGACAGGTCCTTGATAGGCATGATGCAAAGAAAGGTATAGAGGAAGTATTTTTGCATGGGATTTAATGCTGCTAGGAATGTTTTTCCCACTCCTTCCAAGCCTGCAGAAGAATATTTGTGAGCATCAGTTTTTCAACATGGAGGCAGAGTGTATACTTTTATTGAACTTATTTTTTTCCTCTTTTTGTTACATAATAACAATATGAAACAATATCTGATGCAGCAAAGAGGCATGACACAAAAGAAGGATTTTCTGGTCTGTTTTAAAGAGCAGTACTTGTCATTTATCTGGACAAGTGGTGATTTTCTGATACTGCCTTCTGTTACAAGTCACTAAATGTCATCTGTAAAGCAGTAGCACTATGTTCTACCACATTTTTCTGTATGAGATGAAAGTCAAACCTACCATGAGACCATCACTACTTTGACTACCCAAACCAGGACATGGAATAGCATTTCTGTAGATTTCTGTTACGAAATAATTTTGAGGATGGTCACGGAGAAATTTTTTGTTCTCTCCTTTCAATCTGTCATTTTCCAGATGGGGAAAGAGGAACCTGTTCACTAAGGGATCAGAAGATCGTTCTGTGATTTAAACATCAGCCTAAATATGCAGCTTCCAAGTTCAATAAGGATAAGTTCAAAATATGACAAAGTATCAAAATCTGGCATAGTATGAAAAAGGCTTCTTTAAAATCACAGGAAATCTGTAAACATGAAGTTCTGTGAATTAGCATTTTATTTTTCTGATGCTAATATTGCACTCAGAACAGTTAAATATGTACCCTCTATGGGTTTTCAGTTCATGTTTTGAATGATCTAAACTAGATATCTAAGATTAAAACTATATCTAGGATTAAAATATAGATTTTCTACTCGAAAAGTAAATGTACAATGCATTCAGTTTGAAAGTGTTCTCCAAATTTAAAAAAAGTTATAAGCTGGAGATTTAAAATTATCTCCAGCCCCATGTGCAACCCATCAGTAATAATTCTGTCAATCAGGGAGCAGCATCCGTCAATATGAATTCCAGAACCTAATGGAAGAATTTTTAAAACATATTCTATATCTTTAAAACACAATTCAGTAATCATCATCTCTAAAAAGATAGGGATACACTTTATTTGAGGCAAAAGATGCCGAATTAAAAAGTCTGCTAATTACGTGCAGAAGCCATACAACAATTGGAAACATGCAATATAAGAAAGAGATTCAGAACCCCTCAATGTGATTTTAAATGCCGCTGTAAACTTTCTCTGTGCATGTATGTTATGTCTAGTTCTCCAAGGGCAAAATGGGAATGAAAATTGGCAACTTTACTGAGATGCTATAAAAACTAAAATCAATTCATCATGCCAGGATGTATGCACATAATTAGAAAGGACATAGGGCAATGTGAAAAAGGGGAATTTAGGACTTAGTTTGCTGTGTTCTGTTGTCTACTGGAATGCACATCCCTCGATTCAGTCTGTAAATTCTTTATAAGTGCTGGTTTAATTTTATAGCAGAAATTCAGGATTTGTAAAAGCTGATTTGAAATAACTTCCTTCCCCTAATTTAGAGCAGCTCACAAAAAAGACAATTCTCTCTTTCTGGAAAGATCCTTAATCAGTTGGCTACAGAATATTCTCGGAGAAAGCGACTCTCAGTTTCCAAATGTGAGGCTATCCCATTTTTGTATAGATAATTAAATATTCATCAAATGAAGGGCTGTAATTGAGTCATGTTTCACTGGAATGCCATAGTTCCTTAGCCGTTGAGTTGATTTCTTGTGCTCTTTTATGTCTCTTACTCAAAAAATACAAGCCTTTCTGTGTTTCTTGCCTTCAGTGCAGCTTAGTTTTAATTTAAACAAGCCATTCCATGCTATCCTTCCTATTTCATTGTCTGAAAAGTTTGCTTTTACTTTATAACATACAGTCTATAATAAGGAAGGGCCTTTGGTTTAATCTTTACATTTGCAAGTGTATTCATATAAATATGTGAAACCAGATCTTTTATAAATACCTCTGTGTCAGTTTCTCATAATGTTTGGTGGCCTCATTCTTTCATTTTATTTTGTTACTTGAGCTGAGGCTTACCATGCCTTGCAGCTCTGAAATCCAGGATAGGAGTTCGGAACATGAAGAGGTGTTTGCATATGAGGACAACAAGCATGCTGTTAATGAGTATAGGATTGAATATAGGATGGTTGAGACAGGAACTACAGATTCAGGGTGCAATAAATTGTTCAGATTACCTATGAGTGTTTAATAAACCTTTATGAGAACAAATTATTCAAAAATAGCCATTATGTACATGTTCTCAGTTGTCTTCAGCAGAGTGTGGGTGGTCATTTAGGAAAGACCTTGTGGCCTAGCACACATGCCACTTGAGCCAGTTTCTTGTACAGTTAATGTGCCTGTTGAATATGTGGGTTTGAATCCAAACCTGACTTCCTGACCACATTATTATGCTTGAATTAATGAAGAAGAATAACAACTCTGGTTAAAAAGTTGTGCCGATATTCAGTCTTGAATAGTGTTTACCCAAGTGCTTGTAACAACTTAGAAGTTGTAAAAATGTACTGCTTTTTTCTCTTCTTTCAACTCTTAATTGGGAAATTCCAATTTCACGAATACACAGAGAGCTTACATCTATAGGTATCAATGTGTTTGTTTTGCAGTATTTCAGATATAACTGAATGTATGAAATTGTTTGCTTATGTATTCCAGCATAGTTCCATCGACTTGATGACCTACTAAAAACTGCTTTATATACAGAATTGTCATTCATGCTGTTAATTAATATCCACCTCTTTTTCTCAGTTCCACTCTGACTCTTTTTCCAGACTCATTAGAAACAAAGGTACCATTCGAACAGAACATTGCAAAGGAAGATCCTGTATCTTCTCTTCTGAATCACACTGGGAAGAATATGTAGAGATCTACCGCTTCTTTGATCAAGAATGATATAGGTAGTTTTCAAATACTCTCTTGGGGTTACAAAATCTGTACTTGGCTGGAACGTGTTGCTACCATTCACACATCCTGAAATGACACAGGACATGAAGGTGCATTTTATGCCAGACTGGATGAGCATATGTCAGCTTCTGTCTACTGGATGTTAATTGTACTAGGTAATGATCAATATGAGCTTTATAAGCAGCAAATCAGTCCATTTTACTCATGTGATTCTGAAGTGCCGTTTGAATATTAGATAGTCACTACATATGGAATGCATAACCAGCTGAGATTGCTGGCCTCATGAGGCTTCCAGATGCTCTGAATAGATGACTCGAGCTGCTCAGACCATTAGGTGCTATTCTAATCTTTATTCAGCTTGCAATCACATCTTATTCTTAAAATACAAGGCAAAACTAATGTAAGTCTTTTTAATTATTAGTGAAGATCTGGTTTTCCCCTTATATGAGAATACACAGCTATCACTGTGGTAGCTGATCTTAACCGAAGACTGACTCATTGATCCTCCTTAGAGCCATCTTGGGCTCTCAATCCATATTCAGAAATAAAATTTGAGAGGATACAAGCAGCAACAGCAAACTTGACACAGTCACTGTTTGAGCTAATTTAACTTGCTAGACTCTAATCCTGTAAGGCTGAAGTAGCAAATGACTAGTTTTATATCAGTTTTTGGCGTAACAGTATTTTTGTCAGAAAGCAGAGCTAAGCAGAGGAAGGGCATTCTAGCATTTAGGATGGTGGTATGTATTAGGACAATAAGGATTTAACTCTTTTAGATCTTATTTTACATCACTATGAGGATTTCACTTTGCTGGAGCATCACTTCCCTGTCTGTAGGATGATGATGGTATTTCCCTGAGGCAAATTCTGTGGGACCCAGACACTGTGGGAATGGTGGCCATATGAGTACCACAGGGAGTAAACAAGAGAGTGTAGAGTATAAATATGTAGTTGCTTTTGGAAAGTTACAGCCTAAAGCAAAGCACAAAGTCTGCAACAGACTCTTAGATAACTTTACTTTTGTTAGAGAGCCATTTTAATTAAAGTTTAGAACTTTCTGCTTCTTTCTGTCCATTTTTCTTCTACTTCTTTAGTTGTTGTGCCAAGGTATCCATGTGTGTTTCTTCCACTGTCATCTGGCTCCTTCCCAGCAGATGCACACAATCTGTTTTGCTGTCACTGACAGGGCTCAGTTTATGGAAAGAATGTGACAGAACATGCTGCTGTAGTCACTTACACAGGATTCTCTTTTCTAAAAAGTAACTGAGAATAAATTAGTTAGCTTTACTTCTTTTTAATGTATTCTTCAATCATAGGGTTTTATGCAGGCTACTATGTACCAGGTGAAACAGGGTATTTATTCAGACTTTTAGTGTTCGTTGGTTTTATTATTTTTTGTTTATTAATTCATACCTTATAAAATACAGATTTACCAATAATGTATATAGGAAATCATCACAGTCCATTAACAGACCTCAATTTCAAGTGGTGGCCATTATTCTGTCCGGTCTGGAATTAAAGTGATATTCTTTATTTTTTAGAAAATGCTATAGCATTTCTTTTAAATTTTATATTTATATTTAGAAATATTACTGATCCAGAAAAGTGGAGTCTTAAGCATTCTGCATGCCTATAAAGCATATAAAAGAATATTTCATAAGGGAGCATGTCTTCTTTCTAGTGAAAAGTATTGGTCCAGTGAGTAGCAAAACAAAATTTAACTGGTTTAGTCTTGTCTGTGTACAGAGGGAAACCTGTTAAAGAATTAAAGTTATAACTTATTACTGCTTTACAGTAATAGGGATCTGCTTTACAGGTTATTGGGATCTGTAGTGCATGTACGCATTATGGACAACCTCAACACATTGACAGTATAAACAAATGTGATGAAGAGAGAGTGTAAAAGGAAAGAAGATGTGGATAATTTTACTATTAAGAATGCTTTGAAGTTTTTCTCAGTGTTCAATATGAAGAGTTGGCGTGTTAATTAAACAGAAGGTGTCTAACCAGCATATTGCCATTTTTAAGGTGATGAGGTGTTCCCATTATGTCTTTACTGGATGAAAATTAATCAACAGCCCTAATTCGGTAAATATAATTTTGAGTTACCACTTCACTGTTTTCTGCCTCTGTCCTGATGAAGGCAAAGATGAGATTAGTAAATTCTGCACTGGACTACTAAGGTTACAGCCTAAGCTGCTAAAAAACTATAACATTAAATATGTATGGGCACACTAGTTGTTTATTAAAGAATAGAATTTGTTTTACAAGCTGATGTTGTCTCTAATCCTATTATTTTCATTCTTAATGATCTAACGTCTGTTCTTGAGTTTATACCTTGTTTAGAGAGGTTGATATCTCTCTGTTCTTTTCTATTTATAGTAAAAAAAAAATCCAACAGTAGATATTTCCATTAATTCCCACCAAATAAATCAAAAATTAATTTAATTAGTTTAGTGACTTGATTACATTTAAAATAGCTCCATATGTACATTAACCATAAATTAAATATATTTTAAACCATTCAATCAGTATTTTTAATAGTTATTTCATTTGATGGAGTTCCTTTATATACTTAAAACTCTGAATTAATATTTTTGTACCTGACATAATGGTAGATTTTTTTGTTATTGATAGGGCATATATGTGAAAAAGGCTATATAGAAACATGCTATGGTGGTAGATTGACTTATTAGCTAAGTTTGTGGTTTTTCTGTAAAATCACTTCCTATGATCATGTACATATACATATATTTTTACATATGTACCTATATCTATATCTGTGTGCTTTATATACAAACATATATGGTTTTCAAACTATGCTTGCATGCCTCTGGGCATGCCTTACACTGTAAATAAAACTGTCAAAATGTCTTTTCACGGTTAGGCCTCATAAAAATAATCAGTCTATAAACACGTAGGGCTCTTTATTCACATATATACAGTTACCATATAAAATGAGTCTTTCTCCTGTTGTTCTAGACTTACAGTCCTCCTATATTATGGTTCAAAAATACGGTATTGCTTTAGTGAGTGTTTTTGTAGATAGTTTTATATTAATTTCTTTATGCAGGTATGGAAATTACATATATAGGCATCTCAAGAATAATTTTTCCTTCATTTTATAGACAGGATGTATTAGAAGACTACCGTAACCTCTAGTTTCCATTAGCATATTTCTAATATTATTTTTAATACAAGCAAGATCTTTTTTTGGGTTTCTGGAAATGATTGTGACTTTTAAAAATTCATCCTGAAATTATTTTTGGGTGGGATTCAGCAAAATGTGTGTTTCTAAATGACAAATATTTTCTGTCTATCACTTGCCACACATAATGTAAAAAGAAGGCTGAGAGGAAATTGTGTCCTCAAGTGATTTCTTTTGTTTCCTCTCTGCCTGAATTGCTAGCTCAATATTGAGTACAGCAAATATTCTTGCCACTTAGCTATTTCACCTTTAAGATGAAGATTACAACAGCAGCATCAAAACTATTGTATGTCAGACAGTGAAAGCAAATGGGATGATTAAATAGATTTATAAAAGGATAGATTTATGTCCTCACGTGTATCATCAGAGTTGATACTTCTTTAAACTGTCAGAAAAGAGGCCAAAGACCAAACAAAAGCTACAAAATGTAGTTATGTAAACCTGTATTTATCCTGATTTTTTTTTTAAACACACTTGGTCGTAAATTTGCGAAGTTAGTTGTACCCTCTTGTAGAAAACAACCAAATCAACCTATAAACTAATCTCCGTTTCAGCCCAGTATTTGGTTCAACACATAGCATACATACTCCTTTCATATCTAAAAGCAAAGCACAAATCTGTTTGCCTGAAACTTCATGATCCTACTTGGAACCTGATATGATAAAAAAAGATGAAATTTACACACATCCATATTGGACAACTGAGATGTTCAATTCCAAAGCTGAAGACTTATATAGAACTCTATTCTGAAAGTTTACCCATTTCAGAGTGTGTTTCAGACATCAGTGCTGATTTTAGATGTAGGTGAATCCCAGGCAAGAAGATAAAAAGTCAGGATTGTTTTTTTGTCCTCATTTTATATCTATATGATAACTTCCATCTAAAAAAAAAAAACCATAAGGAAGGATGTTCAAGTGGTTAGCAGAGCAGTAGGCTAGAAGCTGCTGGCTTTAGTTCACACTGAGTAGGGCATTTTACTTTCATCTCTTCTTAATCTGGGCTAGTATTTTCAGTTTCCCAATAATATTTTGGGAATAAATATTGGTAGTTACTTACATCATAATATGACAACTCTGTATCTTCAGATAATCATATATATGAATTGATCAGAAAGTCCTGTATATGCTTGCCCTTAATGTTTTCTAGCATCTTTACCAGTAACTCATGGAACTGGAAAACATCATGAAAGGGATTAGTTTGATTTATGATTATGCGCTAAGAAATTAAGACAAAATTCATGATAAAAATATTACATTTTCTTGCCATTCACAATGTGAGCTTGTCACAGTATGGGCTTTTTCACTTGAAAATACTGCCCTGTCAGTAACCTGTTTCCAATGTGGGAACTACCGTCCATAGTCATATAAAGCAGATTTCTTCCCTCTGTCAGCCTGGATGTGGACTTTTCATGAGCAGAGACAGCCTATTTTTGTGATGTGAGCTGGCCCCAAAAATCTATTATTCATGCAACGGGGCTTTTCACCAGTAATGCTAGCTTGGATTTCTTGGGCTTGTACTGCCCCTAGTGAAAGTGCTATTTGTTTGGAAATTTTTTTTCTTTATGAAAATACACTATTTTTTTATTATTTGCACCAGGATGCAGAACCAACACATTACTCAAGAGGAAATTATACTTATCCATAATCTAAGAGAGAAGGGGACTGTATGGTTGGAGCCAGAGTTGACCACTGACTCTTAAGTGGCACACAGATTTGGCTGTGGTATGCAGTCATGCTCCACCTACATAACTCTCTTAAGTAGAAGTTGCAGGTATTTATACAGTACAAGAGACATCTTACAAATGTCTTATTTTTAATCCAGTTACATACACAACAAACAAAAATTGCCAGTAACTAGTTCTCTGCTAAATTCTATTTTAGCTTTCTATTTCTGTGACAATTTTTTGTTGATGATGCTTTAATTATTAATTTACTATTTTGAAGAAAAGTGTAATTTGTTTGAATGTGCTTTTCACAGTATTCTGAAAAATGAAAAATGTTAAATGTCTTGAGGTGACTAAGGATGAAGCAGTCCTTTGATAGTAGCAATTCTAAGACGATGAAAACAGCTGAACTGACCGAGTTACCTGGTACTGTTATCTGGTACTTTTTTTAAATTGCCAGTTTTAAGCTTTCAAATATACTATCTCAATAACAGTTCCAATTTTTTATTTCTGCTAGATAAAAAAATTGAAAATTGGAACAGACAAATAACTTTGTTGTTTACCATCTTCTAATTCTGTTTTATTTTGTTTGAAAACTGTTAAAAATTGAAATATAAGCAGCTGAAAATACACTGTGCTATATAGCTCTCTCAGATGTCATTATGATGTCCCTTCAAAGGGATGAAATGAAACTACTCTCTTCAGTTTTTCAGAATTCTTCAATACTTCCTCAGAATTAGTAATATAAATTGAATCTATCATACAAATCTATTTCTGTTTCTATGACAAATGCATTGGGGAAAGATACACCTCCAATTCTGAAAAAAAAAATTAAGTTCAAGGAAGCTCTTACTCAAATGGTCAGTTAAATAATTTGCATCCTAATTAAACTGGTGACTGTACTACACCCATTGGGTAATTCAAGCACTGAAGGATCTTGCTGTTTTGTTAAACAAGAAGAGAAATGGTGTTTCGGGAGCTGAGAAGAGAAACAGATCATTACAAGAAGGTAAAGCAGACATTTTAAGAAACTTTTCAGCTTTTCTCTTGGCAACAACATCACCTTCAAATCTTCAAAATTTTCTTAATTTTTATATACAGCATGTAAGATGAATAATTATTCTTTCCTTGTGCATATTCTACAATTCCTATTAACAGAAGCTGTCTCATGGACAGAGGGGTTATATGTATATATTTAAAAAAAAAGAAAGCAGCAAGCTGGTCTTTCATTCTGTGTCATCAAAAAGATTTTGTCCACTACGGCTTTCAGTTCGAAGTGGTGCACACAGTAGCTTCTCAGTAAATCAGGAACATCTATGTGTGCAGATATTTCAGCATTTCATTAAACTTTCGTTTTTCTTCTCTAAGTACCACTGTTGCATAATGTCACAGAAACTTTTTGCAAAACTGAAATGTGTTGCTTGAATTTTTTATACAAACTTACCTGAGAGCTCCCTTCCTTGTGAAGGTCTTTTTCGTGCTATATAGAGTTTGCATAGTTTTTGTTGCTTTGCCTTCTTTGCTTTGTAAAATGATTTGTGCAATTTCTATTCTGAATTGTTGGAGTGTGAGAAGGCATGCTATGAATGCCATTTGTGCTCCTAAACTGGACTGATGATACAGACTGCTAGTTACACTGTCATTGGGGAAACTTCCGTCACTATCTCCTCAACCTACTCTTCCCTTTTGCTGGAGTTTTGTTAGCCCAGGAGAAACTATTCTGTATCAGTATATTCACCAAATATGTTTAGTCAATTTCCTTACATCCTAGAAGTGCCAAATTTTCACTGTCAAGTGGGAAACATTGCAGAGATTGTTTGATGTAAAAATCTCAGATGTGAAAGTTTCTTCCTGTTTGTATGAAACCAAGATAAAAGGTCCCTTTTACAAAAGTGTAATCTTGTAGCTTTTATGTGTGAAACCAGTCTTAATGAGGTTATGGGGACACAGTTAATTGCATGGTTGTGTTAAGGTAAAGGACCAGATTTTTTCCCAGCTTCTCTACACCTGCTATGTAACTCAAAATAGTCCATTTGAAAATTCCTCCTTTTGCGTAAAACTTCACCACTGCCTAAAAGTGGGGAGGGAAAACTTTATTTTATTATATATGTTATTTTTTAATCAGTACACTATTTTCAGAAGCTTCTGAAAAAATAACACTTGTCATTTGAGAGCTGCAGCTGTTAGTCTGTTGAGACATAGAGGGGATGGGGCATATATTGAATTATTCATGAAGGCTACTGCTATAGTTGACAGAAGTTCATCAGCTAATTCCCCCACCCCATTCTGAACTTTCTTTCAAACTCAGTCAGGCTGTAGGGGTACAAGCTGTTACTTTTAATTATCATGCTACTAGAAGTTTCCTATAATGTATATCTGTCAGTGTTTCTCCTTTAAGGAGGTTATTGTTCATTGGTGGACAGTAAGCATTTGATTTAGAATACTTTAATTCACAGATAATGTGAATACATTGGTATGCTTTCAAGATGTGACTGTTATTTAAATGTGCCAGAAAGGTCATATAAAGATGCTTTATTCCCTTAATTCAATTTGATGAACTAAAACTCTCTGGCATTTTAATTGTATACACATTTTTGTGATTTAAGAGCACAAGGAGATTTTGTGTACTTAATAATACACTTTTTTCAGTTTATAGGCCAATTCAGCATGCACAAATGCAAGGAAATCTTTGCAGGAGTGTGGGGAAATCAAGCACTTCATAATCCATAGGCCATTATTTTGTTGTGCTATCTGTCACATTAATGATATTTTTTGCCTTTTCAAGGCAGTTCTGAAGTTCAAGGCTAGTTTGGCAAACAGCTGGATCATGTTATGAAGTGCATGCTTACAGTGGGTATTGCAGGAATGCTAAACATCAAAGACTTTGTCCCAGTCTGAGTGATAAGGAGCTGTTTGCCTCTCACTCTAGGGATTCCACAAGTATATCTCTGTTTTCACACAGACAGGATTGCCGGCTACCTCAGCCACAGGAAAATCACAGACCTTACCATGAAGCTGCTCTCTCTTTTTACATGACACTACAGACTGCTTTGGGGGATTTGAGAGCAGTGGGAAATTATAGTAAAACATACTGATATCCACTTCGTTCCCCTCCTCTGTGGAGATTTCTGCAGTGAATGAGATTGAAAAATCTTTTTAGTGGTTTGCTTGATGCAGACACTGCCCTTATTTATCCTGTGGTGACCTGATAGCAGCAGCACATGCCCTCTTGATGGAGAGGATTATTGTAATTCTCTCCCAGAAGGGCTTCCAGCAGCTCTGCTCTGTCACTTACAGCCTGTTCAGAATGCAGTGACACACTCCCATCCTGTCTTGAGCAAATATGATCATCCCCCTTGTACCTTAACTCATTTACTTTGCTATGAAGTAGCTGTTTGATTTTGAAGTTTGCTTTCTTAGTTTTGAAATCCTTAATGGTTTAGACTCTGGCTATTTTCAAGAACTCCTCCACAAATATCATCTTGACAGATATCACCACCCCCATAGCACATTTTAGGAATTTCAGCATAACATCTTAGGTTGGCAAGTTATGTCCTTTGCTGTGATAGGCCTTCAGTTAAGGAACTCCCCCAGGAAATCTGTCTTAAACCATATATCCTTATCAGAAAACGTTAAAATTGAATTAAAATTTTTGGCTGCTTTGTTTTTCTCCATTATTATTTTTCAGTATAATCCTATTAATACCATCTTTATTATGGTTTTATTCAATAACTTTCTAGACCTGTTATTTCAAATTTGTTTGTTTCCTTATTTGTAGAGTAAACATGTTAGTGGCATAGTTATTGATAGTTATTTCTTCAAGGTAAGTTTTATATTGTGAGCTAAGAGTACAGGCTTTTCCATGTTAGTATATACAGTATGTCAATATACTAAGTAGGAGACAGAGGCCATTATTGCATTCAGTGTATTAAAAAGAAAATAAAGTATTTGAATCTTTATTCCTCTTCCTTAGAAGGAATTATTCCTTTCTTTTTCTCATCTTATACAAAGTTTCAGATGGAAACAAATCCTCGTCTTGATGTCTATTTGTCTTGCTACTTCTGTTATAGTCCCTGTAATTATGGTGAAATTTCTACAGCTATGTTTGTATTGTGTTTAGTTGTCTCCACTGACAGTAAAGTAAGCCTGTTTGAGGAAGCTTAGACTAGATGCCCAATGTGTATGGTTTCAACCAAGTCAGATGGATCCTACACCTGAAGGCATTCATAAAGTTCTTTGTAAAATACAGTACGGCCTGTGCCATGTCTAAATTTTCTGTCTAATAATTAATTCATGTGTCACATCAATATTGTAGATACAGCATCATATATAGATATGACATCAAGGGTTTTTCTTTTTCATGTCTAGTGTACTCATTGTTTTCCTATGCACGTTGGCTTGCTTCACTCGTTGGGATGCAGTAACAACATCTGTGATTTAATTCATATTAACTGTTACATATGTACTTAATTTTAGGTACATGAACATTTCTGCAGCCTTCAGAGAGCTTTTCAAATGTTTCAAATTAGGCATATACATTCATGCCTGTTGATTTGGGGCTGCAATCCATAGTACTGCAAAGACTTACACATTTGTTCAAGTTTACTAATTTTGGATGTACTGATGTGACAATTATTTTCATCACGTAAAATGCTGCCCCATTAAGACTTCATTGGCTGTTTGCTGTGATAGTGTGTTTTTAAATAACTTCAAATCCTTTGAATTTTAAAGTAGTCAGTGGATGCAAGTTGATTAAATAGTCTTATAAAATGTTCCGAATTCTGAACATTTTCTGGGCTGTATATATTATTACAAAGTGTAGGCCAGTATGGGCCAGGGTGGGTGGAATGACAAGGGGGAGGCAAAAGGCTGATCAGGGTTTTTTTTGTAAATGAAAATTTTACTAACTAGTGATTTTCAGAAAACAGAAGGAAATTCAGAAAGCTGACATGCATACCTGATGCCAACTTTGCTAAATTTAGACCTTTCTAAATTTAACTTCAGTACGAACTCCTATTTCTCCTAGGTCAGCTAAATGGATGATTTTTTACCATTTTTTTATCATCTTATTTTTAATCATCTTCTGACAGATTACAGTCAGTGAGAATACCAAGGAAATTTTTAGCTCAAATAATTCTTGAACAGTCCAAAAGTATTATTAAGCTGGTGATTTACAAATCCTCATTACTGGATAGTCTTCAGGGTAACATGCTCTTAATCATTAGGCCTTGAACCACAGTCCCAGCAGAATGTGGTGTTTTTAATAGCATTGGTTCCTATGAGCAAATTTTATTGTGGCATTGTGGAATACCATGCATTCTTTTGCTTTATGATTTATTCTCCCTAGATACAAAACTGTAAAAGAGATGTGTTAATCTATTTTTATTCAAAGTACAGAAATAGCTCTGTTACAGTTCAATATGAACATGCTGCTCATTCTTAGTCATGGTATACCTGATGCTCATGGTAAGAATATTGATCAGTTCCAGGTACAGAGATACAACATTTTAGAGGTCATTGCTAAATAATACATCCTTCTGTTTCAGACTGTTTTTCCAAAATATGCTTTTAAGGCAAAAGCATAAAATTGCTATGTTAAATAATAATGTGTTTCAATGCTGGTTGCAACTGCATACTAGAAAGATATGATAACCCAGGCTGACCATGACCTTGGCTGCATTGCATAAATTATCTCTGTGTGAGGATGAACTGTTCCCCAAAAATTTCTCTACTATATTAGACACAAGAAGGCTTTCCTGTTGACAAATGTCCATATTTTATTTTTCCATCTTAACTTGAACAAGAAATTTCAAACAAGGTCCTGCCCAGAACTTTCAATTCTCTACTACTTATTTGAGTCCTTTTCCTGGTACCCTGGGACTCGATGGAGTGCGTAAATCTGGACTCTTCTCCTGTCATTAATTTTGATAGTTTCATATGGTGTTGTTTAGTGACTGAAAGCTGAAATACTGCATGAAAATGAACAGGGTGGCAGCAGGGACACATTTTTAGTCTATTGGCAGAAGAAGAGCTACAATGATAAACTTCTCCCTATCATCAAAGGAGATTCTTCACTACAAACAGACAAAGTAGAGACTGGAGTGATGCCATGAGTTGAAATACTAAGAGAGGACAATAAATAAGCTAAATGATTGAATAAATCATGGCTCTTCTATTTCTAAAATTTATATATATTTGGTTCTAATGGAAGCTTAATCTCTTCAGGATATTGCTTATAATGTCATTTTACACTGCAGTTTTCCTTCAAATATGTGCAAAAAAATTTGAAACTTTATTGGACATTTTCAAAGTATTTTCCTTTTGTTTTTCATAGTACAATTGTCTTTTATGGACAGCAAAAGATATATGTGTACAGGTGTGGAAAGTCAGAACAAAGACTTCAATCTGTTATGTAATCATGGGAACCTGCTTCATAATCTCAGATTGAATCATTGATAAGCAACAAGAGATTAGAAATGGACTTAGTTATAGAGTTTATTTTCTGAAGGGCTGTGCTACAGCAAATCTTCAAAAATAATTTTAGTTTTACTGAAGACAGGAAGGGCAAATTGTTTTACTATAGCATTACCAGGTTTCAGTTATGGGCAGTACACAGTCAAAAGTCAAGCTTCTACCTAGCTGGTAGAAGAGGAGAATGTAGAAGTAAGTTACTTGTGGTTACTGGTGAATAGGGGAGAATTAAGAGCAACTGCACACTGCAACAGACACAAAGCACTGCTGACATGAGCCACCATTTTCACTCAGTGCACCTGTTTACCCATCACACATTTTGGTTTCATAATGTGCATGACATGTAATCCCTCTATGCAGATACAAGCGCTATGGACACGACAGTGGCAGAGTTTGCTGCAATAAAACATAAAAAGTCATGCAGTTTGTCAGGAACAATGTGACAGTTTATCTTAATACTCATTCTGTAGTTCACAAAGGATTCAAGTTTATCATGCTAATTACAAAATCAATCTCACAATAGATATTGATTTAAAGACATGTAATTACTTGATAATGATCTTAATTTACTGAGCATATTGTATCATATTTCTCACAAGGTGCTTTTCTTTCAGCAAGACTAGGTACATATTATATCCTGTTTACATTTGATCTTTACCTGCCGAGTAGAAAACTCCATGTATTTCTGTTGAAATGAGGCTAAAATTTGGGGAGGGGTGGTGGCGTAGAAATACAAGTAAATGTATCACTTTATTATTCTATGCAGATTTAACAGCAAACTAGAATCCAAGATACTCTTCCTAAATTTAGTGGTAAAGCATTTTATTTCACGGAAACTTTCAATCTGTACCTTAGAAGATGTAAGATTAATTTGGTTTATTATAGGCTATACTTTCAGGCTTAGGAAGTATCTGTTTGCTGGTAGCAAACATTAAGCAATCTGCTCAGCGTTGTTGCTGGCATTTGGCAGTGGACTGAGACTCAGCCTTGAAAAGAAGATCTGCCCTTGGAACTGTTGTGCATAGAATTCTAGCAATTTAGCCTTGTGCTGCAGCACTACCTTTATCTTGTTTAACAAATTTTGATTTTTTAAATGCATTTTAAAGGCAGTTGAATTCCATCAGCCAAGGAAGGGTAACACACTAAAATACAATTGACTTTAGAATGTGAATATTTTTAATTTTTTTAATAAGATTCAGGAGAAACTAAATTGGTGCATATTCTAAAATTTTTCCTCGGATTAGTCATAACTGATGTCAGCACCTATACCCATGGAAAGTTACTGTTTCTGATAGATGTGCCTGTACTAGAAATGCTGACTTAGAATTCTAAACTATGACTTTCTACCTTTTAAATCCAATTTCAGGTGTTGTCTGTTTCTGTGGCAAACATTGAAATGCATCTGGTCAGATTTATTAATATTTGTTTGATACATTGCAGATGGGCAAGTCAGACTTCTGAGGCCTGAATTTCGGATACAGCATTGCCCGTCCAGAGTTTAAGAATGCTTACTTTTTGGAGTTTTCTATCCATTCCTGTGTTAGTGCCTTCCCTCATGTATAGTTCATTAATGTGAGATGTAATATATCTGTCTCCAGATAATTAAAAGAATTTATGAATATCACTGATTTATGATATATCACAAGATGGTAACATCTGTTCTAAGAAGTTCATAAGATAAGAACTGATAATAGAAGTAGTTTCCTACTTAGGAAACATTCCTGGTCTCTCCATCTCGAAAGAGTACAGAGACTTTAGATTACAACTACAAAGTGTTATAGGTAGCATAAAAAATGCATTCAGTGCATAAAACTCTGGGGTTTGAGGTTTTTTTCAAAAAAATTATATAACTAAGGATCTGTACCCTCCAGGAACTATGTCATAAATTATCCCTTGGCCTGTTTAAGACTGAATTTTGTCCACCAGTTTCCTCTGTATCCTTCCACAGACTGATGCTGTTATAATACTATTATAACTTTTACAGGAATGTATACTTCTGCTGTTGTGATTAGAGGAGCTGCCTTGAGTGATGTGAAGCTGCTCTTTCTCTGATCATTAGTTGCCTCCACATAAACCATATATTAATTTCATTGTGGGTTTTAGATGCCAAGTGTTCTTGTCTTTATTGGTCTTCATTAATTTGAGTGGAAATTCTTACAGGTATTTTTCTCCTTTTGGTATTACTTTTCTGGAAAAGCCAGTAAGACAGAAAGACTTCGATTAGTTCAGACATGATGAAATTCTTCTTAATAATAATGCTTTGTCATTGTAGAGAATGAAATAGAACTCTATGCAATCTATTGAAGGCAAAATGTAAGCAAAGAACATGATTAGCTCACCTTGTTTTGACTCCATTAGAATTTATATAGGCAGAATAATGATCCATGATAGAATTTGGCACAGATGTTAGGTTTAATTCACTGTGTAGTGTTCTCAGTGGTCAGAATTTTTGTTTTGCAGTTTATTTGTAGCACATTATTTTCTGTTATCATAGTGCCTAAAAGAGACCATCATATTAGCTGTACATGTTTGGATTTAACTACAATTTAATGTGTAAATGAGTTCGGTAATATCCTAATGTTCTAGTTATGACTCCATGCCCATCATTTTGCCTGCTATTTTTTTGCACTATATAAGCTTATAGGAAGAGACTGTTCCTGTCCTAAAGAATCTGCAGTATGTAAATCTGACCCAGCCTGACCCTGATTAGCTTGTGAGAATCAACAGGATCACAGCACATGCTGGTTTGACTGCAGCAACTTAGGGGGGTGTCTCCTTCATTAACCAGGGTGACCATATGCCATACAGGTTAAGAGAAGTTGACACCTCTTTAATTGAAGGTGACAAGTCTTTGAAAAGATGAACATCTAATCTCACCCTCACCAGAAGAAGCGCATGGCACTGACTTATGGGTTGGGGAAATGAGGACATATACTGCTGCTCTTCTGTCTACACGTCTTTCTTGATATGGATTATGTTTTGTCTGTGGCAGGTGCAAAGCCTACTTAATTGTGAAGAAACATCAGGTTTCTGTTCCAGGTAGCGTCATACTCTCTACTCTTTTTAATCTTCTGCTTTTCATCTGACAAGCTGCATTGAGTCTAGTAGCCCTATGGACCTAAAACATAATACTTAAAATCCTTCTAATGGCTGCCTATCATGGGCGCAGTTTGTGAACATGACAGTCAGCATGCTTTTTGACTGGTGAAGGGAAACAAATGATGCATGGGCTTAACCGAAATAGCAAACCTTGGTTTTCTATCAGACAGTATTGTACTGTAAGTCTGACAGCCACCAGGGATGTACACACTTGAATCCATACCATAGACAATTTTTTGCTTGTGTCTCATCATTGGTTATTTCTACAGATCCATGCAGTGGTGGGCTTCCCAGAAACAAGCTCATGTAAGTTCAATAGAGGTTCTGTTTATCCTTGCAAGAGAGTTCACCAGGAGCTTCAGATTTCCTTATGCATAGCTCTCATTTGAAGGAACTGCTTTAGGAACTGGAACAAATAATCTGGGAATCTAACATCTAAGGATCAACAAACATTACAAATCTATAAAGAAATATTTTGGCCTAAAAATCAGCCTCCAAACTAAACTTAAAATGCTGGAGCCAAGAAAAAAAATCACAGCTGAGCAGCAAGCTTCTCTAGCATAGGCTAGAGGATAATGCTATGGAAGTATGTAGGCAAGACCATATGGAGGCCACAGATAGAGTGGTCTTGGGTGTTTACTAGAGTATCCTCAATTTTTTTTTCCGAAGTCTCAATGGTACTATTGTTAAAGTAATAAGAAAAATTGCCCCTGACTTCCATATGCATAGCAGCATTCAGAAAGCAGAATATTTTCATGGATTCTGTTCCAAATTCTATAATCAGATTTTCAGCCTTAATTGTAAACAAACCTTATAGGTTTGTTATAACCTGTTAGGTTATAACATGTCATCAGCATTTCCATTTAATAGCGTTACTGACTCCAGTGGTCTTAACTTTGCAGCACAGTATGGATCTATATGGGGATGAATATTTTTTATTATTTTTCTGATTTTTTTAATACCTGAATTTAAAAAAAATTAGAGATTTCTTTGAAATACTAGGAAATAGCAGACCAATTTCACAATTATGCTTAATAGGAGTGGAGTGATATTTTTCATTGTAAAATTTCCTGATTTTACTGAAGAAAAAAGGAAAGGATAGGATATCACTCTGATGCAATATAGAACTTGCTTCAATTTCTACAATGAAGAACTTTCTACCTGTTGTTGTTCTGTTACTGTTATCAGCAATTTTTAAAGCAGATTTGTTATGGATGCGTACTAAATTTGAAGCTGGCTTGTCAAAACATATAATTCTCTTATGACTCATGTTTGTCATATCATTGGTTAAGCACTACTTGTTTTGCACCTTGAATTTTATTATTCTCACCTCAAATAATTTCTAGGGCCAAAAGTGTAATTTCTGTAATAGACATAACAATATAATTGGTACAGAATGGACTATGTCCAGTCTTTCTGTCTATTCATTGCAAAATGTAAATTAATCTCTCTAGCTGGAGGCTGCATAGTTTACTGTCATTAGTTGGGGACAGTGAAAGATAAGTGAAGTTTCAATAGTAGAGAAGCCTTGGGATTTTCAGTTATTTCTGAAATCTTAATCAAAAATGTTACTGATTGCTTGGGAGTCAATGAACAGTTCCTGAGGAAAAAAAAGGTAATATAACCTTAACATTATTCACAGTGGTTTGTTAAAAGGGACAATGATTCATAGTGATTATATTTCTATATTACTGTAACATGGTGAGGAATATTAAAGAGCGTAGGTTACAAATATTCAGCGCTTTTGATCTTTTTGAGTCTTAGACCCTGAGTAACTTTAAACACATAAGAGTGTACCTTTTGACACCTTGTCATGTTAAGTTTTAACGTATCCATAAGTCTATGCCTATTCAGGGCTTTTGAGACCTCAGATTTAAAGTCAACAGATTACATAGTACTGATATAATAAGTGCTAAGAGAATTCTAAGAGAATTAACTTTGTGCTAATAACACATTCAACAGCCTATTGCTTTAACAGAAGCAGCTTTTCTGAATCACTGAAAGATTATAAAAGAAACCTTAAAAAATCTTCACATTCCACCGCAGGAGAATACTATTTCCATTATATTATTTTCTGTTAATGAGTAAAATTTGTCCCTGCTTTTATCCATCAAGATATATTTGACTGACCAGGAATTAAAGCATTTAAAAAAATACATTGACTAATGTCCACTCAACACAACTGAGTTTCAAAGCTTTGTTTTTCTTGAGTCTCTTTCAAACAGAAAGGAGGAAGCACTTCCTTTTACAACACGATGTCAAGACAAGGACACACACGGTCATATATGCACACACATACAAACAAGGTACTATTCAGACTGCCCAGGGGTTTACTGACTGATACACAATTTCCTAAATGATAGCAGGAAGAGATGCATAATGCTTGTGAAAAATACCAACTTAACTATACAGTTTCAATAATTACTCTGCCAAATATAAGGACTAAAGATTCTGGATCGGAGTAGGTATCACAGTCTGGGATCCATCATAATAAATCAACAAGCTTCATTTGCCATGCATATACATATATATATATGAAAATTATTTTTAATTAGTTTATTTTTCTCAAAGGATGGTGTCAGGCTACATTTTCACCAGTGTAAATGTGAATAATGGTGTTGGCTACAGTGGAGCTGTAAAGCACGGCCATACGTTTGAGTAGCTGGGATCACAGGGTTGGCCCTGGGGCTATAGGATGCAGTGCTACAGTGCTGTATTTTTTGTAGCAATAAGGACATGCTGTGTTTTAGAGGAATGTCTTAATAACACAGTTCATCAGTGAAGGCCACCTTACTCACAAGGAAGGTCTGTCTTTTAAAAATAGCACCAAAACAAATAGCAATTGTGTTTTGTCAAGGGTCTTAACTATTTACAGCACAACAGAACAGAACAGTAAATAGTACTTTAGGACATGCATCTCCCTAAGCTGCAACTCCAAACCTGGAGGAAATACAATAATTAGGAGTGCTTTTTACTGCAGTTTTTTAAAACACAGTATCCGTTATCAATGTAAAAATTCAGAAACCCAGAGTGATATTTCTTTTTAAAATGCAGAATTTTGATTTGTCACAGCTGCATTGGATCTTTAATCATATATTATCTTTATGGAAGCCTTTTTCTAACATATGTTAATTGGCTGTTTTCTGTGACAAATTATGAGCTCTTACTTTGATGAGGTTCAATTGCAATCATGATGGAGTTGAGTATGTAGAGTTTCCAGCCCCTTCTGGCTCCTTAAACCACTACAAACATCTGCACGTCACTGCAGTGCTGAGTAATGGCAGGATTTGGGTTGATCTGATTTCTGTACAGATTTTTTTTTCCCCAGGATATTTTCAGCTCTTTGCACTAAATCTGCTACAGGGCTTGCTGTTTTTAGAAGGATGATCTAAAATTAACCTCTTGTATGGGATTATTAGACTACAATAAGAAATAATTTTCTGCAGCACAACACACTGAAATATTTTTTTAATATCCAGAAATTTCAACGCACTGCTAGAAATTCTCCATCAACTGTTATTGCATATTACACTTCACATTTACTGAAGCATTTTTGCAAGTAAAGCTGTTGCCTGCCTTCTGGAGTCAGTATTTTTAAAATTCTTTAATCTAACAAGTGTAACATTTGCAAGTTCTTTAAAAATAAATTTATTTTACGTTTTGAGAAGAGATTGGCATCTCTTTAATTTTTTTCATTTTTATGAGGAAAAGTATGTTTCCCAGCTGCACAGGAAATGTGCCTAATTATGTTTTACATGAACTTGTGCATCTCCCTGCTAGTAAAGAAAAAGTTGCACCGAAATTTAATGTGTCTCTGTCTTTTTTGTGTATGAGGAATATCATACTTGCATTGGTTCAGGATGTAAATTAAATATGGAAAATAATCACCACAACCTAATTAGTATTGGTTTGAGAGTTTTTTACTTGTTATTTAGTCTCTTGATGATAATTGTACATGCAATCTTATTTTGTACAGCAATTCGTTAGAAATATTGAGTAAGAAAATACATGCTATATATTTATGTTTATATTTATATGTTATTACTAAAAGCATTACTTTGGGTGAATGGGCAGAAATATTAAAGCTTTTGTATTTTAATGCAGAGAGAGCAGTCTGGTCATAGATTAGATAGAATGTCATCTTTCCAAAAACTATGTCAAACAATATCTATTACATTGCAATTAATTTAGTAGAACACCACACAGCTCAGCTTTGACCTAAACCAAACGGCAGTAGATAAATCTGTCCCATTTGTTCTTCAGAGAAAAGATAGGGGTTAAATTTCCAGGCAGGTGTTAGAGTTTAGAATAAGAAAAGACAGATGTGTATGGAAGCTACTTCAGTCTCATGAGGCTGGTTTTAATTCAGCTATTTCCCTGGAGTACCACACAATCAATGAATTCCAAATCTTGGGGCTACCTGCCTTCTCGCAAAATCATGGGAACATTTCTTCACAGTGTACTGCTGAATATGTTTGGAGAAATCATAGCAGAAATTAAAGGTAAAAGTTACATGATTGTCACATTTCGTAGAATTTCTGAAATGAAGAGATGATAACCAAGGAGAACTGCATAAAGAGATGCACTACTAGAAGGAGAATTGTCAGCAGCCCAAAACCCTTGCCATGGACATTTGATGTATATTTCTCTAATCACTGCTCATTACAGGCTGTGTTTTAAAAGAAAGCATATGTAGGTCATACGCAGCACTGTGAGAGGTGTTAAAGCTCAGTGAATTGAATCAGAGAGGGGTTTCAAACGGATGATTTTGAGCATCTTGTCCCTGCTTCAGTATGTCTGTACAAGTAAATTGATGCATTGTATTGTGAATTAGTCTACACAATGGCATTCAGTTCCACTTGATAAGATGAGCTTAATTGGCTTTAAGAAAATAAAGCAAGGTAAAGGAAGATGTACAAGTGAAAGAGAGGGCTTGGCATTTTATTGGATTTTGAGGCCTGTGAGCCATGTGTCTTAATTGGGGCCAGTTGGGATCATTTAATAATTGCTGTCAGAAGATCAAATTTAATTCTCTTTGTAAAAAGACCACAGTGGGATAGAGTTAAACAAATTGTCATATGAGGATTCAGATGAACGAAGCTTTAATTAGGTTGATTAGGATGCTGTAAGAGAGAGAGGGGTAAGAAACAGGAAATTGATGAATCTGCTGTGTACCATGTTGGACCTTATATGACAGTCCTGTCAAATATCTTTATTTCAAGAAGATATACATTAGCACAAAAGGCTATAGTGTGAGAACTATGTGTTTGTAAATGCCTTAGATTTAAAAAGTTGCTTATAACTTTCTGAAATCACAGATATTAATATTTTTATGATCATACTCTTAATGTTACTTTTATGCATTTTTAAATCTGCTAAATGATCTTCTCTGTTTACATACTCACTGACTATCCCAGAACAGAACTATAGAATATTTACTGAAAGATGTCAGAATTTCACTATTGTGTAATAAATATTCACTGTACTTACTTCTTAGAATATTTGCATGAACAAATCGCCAAGTTTCTTATCCCCAGGTTTCCAAAATATTTTTGAATGAATGAAATATCTTTGCAAATAAAGGAATAAATCTCAGCCATGTTTGCATCCCAACCTTAGATTAAATTCTTTATTCTGCCTGCTACTATTGATGCAGCTGTCTGTTTTTAAGAGTATTTTTTGTCTGAAGTCACCTTGCACATCAGTAGCACTTGAAAAGTGCCATTTCTGAAATAAAATAATGTACATTCAAGGCCACAAAAGATTTAGCTAATGTATCTTTGTATTGATCATGTTTTCGTTTTTTAGCATGCTTCTAGGACAATAATAAAATGAGTAATGCTGTCAGTGATCTGTTTAGGGAAAAAACACAGTCATTCAAGATAGAACAGAGACTATCAAGCAAATTGTGCTGTATTCCCCTCTACAAATTAAGCACATTTTGTATGTCTGTTTTTTTCTGATCTTTGTTAAGGAGGTTGATTTTTTGCATTGGCTGCTGCCAAATGCAATGTGTTTTGTGTATGTGAGAAATAAAATAAATAAATCCAGCTGCGTGTGCTAATGGAGTGGTTACAGCTGAGGTTCAGTAGGCAGGGTGTGATGCTCACTTGTGGCTTTTGTAGTTAAAGGCAGTGGTAATTCTACCTCTGTGGTAAACACCTTTCATTTCAGTAGGATATAGGGCTTGAACTGAGACCTGTTACACTCTTACTATGTCAAAAGTTAAAAGAATAAATCCTAATGTGGAAAGCATGAATTAATGCAAACTGAGTGCAAACTATGAAGTGGTTGAACAGCATGCTAAATTAGATGAGGCTAGCTACGTTTTTGTAATTAATTCAAAGTGAACTTTTGATGTGCAAAGTTCATCTCTTTTAGCACTTTATCGTTGAGAAAGCCAGAACATAAGAAAATTCCTCCCTGAATAGGCAACGTAAGTCAGTTGTTTCAGGAACTTTGCCTGTTTATTCTCCCATGAATAATCTTTTTTTCTGTTTTCTCCCTCATAGCAAATTCTATGTTATCCTTCCTTTCTTAAGGCCTTTTCTGTTGATGCATTTTTTCTAGTTCCAGACCAATAGGAATCCAGTTTGGATCTTCCAGCACAGAGAGTTGCCTCTTGTCAAGATACAGGCAGTAGTAGGTATAAAGCAAGTAGTTTCAACAAATGACTGATGATGTGCTGGTGCTAGCAGATATGGCCAGGTACTTATTTCTTGATTGTCAGAACTTTCCTTTTTTCTAACAGATGCCTAATACTGAACATGAAAAATTCCAGACGTGAGGCACCAGACAGTATATATGCAGAGTTTATTTCATATCACATGGCTTGTAAGTGGTATCACATCTTTGTAATAATGCTACTGTTCTGAGTTCATACATTTCTACATAAATGGTGTGTATTTTGTATATTTAACATCAGCAACCTATCTAATTTATGAGCTCTGCCATTAGAAAAACGTGCATTTTTCAGAAACAGGGAGTTCTTCACCCCTATTCAGTGAATGCAGGTATTTTAATTTTTTTTTTTTTGTTAGTCTCATTATGTGCCTGACATACGTTTTATCTTCCATTGTCCTTGGGAAAAAAATGTCTGAGTGGGGTTGGAAGCATTAATGTGAACTTCTCAGCTGTCATGGTCATTGGGAAGACTGATATATTCCCCTTGCCTTTTTATTCCTCCCACACATACACACACACACACCTTCCTCCTTCCCCCTTTTTCCTCTTTTCTTCCTTCTCCTCCTCATTTTAAGCCTGCAGCTGTCTCTAGGCAAGCAGTTGAGTTCAGGGAGAGTCTTAGTTTATGTACCCATATTTATCATATTAACATTTACACAGAATGAATGAACAGTTAGTGGCTCAGCAGCTTTCCCCCATGTTGTGCAGTCTACTTTACATTTCAGAAGAACTATATTTAATTCTTGACATTTCTGGGGAGGTTCGTAATTAAAGGGGAAAAGGTGCATTTCTTGAACTGGGTATACTAAAGAGGAGCAGAACATCTCTACACTTATTCACTCCTCTCCAAGAACCTAATTGCAGGATGAAAGGTGTACTGATCTCAGGTTGCTTTGGGAAACTAATAAAGGTGCTTAAATATGAAAGTTACACAATTAGGTCCTATGCTGAAGGAAGAACAACTTTCTCTTCTTGTGATTCTATTGTTGTAGCTGAGATGATCTCACACCACAAATGAGAAGGTTTCTAGGCACAGGGATTATATTTCATTATTCCAGTTTCTATAGCTGAAATAGGAAGATGAGCTTTTAGGCACACTGAGGAACCAAAGAAGGGCGTGTACAACATAAAGGCAATTAATTTTTTTCCAGCTTGATTAATCTGTATTTGATACTGCCTCTGCTTACAAGGCTGGTTTAATTCCTTTTTCAATAGTAGTGATGGATCTATTCTCATGTTTACATTAGTACAAAGGAGTTTAAAATTGTATCATCCCAAGACTCGGTCTGTCTTTAATGAGTCAGATCTTGCTATGGATCTTGCTATAAGATTTGAGAACAGTTGTAACTCCAAAGCTATTTCTCTCTCTGTTTTACTTCAGGGCTCCAATAACTTTATTTTCTTTAACTGAACTGTCTCCAAATGTCCCAAAATTTTCATGGTCACTAATCACAGGCCTCCACAAAATAATACCTAATGAAATTGTTTGTTGTGTTATATTTAAATATCCAGGACTTTATGATAACAGGAGTTATGCCTGTAAGTAGTATTCCAGTACTTCTGCCTTTCAGCTTTTACTCAATATGTTTCCTAAACTGAAAAAATCTTATACCACCTTAACATATTCATAAACTATATCTGTCATTTCCCATCACTAACCCCAAACAGTTTTCCTTTTATTAAAACTTTACTTGAAGAATTTTTGTCATTCACTCTGGTCGTCTTGGAGAAGATACTTTTGTTAACCTTTTCACAATATTTCTGTAGAATCTGGTGTCTGGGAGAGGCTCACATTTCCATTTCCATATTCACAGCTTAGTTTTTCTTCTCTCCACTTTTACACTTATGTCCCCAGTTTTAGGGTACTTTTATCCTCAGTTTTGGTCCTATTCTTCATAATTTTTCTCTTTGAATCAAATACAGTGCTTTCTTATTTATTTGCTTGATACTTCAGAGAATTTCTGTTTTGTCCTGTTAATTCATGCCATGAAACTCCTGCTTCTAAAATCTTTCTCTTCTAAAAACTTAAGGAATAGTTTCACTAGCAAATGATTATTGGGTTCCTACAATCACAACTTTTATTATTCCTGCAAGGTGAATTGATATTGTAGCACAAGCCTAGAATAGCAGAACTCATCTTGTACTCCTTAACAAAGATAAGCATGATTACAGAGCCTTTTAAGTGAGAAAAGGGAGGATCCTGGATCAGAGTGTGTAAAATTCCTCTGGAACTTGTTGGATGAAGATAAAGGAGACCAGAGCTGTATAGATTTAGACGAGTCCACCTGTTTTATTAAAAATTTAATTCTCCATCTTCTCTGTATGTTGCTTCATATCTCAGACAGTCTCCAACTGTCATCTAAATGAATGTACCAACCTTGCCTGCATTTCTACAATTCAGCAAATTAAAAACAGAAATATATCAGAATTTTTTTCTGGAAACAAAGAATCCTTTTCAGAATTATTCTTAATTTTTTCTCAATAGAGGACACTCTAACATTGTCTGCCACTGGTATTGGCATTACCTGTGCCCAGGTTCAGACTGTTGTTTGATATTGCAGGGCATAGCTTTTTTCCAGTAATACCTGGAACTGTCCTCTGATTCTTCCAGGCCATTGTGGGGATTTGTGTTCCTCACCACAGACTTACTCACATACCAGAACCATAACTAATCTGAAAATCTAATCTAACCACAGCCAGTGAAAGCTTTCAGATGATGCAATGACTAAACTCTAGAGATCTTAGCTTTTTCATGTAATAAGCCAACAATTTCCAAAAACTTCCATCTTTGTGAGATTGCTCTCAAACTGTAAGCATTAGTGTCTTATCCAGCATGAAAGATGTCTTTAAAAATTGCTAGACCAAGATCAGAGTAGTTCAAGACACATTTTCAGTACAAAATGGTAAATCACACTGTCTTGACCACTGCAATGCTTTTTCTTCTTATCCAGGTTACTAAATGACAGACTGAATTTGTAAATTAGCCTTCATGGTATTTGTTGCATGCCTATTAGCTATAATGCAATCAAGTCAAATTATTGGCTTGACACTATTGACACTTCTACCCGAAATTGCAGTGGTACACTCTTCCTGCTTCATTTTCAGACAGGTTCCCATTCCTAGCCACTGTCTCCAGACCAATTAGGTGATTCAGTTTTCAGTCCTTTATTAAACTCTTATGCTTGATCTAGTCTACCAAACACTTCAAGGATCTTATTCTGTATTTATTGGTCAGATTCCATTGTGCCTGTCTAGCTTACAAAAATATGTCCTGAGCCTAATAAATCTGAAAAGAATAATCCTTTTCTCTTTTTTTTTTCAACTTGGTGATGGGTGGACACTGAAATACCACCTGCAACTCATTGCAGATTTAAAAGCAGGTTGCCATTAATATATTTTTCAATACGCTAGCATTTCACTTAATTATTTCCTTAAAAAAATCAATTATATCAGACTTCTAATCTGAGGGTCAAGCATTCAAATCCCAATCCAGGTGTAAGGCTTGTCAGAGTTGGGCTGATGATTAGACTTGATGATATGAAAAGTCTGTTCCAACCTAAGTAACTATTAAACCATTATTTCTATCTGCATTCTTTGCTTTACAAATCAAATACTCTTTATCTGTTGTAAACTAGCCAAGTGTTCCTTTCTTCATCAAGCGTAGCAGGCACATATCTCTTCTCACTGGGCTGCAGACAATCAGTTTTCATCTAGATTGCTGGTGGTTGCTTCCTCTTTTGGTGCACCACTGCAAGGAATGACTCATCATCTGTGGCAAATTCCACAATCACTTGGAAGGCCTTTGGCCTCCTATCATGGATTTTTATCAGCACATCCACGTTTGTTATAACATGTGTGTAGTGTTCAGAATATCCTCATTTGCTGTGCCTGATGGACAACTGTCAGCACAACCTCTGAAGGTAAGCTGAAGTAACTCCTCTCTTTTACATATAGGCATGGATCAGCTTAAATTGATAGGTGGCTATAGATATTCTGTCTCTGAATAATACAGTCTTTTGAACAGTGGGGTCTGTGACATAATGAAGTAGCACTGCTATTGGGAAGTACCATCTTGCCTCTGCAATCTTGAAAATGATGCTTAATTTGCTCAGAAGAACTCCTCAGGGGAACTTCACAAAACATGCAAGTGAACCTCTTCCACCCACATTGTGTAAGTTCTTGCTTTGTAAGATGATTTGGTACTGTGTTTGAGTTGTGAGATACAGTGATCATCATTGTCTCATTCAAGGGAGATGAAGTGTTCTTACTACTTTTCAGAACTGCTTAATTCCAAATTCTGAGAAATCCACCATGCTGTATATTCCCATGCCTTTCTCCTAGTGTTCAAACAATGGTATTGATTAAAGTATTTTCTGCAGTTCATTGCTAAATTGTCAGTGTTACAGGAACCTGTTCAAATACGTGAAAAGCAAGTAATGTGTACCTCCTAAAGCTCAAACTTAAAAATAAACCCATTCCGCTATTCTTTGTAAGTTAATAGATATGCAACTGGAGTATTAACTAGAGTGCAGAGTCTTACAAATTCAGCATAGGCTTTTAAAATCAGCAGTAGTATTAGTGAACTACAAATTCAGATGAAGTAATTCAAGTTTTATCTAAAAATTTAAATAGAGGCAATTATTTTGTAATTTGCAAGATTTTATTCCTCCCTTCTTTCAGAACTTCACTGCTCTTGAATTGTTCTCCATTGTAAATTAAACTTGTGCCATGAATCTGGAATCAAGTCACTTAAATGAAAAGATGAATAGGTTCAGTAAAGACTACAAATATTTTCTTTACATATAGTCTTTTTCAGTTTAATGTCTTCTTCCTCTGGTAGTCTGTAATATTTCATCTGTTACATTATATCCATTATGGCTTAAGTGTTTGTTTTATACTTCCTGTAGCGAAATGCATGATCTCTTGAGAGTTAAATTTAGTAGGTTAAAATGAACTCTCTTCCAGTCTTTTCATGTGGCAGCTTGGCTGTAAGATCAAAACACATAAATGTAGGTTATGTTTAATTTCTGTATCGGAGAGTTGTGGACAGATGTTTCAAACCTTAAGATGACTCAGAATTGATTTGTTGCATAGCTTTCTGCCTGGATAACCATACTGCAGATTGTGCCATTTCTGCTTTACTGATGTACTGCCCTGGCGATGACATATATAATTTCATCATAGCCTTTCTGTTAATGGCCCAACCTGTGTCCTTTCTAATGACGGTGCAGCCAAACCACATTGAATGTGAAGGACCACTTCTATCTTTAATGTCAGCTGATCTTAGTTGGATAATATGAGAGATGATCATTACTTTCACCCTTTTCTGTATTTCTTTCAGCTTTATCCAGCTCAAGGTGGCACACCCAAAATGATGGGTATCTTTATTTGATGCAGCATGCCGAGCTGTTTCTACAACGTGTAGCTGTCTCAGTCTGTATGTGGAACATGGTCCAATAGGGCTTTTACAGAAAACATTCCATTGACCAATTATTTGAATAAGCGTTTCACACAATGTATTTTCATGGTTATGTTGCAGCTAATATTTCATCAGAAAAATAGCTGGTGTATTCTTACTCAGTACATTTAGATTTTTAGATGCTGCTTCAAACCCCTTTTGATTAAACAGAGATGGTTGCATAAAAAGATTTTGTAGGTCTTTGAATGTATGAAATGATATGATATGATATGATATGAATGTATGATAAGAGAAAAGGGGGAGCAGGTTTATTGTTTCCTCCCTTACTGAAAAAGAAATAATACGATTTCGTTCTTTAGTTCCAACCTAATCAATCATCTCAGAATGCAAGCCTGTTAAAATGGAACAGGAGCATCGTTATACTAAACTTGATTCCTTTGTAAATCAACCAGGAAAATGCTAAACCCTAGGCCATTTTAACTTAGTTTTTCACTGGCAGCTGTCTTGTTTATAAATTAAATATTTTGACTCTTCTGTTTTGATACTCCGTATTGCCCCTAGTGTGACTGTTCAAAGAGCTCTCTGTCTGAAGCGTTGCAGCCGAGCAGATTCAGACAGTTCTGCTCGGAGAAGGAAGTGGAGAGTTTTGGTTCCCATTTTGCACTTCTGGAACAGTTTAGGGAAGGAAGCACCTTTACACCTTTTATTGTTCGTGGTTGCTGACATCATATCCTTCCCTGACCACTCCGTGCGTGTTTCCTGCCATTCTGTTGAGATTCTTCTGTGTTGCAGGGACTGGCCAGCGGGTGTGCATGTCTGCCTGTGTGTGTATCTGCTCCCGCATGGGTACAGCCGTGCCCAAACCCACCAAAGAGAGACCAAGGCAGTTGGCAAATTGATCAGCTGCCTTGGTCCATTAGCTCTTTCCCCTTCTCAAGCCTCAGAACAGTCTTCTGTCAGCTACCACTGCCTCTGCCAAATCATATAGTGAACAGAAGCCCGCCAAAAATGAAGTTCCTCTTTTTGTAAGCAGCCTGATTATTTATTTATTTTTAATGTTTGGGTTTGCAAAAAGGAAAAATGCTGAAGACTGTAACACCATGGCATGTAACTATGTGTATCTTTAAGTGCAATTTGTTTGTGTGTAACCATGTCATTATGTTGGAAGGTTTCTTTTATGTGGAGAGTTACTTCAAAAAAGCTTCTGGAATTATGTTCCTTTTCAGATTCTGTTGGATAATGAAAGCCTGCAGTACTATCTGCATTTTGTAGTACCTTCAACTTTTCCAGCTATAGTGCTTTGTTAGTGTTAAGGAAATAGAGTTTATCAGCAAACAGGAATTTTAAATACTAAATATGTAATCCTTTATCCTGCAAGAACTTCTAAAAAAGTATTGAGAATATTACTGAACTAAAGTGGCAGTAGGGATCTGTAGCTCTACAAAGTTCTTTACTTTCTGTTTGACTTGGAAGTCACCAGCCTTTGAAGGTTACAGCCCTTCAATCAGATGCCTTGATATACTTGTCTGAATCTAATTGATTTGGAATCCATCCAGCTATCTGCTTTAAATATGTACATATCCAAATGTATGTACTAATGAATAGAAGTACAGGAAAAGACATTTTAAGAATAGCATGTGAAGCAGTATGTGTTGATAGGTATGTACGTATAAAAGATAAGAGAGATATAGAGAATACGACGACACTCCAAATTAATTTCTTGTAGCAGTAAAGATAGCAGAAGCTGTCTTTTCAAAAGCAAGTAATTGTGCTCAAAAGAAATATATAACTTTTATTTGAAATTAAATTGGTAAGCCAAAAAGGGAGGTGTTTTTCTTTTTTTGTCCAGGCAAGGAAACTTTACCCACTAACTACTGAAGCAAAATTATTTTTCTTTGCAAATTTTGTGTTGGATGCCTGTGACCTAATGCATTCTGTCTTATCCTTCAGGTTGTGTGGCAATAATTAATAACAAAATTATCCTTGCTCCTATGAAACTTAATTTTTCTTCATATCTGTTTTTCTACTTAGAACTAGTGTAGTTTCTCGATTAGTACAGGCAATGAGGAACAAAATTCTGTTCATCAAGTGTTGCATGGATTGCTTTAAGATAATTTTGTGTAGATTGTAGGAATTTTAAGGTGCCTATAAAAGCTTCAGCTCTTTGAAGACTGGTCTTAAATGTGGAACTGAGAAGTGTGTGGGAGGGACTCAACATGTTGCTTCTCCACTAAGATTTTTGTCCTAGTGGATTTTCTCACTGTTCAGTGTTCTTTCTGAACTCGCTCAGCAGCAGCGTCTTGATCTGCAGAGCAGCTCTCGTCCTCGCTAACCTGTCACCCCTGCTCTAATCTGTCCACCCTGACCTTCCACCTTGCAGAGCTTAGGCGGGCACAGTGCTGTAAGCCGATAGTGCCACTGGCTTCAGCTGAATGAAAGGAGAGGAAATTGTTCCATATGCATTTGCAGTGGATTAGCGTGTTGGCTTACCCTTAGAGAGAAAGCCTTTTAGACTCCTTTGGGTCCTGTATGCGCATGGGAAACACCACTCTAACGTGTTATTTGTATCAGAGGTAAGACCATAGGAAAAACAGGAAAGAAACCCAGTCTGAGGAAATTTAAAACTGATCCTAAAAATAGTCTGGGTTTGTTTGTCAACACTGAGTATCAGATAAGACTGTCTCCTAAGTTTTTTTTGGAAAACCGGTTTTATAGATAAATCTAATCAAGTTGATTGAGAAGGAAAGTTTTGGACCTATATTTTTTGTTGTAAATATGATCAAGCACGTTAGTGTCTTTTTAAGCAGTGAGAAGTTGAACTGTTTTCAAAAAAGTTAAAGAGCAGCAAAAAAGATTTGCAGCTTTTACCCTATATTTGCAGTATGAATTCTTCCAGGTTCTGTGTTATGGTAAATTGCAAATAATGGCAAATAAACAGGCATTCATGTATATAAAGGTAATAAGTATTTAATTTGAAAATTTGTTTTTCCCAGCAGATTAATTATATAATAGGGTCTGGTCAGAAAATTCAGCCTGACTGCTTATTTGTTTACTTATTTTTTTCTCCAATCAATGAAACACTTGAGTAGCTTAAAGTTTAATGCATGCAAAGGAAATCAAGAGACAATTGAAGATCAGTATGAGTGAGGTCTAGCTTTTCTACCTCAGTAGCTTTGAATCAGAGCCAAATAATGGATTAAATGACCAGGACATCGGCTTAGAGTTATGTAACATGTTGTGAGAATTGACAAGGTTGGCTGCAGGAGTACAAGATCAAAATAAAGAAGGACGCACCAGCCTCTGTTTTAAAATTGCTAATTTTTTATTTTCAAGCACTATTTTAAGTACAGTGTGGATCTAAGATAAAAACTTTTAAAAACCCTAACAGTTTAAATTAATCTTATTGAGATTTTTTTTTCAGTATTAATCTGAAATCTGTGATGTTCTGTTCAAAATATGTAAATGCAAAAAAATGAATGAAGGGCAAAAAAGAGGGAAAAATGCATTTTTTCATTAATACTAGACTGAACATAATTTTTATGCTTATTTATATTTCTATCTTTTATCGCTATAAACACTTTACAAATTATATAAATAATTTTGAGAAGTACTGCATTCTGTGAATGTGTTCTGCATTATGTATTTTTATTCATTGCATATAAGTGTTGTTGGTTTTGCTACAGAACCAGTGCTGTAAACGCCGGGAAACTGGTACATCACTAAAACTGTGAAAATATTTTTCAGAACATTCGTAAATAATCATCTGTCTCTGTTATTCTATTCTAGATAGAATCTAGAATCTTTGGTTCAAGAAGTTTTATAAGAAAAGATATATGTGTCTTCTAGTTACAAATAATTTGTCAGAACATTTTAGAATTTATATTGAAATGAAGTAAGGGAAAGCATACCACAGGTGGAGTTTTTCAAGTATCTTAACTAATATTTATTCTGATCTTAGAATATGAAGCTAAAAAGTTTGGATTTAAAGTAGCTGACATCACTAATATATCAAGTAACACTTTAATAAAGGTCTATCCTATTTGCATAATGAGGGACATTATCACCTCTGCTGTCAAAACACAAGATTGTTTTCCCTCTCAGAAATGAATTAGCTGGCCTACTTAGCATACATAGGTATGGAAAGGTTCATTAGCTCTCTGATTTAGGTAATTTTTCATATTAGAGCAATGAGTGATATTCAAAATTAGAGACACCTAATACTGTTAAAATTTTGTCAATGTTTATTTCAGAACTTTTCTTAATTTCTTGATATATCAGTGGGTTTGTTCATAAAAAGAAGCATTATTATTCCTTTCTACATCACTTTTTTTACAGAGTGAATTTTTGCTATTATTTACTTGTGCACTTAATTGTAATTTGGTTGTTCAGTCAAATCCATCTATTAAGTTTCATCTGGTTGTCAATTTTGTTATAACATTTGATTTCCTTTCTATGTTTAGCAGGAACGGATGCAGAGGACTGTGAACTGAGTAGTACAAGTGCTGAAGAAGGAGGCTTGTTTTGAGGAAACGGGAAAGAGGAATAAAAGAGAAGGGAAAAATACATAGAAAGAAGGAGAGGAAAAAAAACGGGGACTATGGGGAGAAAAAAGATTCAGATTACAAGGATTATGGATGAACGTAACAGACAGGTGAGTAGCAAAAATAACACATTTATATTATTAATGTGACTAATTCTCATAAATGACTGAAAAGTTGGTAATTCGATGTAAAGGTACACATATTACATATATGTCTACATGTATGCAATGTATGGAAGACCATCAAATAAAAAAGTATTTTGTAAAACAAACCAGAAACCTTACACACAGTTTATTCAAGTTTGGTTAAATGCATAGTTAGGAATTTATTACTCAAGGCCTTGATTCTATGAACACCGATACCTGCTTGACAACAGGCCCCTGTCTGCACTCAGTTTGACTTCAGTTTGTAGCGTATGTGCTGAGCACATCTACAAGTTGTTACAGGATACAGGCTTTTAATATTGTATTTTGTGAATTACTATGAGTTTATTTGCAGGAGGACCTGCTTTTAAATTTAGCTATTTCTAAATCGACAGGGTTTCATTGGTTTTTAATTTTTAGCTCCTTCATATAAAAATGACACTACCTCATTAAAAATCTCTTTTCCTGTCTGAATTTTAAAGAGAATTTGAGTACCCTAACACATTCTAAACTTCACATACAGTACTACAGGCATGTTGTAGTTACGAAACAAAGTTTATATTACTGGTGCTACAGCTTAATAGGTCTAGCAGACTTGTTAATTAATTACTAACAGATTAAATTAGATAAAATTACTGAGAAGCTGTCTCATATTATCAGCACTATTTCTGCCAGTTACAATATGGTCATAAAATAGGGAAACTGCTTTCTTGTTTTCAGAAAAATAAAATTTAAGAATTGGCATTTTCAAAGAAAGTCAGTGAAAAACTGCTGTTATTTGAATTTGATGTAAGTGGATAGATGCTTTATTAAAACAGGAGCTTCATGAGTGTGAGAAACCCCCCATAAAGTTATTTAACAGTTCATTTATTGTTCTGCATAAATGTAGCTGCGATTTTGAAGCAATCTTTGGTAGCTCTTTTTTACGAACTTGATATTGCATCACTATTAATACACTGTTCTATTAATTTGATCTGTAAAGTTCAGTTTCATGTGTTCAGATTGTTTTTTAAGAAGTTATTATATTGTTCATCTTCAAGGATTTTATAAAGCCATCAAGAACTCAACTTTGTCATAAAAACAAATTATAAAATTTAAATACACTGTCCTAGAAATTTTAAATTCTGTATATTAGTAGTTGCTTGTGATCTCCATGGCAGAAAACCACATTTAAAATGAAAATATATTTATGATGTATGTATGATGTGGTTTCCCTAAAAGTTGCCTAGTGTTGTGGGATGAGCCAAAAAGCAGTAATTCTATCAATGTAAAACCACCATCATATTTATTTTTCTATTGTTTGGAGTGAAAAATAACAACTGAAAATGTTTATCTTTGATTGTCTTGATTAATATCAATCATTGTGATCAGTCACTACAAGCCTGAATTATAGATTGATACTGCTTTATGCACCACACAGTTTGTCTTCATTCTCCTTCATCTTTCTACTAAAATATTGAAACATACTTTAGAAAGTGTTTCTACTGGTTTTATCCTTTTTGCACTTGGTGTTCAGTGAAGCCAATGAAAAGATTTCCATTGAGTCACTTGAACTGTGGGATAAAGCTTTTAATCAAAGCAATATATATGGGATTAAATAGAACTGAATTTTGACTAATAGCTGATGGATCTTTTCACCATTTGTTAGAGAAATACTTATTTTTCTTCAAATATATTACATGAGCTGCCGCTGCTTCAGTGAACCTGCATCAGTTTGTTTTCTGACTTGCACAGTTCCAGTAGTCTTAAAATAGTAATTAGTTTATGCTCCTGTGTTATTCCTTTACTTGATGAAATTTGAATGCCTAGAGAAGATCTGTTCCATCAGCACAGAGGAAGAAAATGGTTAAAAGCTTTTGATTAATAAAATTAAGATACCAGCTGAAGCATGGTTTCACAGCACTTGTTTATAGCTCCATTTACATGGATGGAGCGCAACTGAGTTCACAAGTTTGCTTTCTTTTCCTTCTTATTTTACCTCACCAAAAGCAGCAAGAACTTAAAGAAAAGCAGTAAATCTCTTGACTTGAAACTGCCTCAATGTTGCTTATATTCAGACTTAGTGTGGTCTCACAACACAAGGCACATAAGTTATCTGCAGGACAGGGAAAAATGAACAAGCAACTAATAAGGACATATAGCAATAGTTTAATACTTCTGCCCTCTCCCAGTGCAAGGGTGAAACAGTTTTGCAGAAGAGGGTTTTGCAAAAGGATTTAAGTCATTACAAGGCCTGTGGAAGATGACTGGGAAGGAGAAAAACAGTGCTAACCTCCCTCCAAGAGGATTTCTTCTGAGCAAATCTAGTTGCTTGGATCTGTGTATTTGAACAACCATAGTGGTAATAAGTGTAAGTTGAAATTGTCCAGAGTCAGATATCTGACTGCAAATCTCATAGAAATATGCAATTTAGAGATATGACATGCACTTTTCAAAAAACTGTTTCAAACTTTGACATGTCGGTATAAGTGAAAGGGAAATTATGGCAAACTAGACATTAGAAACCCAGTCCTTTTACCCTGGATTTCTTAAGAGCATTGTCATTTACCTCAGTGGGTGCCGAATTCTGGCTTTTAACTGGGAGGAGCCATTAATTTAAGGCTATTTCATGTGCCCTAACAGTTGACTGTATTTTCAGTCCTCATTGCTACTGTGTAGTGACAAAGGTGACAAGACTGTTTGAGTTTTCTGTGGGTGATCACAAATTCACTTTGAAAGTTCTGAAAGTTATAGAAAAACCCATCTGAAAAATCCCATTCACTATGCTTTAAGCATCAAGGAGGAGGAGGATGAGAAACTGCCAGCCCCAAAGTAAATGAGTATTTATTTATGTAGTTTAGATACCAACATGATATAAAATGAAAATGAAAACTCTCAAGAGCTCTCTTTTAAGCACCCAGTGTGACCAGACACTTTATTTCTTACTGCAGCACTAGATAACAAAGTCTTCATAAATGTGAAATGAATCTCTGGTAGCATTGCTAAGGTTACCAGATCATGACAAACCTGTGAACAGGCCATTTGAGTGGACTGCACATACGATATTAGTTGCTCCATCAATAGAACCTTTAGCCATAAATATAATTACTAACATTTGATAGTGGAAGCTTCTGACTGCCACAAGTTCTTTGTGCAGATATTTCAGTTAGGCAGATTGAAGTAGGCTGCTGTGCTGAATTCTGAGTTGTTAAAAAAAAATAAAGAGGAAGGATAGTTGCAAAAAACATGAGTGAACTTTATTTTCACGTGATTTCTTAATTGAGAGGAATGTGAAGGAAAAATTGCTTTCTTCCACGTCAGAAAAGTCCTCGCACTTTTTCTGTTTGTTTTTCATAAGTTTGAAAGACTTAGTTCATTTTAATGAGGGTCTTTTGTGGCCTGCTGTCGGCTGGGATCATCTGGAACGCTCTTTGCAGCAGTCCGGTCAGGGCTACCCAGTCCTGAAATAAATAGGTGTAATGACGTAAATGATATTGTATTACTGTTGTACAAGGTCACTTACAAAATATCTCATTAAATCCATGGTCTGTGAGCTAAATGCAGAAGCACATTGACCCAAGGAAAAGGGCAAAATGACCCAATGGCATTCTGGTATTGGGTCTGGAACACTCTTTTGCTTTTAAATCCACAGGCTTTTTTAGTTAGTATTAAGAAATATCACATCTTATATGGCAATCCACCATTTTTTATCCCTCTGGTCATCTTGCTCATTAGTTCTGCATATTTTTCCCCTGCTTGTGAAGCAGGCTGTTGACAGATTGCCTAACCGAGGACACAGATTCATAGTCAAAAACTAAATTGAGCTTCGCTAATGATTCTGCATATCATTTAAAACACCTTTTTTCAATTTGTAACAAACTGCTGGGAGCTTACATGTTATTAAATACCATAGGAAGTACTGAGATTCATCAGTAGTAAGACACACTTATTGAAGTATCATGTCTATGTAATTCTATATGATACAACAATAGCAAACATAGCATAGATTTCTTGCTATTATTTGATTCCAGCAAATCTGTAAAGCTATTAACCAACACTTACTGCAGTTATCAGCTCAATAGAGAACAAATAAAAACAGATAAGTGAGGTTATGGGGCAGGGGAAGAATATCCTGGAGGGAAATGACCCCTTGCAGGAAGACCTAGATTTGTTCAACTGACTTCAATACCTAAGGCTGTTTCAAAACTAATTTAGCCTCTTGTACCTATTTTTATCTGTGTTTCAGCTCTATTTAAAAGGAAAGAATAAGAGATTATCAACTGAATTGGAAACTCCCCTATAGAAAGACAGTAGTAGCTTATATATTAGAGCTAAAATGAACATAAGTTAGATGATAGAAAACATTTTCCCACCAATTTCTTGTTATTTTCATTTTTTCCTCATGGACTATTGCAATTTTATACAATTTATGATTTTATAGTTTTTTGAACTTTTTTCCCCAGGAAAACATTTTCGTATGAAAATACAAATGCCTGACTATGGAACTAAGCAAGCTTCAAGGAACATTTGTCAAACCATCACATGCTTTTTATCTTTTAATATATAAGAATTCCTTCTCTTGCTTACATTGAATTGCACACAATAAAACATACACTTGGAATTCAGCATTGCAGTTAGACCCTGATCCTGTGTTTCTCAGGAGTAATGTAAGGTTTTTATAAGCAAAGAATACATCCCATGTTTTCATGACTGCTAAATTGTAGCAATTAGTGCGTGATCTGTGCAACTGTGGCAGCACTTTTCACATTACGCCAGACTACTTGAGAGGAAAAGTTTCAAGAGAGCTGCTGAACTGAACCGCGAATGTCTAGAATGTATTCTGTTTAAGGTTAAGTGTGCTTGTATTACAAGCATGTATGAACTGAGCGTAATTTAGAATGAATTAGCATAAGGTAAATATTTAGGTCAAATTACTTTTAATTCGAAGTGTAAGCAAAAAGCCTAAGAGAGTGCAGTGGTGAATGAGGCATCTGCCTTTACAACAGAACTGAAAACCAGTGCAGACACAGGCACAACCACGCTGTCTTGCAAGGAATGGTTTGGAAAGCCCTGGGGGAGAAAGAGCTGGAGGTGGGAAGCAGAATTGAACCCATTGTGAAGAGGAAGAAGTTACACTCTTCCTGTTATGACAGGAAATGCGGACAAATGTGCTTCCTGACCATTTGCTCAGCAGGGAATGAAATATTCTTTGACCTTTACCTTATGAACATTTTAGCAGCACAGAGCTAGTAAACATGTTTTTTACCCTAAACATCTATTTGTACCTGCCAGAACTGGTGACAGCATACTAAAGGAAAAAAATACCCCAAAAGTCAGTTTTCTTGTGTATTGTGTTTGCTGCTGTGTTTTTGATATAGGTGGTGCTTTTTGCATAAGTACCTTCATATCTATACATCTTTATATAATTGACTTAATCTTATCTCTCAGATTTAACAAAAGGAAATGAGGTATCAGAGACAAAGCATTGTTTTTCTTGCATGGCAGTCTGGTTTTAGATCTTAAATTGTAAGGTAAAGCATATTGATCCTGCCTAAGTTACTGTTTTATGTTTTGCTATATCATCTGTTAGTTAACACGTCTTCCAATTATCCCTCCTCTCTTAACTTACAAAGAGAAAATTTATTTGCATGAGAGACCCACTGTCATATGTCCAATCTGGGCAGACTAAATAGTCTGACTGAATATTTTAAGTATTTGATCTGTTATCTATGTGCTAATATACTAAAAATATACTAACACTCAAGTACAAAACCTTTTTTTTTTTTCTTAATATGGATTGACCATGAACATTTTAGTTGCTACAGCTATAATTTCAGGGCATCCTGCTTAGAACTCCTCTTTATCTGGACTATTCAGCAAGTCATAGCTCAATACACTTGAGGCTTTCCGGGACAATAGATCTTTTAGCAGCATCAATCACTTATGTCTCATCCTTCTAATGGTGCTGGAGGTTTTATAAGAAGGTGGAAGCAGGCTGCTGAAGGTCCTTCATTGCTCTTTGAAGTGTCTTTCATTTAATCAGGCCTGTCCAGCTGGAGCATGAAAGAAGGTGGAAGGTTTGTCTAAGGTGAATATGGCATGGGTGCTGCTTCCCAGCCCCACTGAGGGTTACTATAAACAGTAAAGACTGTTGCAGTCAGGCCTCTTTATAAGAGAAACAGATCTAAACACAAGTCAAGCAAGAGGTAGAATAAGAGATACCTTATCTCTCCAGTAGTTATTTGTAGTTTCATCATGATAGGGTTAGGTGCCTGGAAATTATTTGAATGTAGCCAACTTGAAGCTGAGCAGATTGCTCATGTAGTACCTTCTATTAATCATGCACATCATATCTACCATGTTTGCTCTAGTCTCTGGGTCAGATTTAGACGATCCAGTTGAAATAAGGACAAACAGGACAATATTTCTTTTTGACTAGGCTGTGTCTGTAGACATCGTGTCTGTACACAGATATCTTTGTGCATCAGTGGTTCCTGATTTTCTCTAGTCACTCATACATGTTTAATGACAGGAAATGTATATGGGAAGGATTATGTGCAAATGCCCCATTTCTCTCATTTTCCTATGTCAGCAATTATATATCTTTATAATCAAGATAGGAAGGCACAAGGGGAGCACTGGTATTTTGCCAGTGGCTGGACTGAATTGCTTGAAGGATCACAGGACTTCTAAATTGAAAAAATAAAATATTTGCACATACTCTCCAACTGTCAGTGACAAATATGGAGTGATGTTTTGGCTCAGCCCCTTACAGTGTGCAAGATTTGGTAGGATGGTATTCAGTGCCAGGCTTGATGAGGCTCTAAGTGACCTGATCTGGTGCAGGACTTTTCAAGTCTTGATTCTAAAGTTCTGTGATTTCAGAAAAGTACTAGAAGTGCCTGAATTAAAAAAAAAAAAAAACAACAACCAAAACTAAAACTAACTAATCCCAAACCAACTCCTATAGAAAAAAAAAAATACAGAAAGAAACAAACCTTTGTTCCAACAAAGATAAATAACGCATCCTGGTGACTGTATTCACTGAAAGGGAGTTTTTATGGCTGCTTTGTTCTTCCAATGATCTATTAACGTGTATAAGCAGCATATAATTATTGCTAAAAATGTAGCTAAATAAAGACCAGTGACCATGATCACAATTTCCATACATACAGATTTAAATTTAAATTTCAACACAGAATTTATACTTGCAGCCAAGCAACATTGAGGTAAATTTTACCTGCTGGTGATTATATAAGAATTTCTGCTCTTTGGGAGAAGTGGAGTGTCAGGCTGCAGCCCCACTTACAGGTCTTGCAATGATGAGTCCACGAAACACCTCTCAGAAGACTCTTATAGCTCTTTGCATGAAGAGCTAGTGGGGGAGGTGTTTCCATGGTTTGAAGAACAGCCAGAGCTGAAGTGGAAAAATGTCCTATAAAAAATTTCTCTTTTGTCAATGCCTTTCCTTTAGCACATACTGTGAGTTTCACCTTTAGTCATGATTTCATCCAAAATATATAAAAAGCTTGACTTGATTTATATCAAGAAAGCTGGTTTACTTCACTGTTGTGGCTTTTTTTTTTCAGCTTTTCCCAGTTCTTGAAAGCAGCGTCTGATTTGCTCAGAGCCTATATAAAATCATCAGCATTTATGCTTCTTTGTATGGAAAAATACTGCAGCCAGTCAATATTAACTGCTTTATCAGTATTGCCATTTCTGTTAGGATGGCAGTTCAGCTCTTAAATTTTTAAAAATAGTCTTTAAATAAGTAAAGTAACCATAGTGCTCAAATAAAGAGTAATAGGCTACTGGGTTTTCAGTTAATAGGAAAGGGTGGTAGAAGTTACTTTTGGTATATTTTTAGAGGTAGAAGTGGTGCCCTCCACACACTGCTCTTTTTTCAATACTTAATAAACTATGCATAAAAGCATGTCTTACCTATGTAGAAAATATGTCAGGATTTCAAGCCTCGTGCTTTATGTGCACATGCTTAAAAAGATTTTGAAGACATTTGAATGCTAGTTTCTAACCTGTCCCACTTTGCTTCTTCCACTATTCTTCTCCCTGGTTCTCACACCATCATTATAAAATATGCCCTCAAAAGAGCAGGACTTCTAAACTGTCTAGTGTTCTCCTGAAAAGGAGAAAATTCATGGAGAGAAAGAAAGCTACAGATTAGCAGTGGTAAGGACAACAGGGTTAGTTAATCATATGTTTCTTGCTGCATCACTTTTTGGGATGTTCTCAGTGTGTGGATGAATCATCCAGCTGAATGTGTGTTTTCTTTCATTATTCTTTATTTCACTTATGTCAAATGACAAAACAACATTTTCCGTTGTTGTATGACGCTGTTGTGACTGAGAACTTTAATGCAGTACCTGACAATCAGGCTATGTGACCTGCCTGGATTTTTTGGTACTGTGGGTACAACTTCTCAAGAACTTGTTTTCAGGCAGGTTATGTGTGATCACTCTCAGCACTGAGTCAGTTCAAGTACAGTCAGAGCATATTAAAGTGAGGTTGCATACTGCTTTTCACCCAGACAGAAGAGAACAAAATGTTTTAAATGATTTATGCTAATTTTTACCACACAGTAAAAATTTCTGCAGTATTAGTTTATCTGTTACTTTAGATAATATTTATTAGATTCTTTTAGTTTGGTTGAGGGTGGATAGCATAAAAATAGTTAACAGATTGGAGCCAAATAAAAGTTAAGAAATAAAGATGTTGCCTACTTATATTGCTCACTAAAATATTTTGACATGTGGAAAAAAAATATAGTCATCTTCCTTGTGTAGCCATGTAGAATATGAAAAAAGATCATTGTTTTTAAGTGGCCCAAAGAGTATTTCTTATCTTTCCTGAAGTTTCTGATCTTTCATTTGTGCATTTGAAAGTAGAATTTCACCTGTACTATATGTATACCTTTACAGACATTGATAAAGCATGATAAATTTACCTGCATATATAAGTAAAGATAAGTGATAACAAATATTTTAAATGAAAAGTAATATTCCAGATCAACACAAAACCAATACTAGATACAGGGTTTTTTAATGGATTTATCAGCATTGTCTGATAGCTTGAGGAAATGTTAGAAAGATCAGGGAATTAAAAATTAAATTTAAACCAATTAAGAATGTATTTTGAATAAAGAAAAATATATAGCTATTTTGTTCTTTTTCTCTCTTTCCACAAAAGGGAACTCTAACCAATATCCTTCTTGTGATAAGCATTATAAAGTACATATGCGCTGTGCAGCACAGGTTTGTGATTCTTCTAAATGTTCAGGAGCACCTATCAATAAACACAAACAGTAGCTTTAAAGGTATTTCTGTACTGGAATGTACTTTGATCACAAGAAGCTGTAACTTGCTAAATTCTGAGGTTTCTGTGCAACAGAAACCATACTGTACAGAGACACTCCACCTACAGCACTGTGGTGAAAAAGTTCATTGAAAGACACTGGAGATGCAGAAAAATATGTTCTGTTAGTACATTTTCTTTTCTGTGTATTTAGCATTTTCTAAAAAATGCTTTTGTATATAGGTATGCATTTCAACAAAGGCAGTACAATTTTCTGTAATCAGAGAAAACGTTAAAGTATTTGAAAGATTTTTTCAGAATTGGAATGAAGTTTTGTTACCTATCTCATTGTTCATTCCAAATATCAAAAGCCATTGAGACAAACAAATTCAAACAGAACTTCTACCAATTAAAAGTACTTGAGACCACTGCTGTGAAAAGTGTGTTTTTAAAGTACTTGAATAATTGTGTTTAATGGCAATCCATCTTTTCTTAACAATTTGTAGACAGAGGCTAAAGAGATTGAGGTGACAAGAAGAGGAATAATATTCAACATACATTTGGGAGAGCAAATGTTCATAGTGTTGGCAGAGAGCCTCATCTTTCTGAGAGGGACTAGCAAATAGGGATTATCAATACTCAAAGGTCATGTTTTCTATGACCTGACCTGCTGGGATTTTAAGGTGGTCCGGGGTCACAGTTGGCATTAACTTGCTTTAGGAGTGCAAGAAAATAAAAGAGCAGCCATATGAACCATGTGCAGATGAATCAAGTACAGACAACAAGTTACTGCTTATGGGTACTCAGGAACAGTAGCAACAGACACAGGATTAGCCAAACCTATAAACTTGGTTGTATGCCTGCCCTTAACATATCAATTTGCATGTTCAATTTGATTAATAATAGGCTTACAAAAACCATACTTTCATCTCAAAAAGTCTTGTCATTGAAAATCAGTAGCAAAAAAACCAGACCTAAAATAAATTACAGTCATCGTATACACTTAATGGAAATTGCATATATGAAGAAACAGAAGGAGGAGGAAAATTCAACCATGCAATTAGCTTCAACAGTTCATAGTAGTTTCTTATTCTGAGTCACATGTCTTACTGGAACTTGTAAGCTAGAGCAAGAAAGAAGAGGGGAAAAAGAATTACTTGATGTACAGGTCTTTTGTTGTCAAAACAGTCCCTGTGGAAAATTATAGTTTTGTACAGAATAGGGATGTTTTTCATACTGCCTAGGTTTTCAGTCATGTCAGGACATTAGCTGGCCTAATGAGAATTTATGACATCATCCCAAAAGCCTTTGCACTAAGAGAGGGCCAGTTCATATTGGAAATTAAATGAAAGGAAGTATGCTACATCTTTTTTTAGAAAAGACCATGTTTCAAAGGTTGTACTTACTGCTGCTCTTCACTCATGGTTTGTATCTCTTATTTCTCATGTGAACTTTTAGCACCAGGTTGTGAGTGAGTTTATATGAACATACTTTAACACAACTTGAGTTCTGTATGAAATAATTTGTCTACTGAAAATCTGAGGAGTTGGAACACCTGCAACCAAAGTCAATGATTATCATATACAAATCCATGTGTTCAAACTATTTACAGCTGCAAATCTGAGGTGCAGTTTTAAAATATCAGTGGGAGAGTTTTAAGCATTAAAAAGATCGTTTCATGCCAAATGAAAATGTCCCATGTTCTTTACATGTAACTGAAGTCATGTCCAGTGAGAATTTGGTGTATTTCCTCACTTACATACCACACAAAGATACCTATATTCTATTTTGGAACTATATTTATAAGTATGCTTTTCCCTTCTGAATGTGTTCAGTTCAAAGACTGCAGCAGTCACATGATGTATTTAGAAAGAAAGAATGACTACAAAGATCAGCTCAGGAATTTCTGATGGACTTTTCCTTTTTTCCAGGTGACTTTTACGAAGAGGAAATTTGGGTTAATGAAGAAGGCTTATGAGCTGAGTGTTCTGTGTGACTGTGAGATTGCTCTGATCATCTTCAACAGCACCAACAAACTGTTCCAGTATGCCAGCACGGATATGGACAAAGTGTTGCTGAAATATACCGAGTACAACGAGCCACACGAGAGTCGAACGAATTCGGATATTGTTGAGGTAAGATTTTCTGTTCTGTAAGTATTCTTTTTTTACTTTTCTCTGGGACAGAGAAAGCAAATGGCCCAAAGCAAATGGCCTGATCATCTTTGTTGTAGAACATACCCTACAGGTGACAGGAGATCACAGCATGGGTGGGAACAAACAGGTTTTGGTTTGGTGGTAGGAGTTGATGCAGCAGAGGCTGTCTTCTGTGAGCTGTAGGTTTTATCCTGTTGAGTCTGTCATTCTCAGTAGAAGCTCCTGTGATGGGATCTCTGCCATCCAGCTTTCTGTACTGCTTTATCCCATTAGTCCTGCAAATATGAAAGATGTGAAAGGAAAAGTTATAGAGACACTGCTTTAAAACATTTGACTGACTTTTTGAATGCTTACAGAGGAAGGAGGTTTAATAAAATGCAAGAAATGTTTACTTATGAGCTCCACAGTAATAAGTGACACAGAACACTGTTACTGTAATTTAATAATAACAGTATCAAAGCAATACTCAGAATGCTAGAGATGCCATGTAATTATTTTTTTTAATTATATAGGGCAAGTTGTATTTACAATTACCGAAAATTATTAATAAAATTTAAAATTTTTCAATTTTAAGCTTCTAATATTTGCAGATAAGTCAGTATAATTTATAATCACATTAAGATTCAAATCATGCAAAATAAATGAAGCTTTCAATTATTTCGTTGTAATAGCAAAACACTCAGGGTGATGTCTAAAAAAATTGCTTATGTGACCTACTCAACTCCTGTTTTCAAAGCACCTCAGTGATTAGGCACCTGACAGTATCATTTTTTAAGGAAGGAAAAGGTCTTATCTTAATGATCACTGAATATGTATTCATAAATGGTCCCGAATGCCTTGTCTATACTTCCAGATTATTAGTTCATATCTTTCTGAAGGTATTGGTTTCAGATTATAAATTAATCTGGATGTTGTGGGACTTAGGTGCTTCTGGAATCTTCACCTGTGTTAGTCACATATTTGAGAAAACCAGCGAAGCAATGATTGCTCTTGTTACAAGTTGTCACCGTCACACCACCCTGTTTTTTGACTGTCCTTATGTCTAGACGTAGAATGATACTGTTTTGCCTCCTTCATGATTTCCAGCAGATTTTCTGCCTTTCCAAGAGAGGATGATGTTCTGGCAGCAGAACAAAAATTTATGTGATTTAAGAATAAGAGAAAAGTACATAATTTCTTCCTCCTTTCCATCATCTCTTTTCCTCTCTTACTTCCAATCTCCTGTATAGACATGAAGCCTTTCCTGTCACCTTGCTCTGGTAAGCCCATGTCCTGTCCAGCAGAATTTAAACTCTATCCCTAAAATAATGACCTGTCCTCTTTCAGTGGCAAAAAGCCAGAATATTCTTAGCAGGAAAAGTTTCCTGTGATAGCTTGACTTCTTCCTGCAGGCTTTCTTGTGGGAATAGGCAAGTAAGCCAGCAGTTAAGGATTTATTACTTGTTTCACAATGAATGAATACTTTTGATCGTGTTTTTTCAAGAAACATGACTGAAACTGTAAAATTTAAAATAACGCATATTTTGTGGTAACTCAGATTTTCAGGAAGAGAAGTCTGCACCAGCAAAGTTCCTTTCTTACAAAGCTAGTGGGCCAGTTTGGATAGGCTGATAGGCGATTTTGCCTGCAGATGTGTAATTTTCTGGCTGTACCCAAAATGTAGTGGGTGTCCCTTTTTACTCATCTAAAAGGAGCCAAATAAAAGTAGATAATTGAAATCAACATTGTTTAAATTGAGTAATCTAACAAAAGGAAGAAAAGGAAAATGCATGATCGTAGATTTTTCTGCATGTTTTGTCAGCTCAGAATTCAGTCATTCCATATTCTGAATCATTCTGCTGTTAAATGTGTTCGGTGTTCTGCCTGTAATGCAAAATTCTTGCACCACACCAAAACCAGTACTGTTTCAGGATCAAAAGACTACTTGTGCAGGGTGTTGGTTTTGAACTAAGGTTTTATATTATTGTGCTTTGATAATTAACATTACTGTTACAAGTACAATAGATGAATAGAGCCTGTGAAAGTATGTAGTCTGAGAAATGGCTTGACTCTTAGTGTAGTTTGGTTATATTTTTAGGTACAGGATATAAATCTGTGACACATTTAAGTATTTAAATTTATCAGTTAAACTGACTACATTACACACATTTTCCTTGAAGAGAGTCCATTTTTTCACTTTCAGACAGCTAGATTTCACATTTAGAAGGTTTTAATCTTGTTCCTCCAGATCAATCAACAGCAACCAGGAATCAGACAGTATTATTAAATCTGATAATTTTCAACTAAATGACTGTTCAATAACTATAAATCAATAGGAAAAAAAGGACATCACTACACTCGTTGATTTCTGCACAATATTAGAGTAAGAAAATTTTTTTAGATAGACATGAAAATTTGAAACATAACAGATAAAAGTGTAAAAATCTTTAGAATATGATTTGTGTTCACATTTAGCACAATATTAACTATTAAGTTAATTTTATTTAGTTATGGTAGAACTGTGTTATCAGTCATTAGAATGTGATATTACTTCTTTGAGCAATCTATATTCAAATAAAATCAAAAGAGTAGTTAAACAACTTCTTTTCAAATGGAAAAATTACATGAATTTTCATGTTAGTCTGAATAAAGCTTTTCATTTTATTAAAGCAAGCATTTTCAGTTTAATTACTAGGATTAATTGTTTGGCATTTCTGAAGGACTGAATCTTTAGGCCACAACTGTTGTTTGATATATCAGAAGACATCTAGAATCATAGAATCAT
>VZTY01021270.1:1681-45518 GCA_013400935.1 Turnix velox | reverse complement strand
TGATGATCTTTAATGTCCCTTCCAACCCAAACTGTTCTATTATTCTATGAAACAGTATGATTTTACAGGGATGGGTTAGTAACCCATGAGATGACAGGTAAGAAGGAAGGAATCCTACCATGGAAAGAATGGAACAAGAGAAAGTGTCCAAAAAATAGGAAATAATTAGGAACATCTTGATACCACCCACACACATTCTGACAAGGATTTATGCACCAGTTACTAAGTCTCAAGTAGGCATATTTATTGATGATAGATAGCACTCTTAACTCCAGGTGCCATTTAATGCTTTTAGAACCATCACCCCCACATTTCCCATGCATAAATGGGTCATGAGTCACTCATAGTCAGGTTTACCATGTCTCAGAGAAAAGTTGCACTCAGGAGAACTTATTCCTCTCTATAACAGCAGAAATGAGGTTGTGGAGAGGTGGAGGTAGGACTCTTCTCACAAGAGGCAGGTGATAGGACAAGAGGAATGGCCTTAAGTTTCACCAGGAGGAATAGATTGGATATTAGGAAATTTTTTACACTGAAAGGGTTATTAAGCATTGGAACAGGCTGCTCAGGGAAGTGGTTGAGGCACCATCCATGGAGGTATTCAAGAGACAGGCAGACAGCTCACAGAAAAAGGAATTAGTGCTGGTTCTTGTCAAAGTTAGATTGATGGCTGGACTCGATCTGAAAGTTCCCTCCAACATGGGCAATTCTGTGATTCTGAAATTCTAAGATTCCTTATAGAAAGCCATGTTTTCTGCATAGAGCTCTGCTCTGTGTGCCATCCTAATTCTAGGCTTCTTTCACTTCAACAGTTAAAGCTGTATGGAGGCAGAGCACATATGTGACAGCTCACTGTGCCATCCCCTGCAGCAAAATAGAAAACAATATTTCCAGTAACTCTCCTCCGAGGGTACAACACTTCTCTCCAAGTCCTTCTTGGTTTATTTTTTATTACACAGATTACAGATAGAAAAAGAAAATCCCAGGTCTTCTGCAGAGATCCTAGATGTTGCTCTGACAGTATTCCCTGTTTCTGATGTTCATTTTGCAGATGCAATTATTTCACTGTTCAAACACTGCTCCTCTGGATGTGACAGCTATTGAGTCTGCTGCAAATATTTAGCTATATTTTTCACCAGCTCAATTGCCAGCATTTTCAGGGGAAGAACAATGCTAAAAACAATGTTGTAATCTCCCCTCCTCCTGCTAACATAAAATGCTTGTTTGGAAATTATTTTTTTCCCTGAGTTACTTTTTGGAAGGAATTTTGTTAAGGAGCAACACTCACTAAATATTAAACAGACCTCTTAATCCAAAAGAGAGACAAAGCTGATGGAAACCCCTGCTGTGGTCCTGCAGTGTGCCAGAAGATTACACAGGAGTATAAGACAGGCTGGATTTCCTAAATAGCCTCAGTTCTTCTTAGTTCCTTGCAACTGACCTTTAATGATTAAAGGGACTGGTATGTTTGCATTGCTGGGGATAGAGCTTCCAAAAGAAGCCAACTGGGCATTTTCTGTTGCAAGTGTTATCATATCCCCCATAAGAAGGACATAAGAAGGACATTGAGCTATTGGAGCAGGTCCAGAGGAGACCACAAAGATGTTCAAAGGGCTGGAGCAACTGCCTTATGAAGACAGGCTGAAGGAGTTGGGGTTGTTCAGCCTGGAGAAGAGAAGGCTCAGGGGGGACCTCAGAGTAACTTCTCAATACCTGAGGGGGTCCTACAGAAAAGCAGGGGTAGGGCTTTTTAAAAAGATCTGTGATGGGAGGACTAGAAATAATGGATGTAAATTGATTCAGACTTGACATAAGAAATTCTTTCCAGTGAGGGTGGTGAAACACTGGAATAGGTTGCCCAGAGAGGTTGTGGATGCCCCCTCAATCCCTGGAGGTGTTTAAGGCCAAGCTGGACGAGGCACTGAGCAGCCTGATCTAGTGGGAGGTGTCTCTGCCTATGGCAGGGGGGTTGGAACTCAATGATCATTAAGGTCCCTTCCAACCCAAACTATTCTATGATTCTATGTAAAGCCTATATTCCATAGTGATTATTCACCCCAAAAATTGCACCCTCAGTTTTAAAAAGGGATGTGAAGAGGATGTTCCAGACAGATAAAGGTATTCCAGCTCTGGAACCAGTAAGAAAATTAAGCTCCTAATTCCCTTTCAAAACAAAATAGAGTTTTGAGTACAGTCTTTTCTTGGGTCCAAGTTGAGGATCTGCATTTGAAATATTGAGATCTCCCAAATACTCCCAGACTGTATGAGTGTGTCAGCAGTGCTCAGTCATGACATCCCCAAGAGGACAAGAGGAAGTTCTAGTGGAGCACATTCCTTCAGTAGTGTTCATATATATCACCAGCCTGACAGTAATGTTGGCTTGAAATATGCTGGGATGTATCTACAGAAACACAGCCACTAGATAGATGGAAATTATTATTTCCATGATTTCTACTTATTTCTATTGGTTCTATTCTCCTTGGACCACACCAATGTCCAGTTTTGAGTCCCCCAGCAAATGAAATATTTAATAAATACAGAGATGACTGTGGTGAGGACAATCTGGAGAACTCACCCTACAAGAAGAGATTGAGGGAGCTTTGTGTGTTTATCCTGGAGAAGAAAAGGCTTGGTGGGAGCCTAATATCAGCTTTTCAGGATGTACAGGGCCATCTCAAGAAAATAAAGCAAGAGTCTTTAGTGTGATGCATGGCAAGAAGAAAACAGTTACAAAATGAAAGAGGGGAGGTTCTAACTTGAAATAAAAATGCACAAGCCAGGAGCTGGAAGCATGGGAAGGATGCTCAAGCCAGTGTAGGCTGTTGACTAAAGAGATACCTCATTTATTCTTTACCTTAGGCTTGTGCCCACCAGCTATCACACACCCACACTCCATCTCATTCAGATTGAGTGTTTCTTTCCAGCCTTTCTGCAATCACACTTCCTGACAAAATTTTGGTAAAAGTGTTTTTAGATCTAAGAAAAAAAAAAAGTACAATTCAGATAAGTAAAAACATATAAATCATTTATCAAAGCAAATGCCTTAGCTGTAGTTTGACCTGCAGCTGCCCAGATAATGGCAAAAAGTCCAACATCATTTGGGAAGATATAGATTATCATTTTTTAGGGACTAGATATGGCAGCAGTATATGTTTCTTTAAGATGAGAGCTCAGCCTTTGTGTATTTATATGTATAGATAAGTGCATAGGAATGATCTAGACATTAGGAAATCCTTTAGACATCCTTTGCCATGATCTTGCTTTGAGAATCTGGACAAGCAGCAGAAAGAGTTTTCAGGAGATCAAAGGCAGAGATTGAATCTCCATCAGGACAGGCGGCAGTTGAGAGGGGCAAGGATTTCTCCAGTTTCTCAAACCTCCTTTACCTCAGTCCCATCCTGCTCAGCAGCCTAATTTAATGTCTGCTCAAAACAGTCCCAGGAGCTCCTGCCTGTCTCAAAGGAGCTCAGTGGAATTAGATTCATTAAGCTGTGTTAAGTGCCATGAGATTCTGACATGGTAAAATTTTAGAGCCTTGTGATCTAACAAGTGGCCTCTTCTGTACAACAAATGTGTGATACATATTCATGTATTGTGTTGAAGAAAATCTGTTCTAAAACTGGAGGCTTTTTTGAAGTGTTTCCTGTGCCCTCCTGCCCTGTACATGCTCATACAACCCATGTGACACCTCTGGGATGTTCAATAGGAAAATTTTAAGCAAAATCATCAGAATAAATCCTACTGCCATCAAAGGAAATGCTAAAAAGACAGGGAAAATGCTTGATGTGATTCAATAAATCTATGGATGAGTTTGTGACATGTATAGGTATTACCTACCTGACCATATCCACCATCAGGACACTTCAATGGACAGAAATACACTCATAGGGCAGATTCAAATGTTTGATAGCTCCTTGCAGGAAGGAATCAGGAAGCCATTTTCTGTGTTATAAACTAGATTGGCAATTTCCCACCAGATTTTGTGCTGTCCCTGATGCAGAAAGAAGTGACAGAGGTGGCTTTAGTAGGATGAGAGGGACATCAGTCTCCACTGACATTTCTTTGGTCAATTCATTGTCAGGATTTGCTGGTGCTGTCTGTCCCTATGCAGGGACACAGCTCCCACTGGCTTTTCTGCTAACATTGGGCAGCTCCTTATAGATCACCCACCATCCAAGTAGCTGGGTGAGAGCCAGGTTTGTTTGAGAAGTGGACACTCTGGCAGAGGACAATGAATACACTAATAAACCCAGCAGCTTGAGGTCAAATAAAGGTTTCTCATCATGCTGGAAGCTATCTCAACATGCTTTGCTCAGAACAAGCTGTGCAAGACTGTTGTTGGAGCTGCAGCAACAGTACATCCAGCCCTGTTTTCAAAGGTGCTAAGCATCTGCAAAACCCACTAGTTTTGATAGACTACTACTGCTGCTTAAGTGCCAGCATATGGAATTTCAGGCTCTAATTGCATGCACCATGGCTTGATTAAATTGCTGCCTGGAGCTTTGCCAGAATAGATTATTTCACTTAGCAAAAGCTGGATCTGCACAGCAATTTTGAAGGTGTAGCACATGTCCCAAGGCAGCAAGAGACAGAACCAGGGGAAATAGCCTCAAGTTATGCCAGGACAGGTTTAGACTAGATTAGGAAAAAAAAATTTACCACCAGAAGCATTAAAACTGGCTTTCCAGGGAAGTGGAATCACCATTCCCAGAGATTGTTTTAAAGAGATGTTGATGTGGTAGCACGGTTTAGTGGTGAACTTGGCAGCAAAAGGTTGGTGGTTGGACTAGATGCCTTTAAAGGTCCCTTCCAACCTAGATGACCCTATGATTCTGTGGTATAGGTGAGCCTCAGGTGGCTCAGTCTCAGTATTCACCTTGCACTGTACTCCACAACACCAAAACTGCAGAATGGACATGACCTTAGATACTCCTCCAGAAACTGTTATGTGGGTCAGAGCAATCCCAAGCACAGACACAGGCTGGGTGGAGAGTGGCTTGAGTGCAGCTCTGACGAGAAAGACTTGGGGGGGTCAGCTGATGACAAACGCAACACGAGCCACCAGTGTGCACTTGCACCCAAGAAGGCCAACCAAATCCTGGGTTGCATCAAGAGGAGTGTGACCAGCAGGTCAAGAGAGGAGATTTTGCCCCTCTACACATCACGGGTGAGACCCCACCTGGAGCTACTGTGTCCAGTTCTGGAGCCCTCAACATAAGAAGAACATTGAGCTGTTGGAGCAGGTCCAGAGGAGGCCACCAAGATGATCAGAGGGCTGGAGCAACTGCGTTATGAAGACAGGCTGAAGGAGTTGGGGATGTTCTGCCTAGAGAAGTGAAGGCTCAGGGGGGACCTCAGAGTAACTTCTCAATACCTGAAGGGGATTATAGAAAGGCAGGGGTAGGACTTTTTAATAAGATATGTGATGGGAGGACTAGAAATATTGGATGTAAATTGGAAGAGGGGAGATTCAGGCTTGACATAAGAAAGAAATTCTTTAGGGTGAGGGTGGTGAAACACTGGAAGAGGTTGCCCAGAGGGGCTGTGGATGCCCCCTCAATCCCTGGAGGTGTTTAAGGCCAGGCTGGACAAGGCACTGAGCAGCCTGATGTAGTGGGAGGTGTCCCTGCCTATGGAAGGGGGGTGGAACTCGATCTTTAAGGTCCCTTCCAACCCAAACTATTCTATGATTCTACCTCTGCCCTTATCTTCTGATTTTCAGAATCAGATGTTCAGATCAGCATGGAAATGGCTGCAAAAATGGACCTGCATCCAGTTCTGAAAATGGCTCCATCAGCTAAGTGCCTGAAACCTGAGATTTTTTTGAACAATTGGTCTCTAAAATCAAGATGTTACAATATTCTAGAAAAGCACTGTTTGAGCTAGAAAATGGACTTCTTTTTTAGCCAGTTGGGAGATGCAGAATGATATGTGCACACCCTTACTATAGTTTAGCTCAAATAAAATAATTCCTGCTAGAATAAACTGAGATAAGAATAGCAATTCCAGCCCACACTGTTCTGCAAGAAATGCTCCAGAAGAGCTACATTGAGGACAACCTTATTACCAAATAAAAGTGCTGTTTTTGAAAGGGGACATGTGAACCAAATCATGCAAATACGTGGGCACATAATCAAAAGTTGCAAAGCCACAATGCCTGAAGCTTCTGTTGCACCTTGGTAACAAAACAAGCCACTCAGCCCACCTCTCTGCCTTAAAGTTGTTTGTTTAAATCATCAGAATGGAAATTACATCCCACATTTCCAGGATAAAGCAGTTTAATCCATGTCACCACCCACCAGGGTGGTTAAGGTGGTTAAGCTATTTCCTGAGGGGTGGCAACATGTTCAACCACAGCACTATATCTACACTCTGAGGCAAAACCACAGAGAATTAGCCAAAGATCCCTGTCAGGATACTCCTTATGAGCAAGATAGAAGAGGTTTTATTTTGGTTTAAACTAGAATATACTCCTGTGAGGGATTTATTTTATGAAGATGTGCTTCAGCTCCACAGATAAAGCTGAAATGCCAGAGCATCCCACCTGCTCCTCATTAATGGACACCAAGGCTTGGATCTTCTCCGGTCCCCTGTTTCAGGTGGTCCAAGTGGTCATGAAAGACATTGTGAACATGTCATTAGGCAGCAGTCTGGCCCATTTCACAGTGGGAGACAAGCCAAAGAGAGACCAAATCTAAATCTTAAAAATCCCCAGAGATAAGGGCTGCTGAAAAGTAATAAAATTCCTCTCTGTTACTGACATTTGAGTCTTTACAATTTGCCTTGTTCCGCAATATTTGTTCCAAAATAGTTCTTTGCCCTTTGAACTCTCCCAGACACAGTCTGTGGTCAGAGAAACCTTTGGGGAAAATGTGAAAATATAATTGATCGGGAAGTTTTTAATAAGTTTCCCTTAGGAATTTTAAGCTTTTGGGATGGCTTTGTCAGGCTGTATTCAAAGAGCAACTTTAATTTACTGAATACAACTTCCACTCACAAGAGCAGAATTCTTCATTGTTTCTTTTGTCATTTAAGAAGCAATCACAGGAAAAAAAAAAAAAGCCATAACCTTTCTTCATTTCTTTCCAGATATTATCAGGAGCTACACTTCTATGAGAGTAACAGAGTAGATCTGAGAACATTTAACCAAGGGAAACTTATGAAAAAATCACAATGAAAGGAGGGACTTCGGATAACATAAATCACACAAGAAGAGCAATTAGAGATTATTACAAGTTTTTATCACTTATGGAAAGCTATAGGTCAACATGATATTGTGCAGCACTCAAGGAGTACAAATATGCCATCTCAGGAGGACTGCAGTCAGAACAACTCAGAAAAAAAGTTTTTAGGTAAAAAGTAGGATTGGTGAGGACTCAATTTGAATAAGTGGTGTCAGAAAGTTCAGTGAAAGGTGTGTACACACCTATCCATGATATTTGGTTAAACTTATGCCTTGTTAGTACATTTAGTCATCAGCTACAGTGAGTCTTGGAGAAGATGGAGCACATTATAAAAGGAAAGACACACAAGTCCCCAGCCTATGGTGAGCACAGGCTGAGACTGAAGTATATTGTCCATTAAAGTCAAATCCTCAGTTAGTTTAAACAGACCCAGTCTGACAGAAATGAAAGGTCCTTTACACTCCCAGTAGGGAATTAACTGCTCAGCAGAACATTCTGCATATGATCAAAGGGCTGGAGCAACTGCCTTATGAAGACAGGCTGAAGGAGTTGGGGTTGTTGAGCCTGGAGAAGAGAAGGCTCAGGGGATACCTCAAAGTAACCTATCAATACCTGAAGGGGATTATAGAAAGGCAGGGGTAGGACTTATTAATAAGATCTGTGATGGGAGGACTAGAAATAGTGGATGTAAATTGGAAGGGGGTAGATTTAGGCTGGATATAAGAAAGAAATTCTTTCCAGTGAGGGTGGTGAAACAGTGGAAGAGGTTGCCCAGAGAGGCTGTGGATGCCCCCTCAATCCCTGGAGGTGTTTAAGGCCAGGCTGGACAAGGCACTGAGCAGCCTGATGTAGTGGGAAGTGTCCCTGCCTATGGCAGGGTGGCTGGAACTTGATGATCTTTAAGGTCCCTTCCGACCTGAACTATTCTACAATTCTATGATTCTGTGAACTATTTGCTCTTTTACGGTTGCCAAAGCATCAGGTTGGCTTCTGCTTTCTGCAGACTTTCCAGGAATCACAACCAGCTGGGTAAAGGCCAAGGACAATGTATTTCCAGAGTCCTCCTGAGGACTTTGAGGAAAAGTTGTCACTTATCTGTGTTCTTTCTCATCTTTTCTCCATGGTACTTCAGCAGCCAGGTTAGGCATAAGAGTGGTGTCAACAGGTAGTGGTTGTAGGGGTGGCAGCAGGCAGGAGTGTCTTCTGCCTAGTTCAGCCATGTGTAGTACACCTTGGCTGGAATTTATCTCAAGAATTAAGAGAACAATTCAACCTCTGATCCTGTTCAATCAGGGCAATTAGTGTTAATCAGAACCAAATGGAAAAGGAGCATTTTACAATCATCTTTCTTTGGCTACAAAGAAAAACAGGTGCCATGAACAGGTAGGCTGCTGATCTGCCCTCATGGTAGTAGAGGTATTAATGAAAGCTTTATTTCAAGGTTGTGCCCCAGAAATGACATTGAGTGTGTCCTGTTGCCACCCCATGTATCCATCTGACACGTGTGGCACACAGTCTACCCAGAGTGTGGAGCAGATTGTTTACCATCATGATATCTCCAACATAAAACAGAGAATGGAAAGTTCTATGGTTATCAATAGTGCACTAATCTCAACAGAGTTTCTTCTCAATAGTGTCACCAACCTTAATCAATGCTTCAGCCTTTTCCTGAACTTCTGTTTGGTTTTATGAACACCATCCTTAAAAAATTCCTGTTCTGGTTCTCTCTAGGTGGCAAATTTGCTCAGACTCTTCCAGATCCCACAGATCAGCTACGCCTCCACCAGTGCCAAGCTGAGCGACAAGTCCCGCTATGACTATTTTGCCCGGACGGTGCCTCCAGACTTCTACCAAGCCAAAGCCATGGCTGAAATCTTGAGATACTTCAACTGGACTTATGTGTCCACTGTAGCTTCAGAAGGAGACTATGGGGAGACAGGGATTGAAGCCTTTGAGCAGGAAGCTCGCCTCCGGAACATCTGCATCGCCACCTCGGAGAAGGTGGGCAGGTCCAACATCAGGAAGTCCTATGATGGGGTGATCAGAGAGCTTCTCCAGAAACCCAATGCCAGGGTGGTGGTGCTCTTCATGAGAGGAGATGACTCCAGGGAGCTCATTGCAGCTGCCAATCGTTTCAATGTCTCCTTCACCTGGATTGCCAGCGATGGATGGGGGGCACAGGAGAGTATTGTGAAGGGCAATGAGCACATAGCTTCTGGTGCCATCACCTTGGAACTTGCTTCCCATCCTGTTAAAGAGTTTGACAAGTATTTCCAAAGCCTCAGCCCTTACAATAACAGACGTAACCCCTGGTTCAAGGACTTCTGGGAGCAAAAATTTCAGTGCAACCTCCAGAACCGAAAACCTCACAAAAAGGCTTGTGAAAAGCATTTCACCATCAACAGCTCCAACTATGAGCAAGAATCCAAGATCATGTTTGTTGTCAATGCTGTGTATGCCATGGCCCATGCCTTGCATAAAATGCAGAGAACTCTGTGCCCAAACACCACCAAACTATGTGATGCCATGAAGCACCTGGATGGCAGGAAGCTGTACAAGGATTATCTCCTGAAAGTAAACTTTACAGGTAATAATTTCTCTTTTGGTGCAGGCAGAATGTCACTGTAATTGATTAAATGTTCATCAATGACAGTAAGAACCAGATGATTTCCCAGTAGCATCTATTATCAGTGTTAAGAAAGCCACTTCTGTCACAGCAAGAGAGAAATTAGTGTGGTAAGAGCCCTAAAAAAATCCAAGCTTTATACTCCTCTTCTTTCCAGCAGGAGTAAAAAGTGGAAGTAGAACATTTGTTCCTGGAAATGTTACCTAACTCCATCAACTTACACTTCAATCATAACCAGTCTGGTTTCAGCTGGCCAGTGGTCATTCCATCATCATCTATGCCAAGACTTGGCCTTGTCTTCTGTGCTTTTTTTAGGAATGTATATAATAGCTTAACCCTGTACAATGGCAAACATCCTTACAATAGTAAAACAATTTCTGCCATAGAACCAGATCAAAATAAAATATTTAAATATGTAGGATAATGCCATTACCTACATTACAGGCCTCTAGGCATGATGGCGAAGTATAAAAAGGTAGATTAACATGTACAGGAGGCTTGTGGAGAGAGTGGGTGATCTGGCAATGAGATAAAAATTGAATGACTTGAGTGTTCACCATGAGGATGCTGAGACACTGGGACAGGTTGCCCAGAGAGGTTGTGGATGTCCCTTCAATCCCTGGAGGTGTTTAAGGCCAGGTTGGATGAGGCACTGAGCATTCTGTGCTGGTGGGAGGTGTCCCTAACCATGGCAGGGGGTTTGGAACTAGATGATCTTGAAGGTCCCTTCCAACTCAAACCATTCTATAAACAAGTTCCACAGGGACCGGCAAAGCAGTGCATGACATTTCTTTGGTTTTGCCTTCACATATGGTTGATCTTAGGTTCCTTGTTAATATTACAACATAGCAAGGCTAAATAAATCTACAGGGGAAAGAAGCATTATGTCTTTTTGTTGTTACATGTCTGTTTTTCCTCTGAAACATCTAGGCTGAGCTTGCATTTCTATGTATTAGTAAACTGATACTCTCAGCTGACCAGGTTGATAGGGAGGAAACATCACACTGAGCTTTGTATGATGAGATCAAGCACCAAGAGTAACTGAAGAATAAATATGTGCGTGATGCAACATGCTCAGTCCCAGGTGACCCACAGTAATGGTACAACAAGAATAACACTGAAAACTATGTCAGATCATCACTCAGGAGACTGAACTTATCCTTCCTTCAGAGGTATTCTCAGCATTGATTCAAACCACTACATCCTTAGAGTGTCTCTCACCCCCAGTGGGGTAAGGCTGGTGTAGCCAAGTACATCACTTTCTTGGGTACACGTAGACACCTCCAGCACATGCTGCAGAGGTTTTTGAAATCCTTTATTTTCCATTATCCTGCTAGCTGACTTCTTTAGTGCTCATCAGGGCTTCCTGCAGCCCATGTGCCTAGATTTCTTTGCCAAGGATATCAAGGAGGGGCAGGTGGGACACACCATGTCCTGTTTCTGAACTCACCCCTCTCAGGAAGTGATTCAGCAGGATCCAGGAGCTTGGGAAAGTTCTGGTGATGTTTGTTTAGTTATTAAGAAAAAAAAAATGCTCTCAATTTGAGCAGCTGGAGGCTGAGGAGCTGCAAAACCTCACAAAACCTCCATCTGAGTATCAAATGTGATTGAGTTGAGGAAATGTGCCTGCCCTGAGCCACACAACACTTCTACACATCATGCTGTGTGATCTCAGAAATTGCTGCATCAGTAAGGATAGTCACATATCATGACATATAGAGATGCAAAAACAACGTGTATATACATATGGCTGCTCTTTGTGGGTACTTTATGAATCCAGGTCCTCTGACCTCAGGCAAACCTCACAGACTATTAAGGCAAGAAATGGAAACACAAGCCCTCCTGCCCNCTGGTGTTAAATAGGAGAGTGGGTGGAGGGGGCTGATTTGGAACAGTTGGGGAGGGGAGGAGTCTCCAGTGGAGCCCCAGGTGTGGGGGATTTGGAGGAAAATGGGCTGGAAAAGGGTTGGTGTGGGGCAGTGGCAAAAGAGGGGAATGTGGAGCCTGCTTAGAGGCAAATGATGGGGGGAAATGGGCAGAGTTGAGTGTTCACCATGAGGCTGGCGAGACACAGGTTGCCCAGAGAGGTGGTGGAGCCCCCATCCAGGGCCAGACTTGTTGAAGCTCTCAGCAACCTCTTCTGGTGTAGGATGTTGGAACTTGATGATCTTTAAGGTCCCTTCCAACCCAAACCATTCTATGATTCTATATCCTATATCACACCTTAATTGCATTTGGTCTCTTTATTAATTTCATCTGTTACAGACAAAAGCATAAGATGGACTGAATCGACTTTTTAGGCTTTAAACATATGGACAATAAGAACCATAATTTCTCTTCCCTTTCCATGCAGTATTTAGAAACTATTTTCTGATTTACCTGCATTTATCCTCAGAGATACTGGAATGTAATGAAAACATTGAAATCAAAAGGTTTTAGGAGCACAGAACTTTTAATAAACTGGGTCCTGATCACGAAAGATGTCAGTGGAGCATGATGTAGTCTGTCTCTAACAGGGAGAACTTCAGAATGGAAGAAGCCTTCCCAAGCTTCAAATATTTTGAAATTTTTTCTAACATTCCAGGTATTTTTGTGGGCTTAAATGCATACACTGTTAGTAGAGCCCAGCTTTAGTCTGGTAATAAACAATCGTGGTCTGGTACATTATTCCACTCAGCATTTACACATGAAGTCAAAATAAACATATTTTTCATTACATTCAGACAGAAAAACAAATTTTCAGTTGGATTGAAATATGTTTTATACTTTTTATATATTGTAAGTTGAAGCTGAGAAAAAAAAAGGAAAAGTACAAAAGAAAAAAACTATCAAAGCTGTCATTTTGCAATTCTGAAAGCAGAAGTCTCTTTTTTCAACCAAATTTCTGGGTTTAAAAATCAACATGGATATCTTTGAAACTCTGAAGAGCTTTATTTACAGTTAATTTTCATTTCCAGTTTCAAACATTAAAAACACTGCTAAGTTCTTTTCTAATGGCTTTATTCCACATATACTGTTGCTAGTTTATAGCATGATTTGCTCATCTCTTTTTGTTCTCAGTTTTTCCATTATGTGAACCTGTTTTAATGTCAGTGATTTTTTTTTTAAAGCAGATGAGTGATTTTTATGCAGTGAGAGAATCAGCAAATCTCTCATGCCTTCTTCCTTTCAGAAATGTGTGAAATTTTAATACATGCAAGTCTTGTCAATGTTTTCTATGCGACCAAGAATTCACCTTTGCTCTTCTCTGGCTGAAGAAAGTCTCTGGGTGTGCTGTTAATATGATGTCAGGGTAAAGAAAGTCTCTGGGTGTGTTGTTAATACAATGTCAGGATCATAGAATACTTTGGGTTGGAAGGGACCTTAAAGATCATCAAGTTCCAACCCCCCCTGCCATAGGCAGGGACACCTCCCACTACATCAGGCTGCTCATTGCCTTGTCCAGCCTGGCCTTAAACACCTCCAGGGATTGAGGGGACATCCACAACCTCTCTGAGCAGCCTCTTCCAGTGTCTCACCACCCCCACTGGAAAGAATTTCTTTCTTATATCCAGCCTGAATCTACCCCCTTCCAATTTACATCCATTATTTCTGGTCCTCCCATCCCATATCTTATTAATAAGTCCTACCCCTGCCTTTCTGTAGGATCCCCTCCGGTATTGAGAAGTTACTCTGAGGTCCCCCCTGAGTCTTCTCTTCTCCAGGCTGAACAATCCCAACTCCAGACTTCCACAGCAAAATGTATATCATCAGACTCTGGGCAAAATCCTCTCTTGTGGCTAACCAGGATGACTACTCCAAATGAGAAAAGAATTGTAATCCAATTCTGATTTGTTCCATTTCATCCATCAGACTTCATGACAAAACTTTTACTCCTGTCTGATCCTAAGTTCCCACGTAGATATTTTCTTTCTTTTCTTCCACTCCACTCTGCTCAAGTCAACATTCAAATAATACACCTCTCATTTACTTTTGATCACCAGCAACTTTCATGGTGGGAACATAATTCTATATATCATTTCACAGAATGACAAACACAGAACGACAGAGTTCAGAAGGGACTTGTGGAGATCATCTAGTCCAACCTGTCATAGCAGGGTCACCTACAGCAGGCTGCACAGAAATGCATCCTGCTATTGAATTTCCATTGTATTTGTCTCACCCAAATAGGAAGGATAGAAAAGGTAATGGTCTGAAACAGGCAGATGCCACCTCACTTCTGAGCACAGCAGCATGGCATGGTCCCTACTCTGTGATTTAGCTCTAAATATGCTCTGAAAAAGCCCATGTCAGAGCTCAGGGTCCTTCCTGGCTTGCATGGAGCACAGACCTACAAGTGGTGCATTTGCCATCACAGGCAGATTAGGGATGCAGAAACATCAAAGGCCAGGGAGCATGTTGGTAGCTAAAGATGAAGTTCATATCCTAGGCTCTGCAGCAGATGGCTCTTCTATTCCATCATCTCACCTGATTACCTTCTGCTCATCCTCTGAGATTCACCCCACCCCACTTAAGGAGTAAAGTATAAGGTCCTACTGGCCTCCTTCATGATTGTAAAATAAACTAGAATTCTGTTTTCAGCTGGAGGTTAAACTTCCATGGCATTTAACACCTTGTTAATCATAAAAGTAATTTTAAAATTTCTAATTCATGATGGATTTGTAGCAAAGAAAACCAAGAAAATGCAGAGCGAATTCCGCAAGATATTCATTAAAAATGCACATGAAAAGGATGTTTAGGATTTATAGGAAAATCGACTACCTTTTTTTCCTTTGACCACAGATGTGTCATAGCATTTCAAAACCTTGAAAGCAGCTAAGAGACAGTCTCTGAGAATGCACTTGAGAGCTGCCATTTTTCATCAGATGAACTGTTGAACCTGCACAGTATTTTCCCATATTTCTCTCTGTATTAGAGTTACGCTGGTAAACACCCACAGAGCTGCAGAGTGATTTTGACAGCCAGGTTCTCCTGATAATCCCCATTTACTTTCCTTTTCTCCAGGCTCTTTGCAGATCAAGTTGCTGATGCAGTTCCTTACCTTTGGGATAATTTACTCCTCTAAGAGGTTTCGGGGCAGAAATACCCACTTAGCCCTTCCAGAAGGTTTCAGTGTATGTGTATATTCATGTATCTATGTACATGCATATTTTTGTACATATATATTTAGTTGTGCATAATGAAGTTTTATAATATATAGAATCATAAAGTTAAAGAGCAAATCAGGTTGAAAGAACCCTCAAGAAGCCTCTACTCCAAGCTCCTTTTGAAACCAGAGTCAGTTGAGGGATCAAGTTGCTTTACAGAAGCAAATTGACTGATATTAAAACATTATGGAAACTTTCCATTCTCTCTTTTATGTTGGAGATACAGAATCATAGAATAGTTTGGGTTGGAAGGGACCCTANCAGTGACGTGTAGAGGGGCAAAATCCCCTCTCTTGACCTGCTGGTCACGCTCCTCTTGATGCAACCCAGGATTTGGTTGGCCTAATAGAGCACAGTGCAAAGGTATTCCCAGGCTTGCACTAAATGGGATCTGGTGCTAAACTGAAATCACTGCATTAATGTGACTCCAACCTCCATCCCTGCCTGCTGCTGCAAACTGGACATGGGTCTTGTTCTGAATCCTGCATCATTCCCATGTAACATATTTCCAGCCAACCTGTCACAAGCTGACTTTTGCACTTGATAAACTGTAGCCCTCATAAGTGTGTGAATCTACTCAATCTTTCTGTAAAGCTTGAAATATTCCCTTCCAGCTTGTCTCTGCCCATTTCAAACTCTCAGGACAAAAAGAACCATCTCAGTGACAGCTATGTTTCTCTGTCTCAAAGGGAGAAAGGAATTTAACCCAATCCCAAAACATCCTCATGGTAAATTTTTGCACTAACACACATTTTCCCCAAATATTCACCATCCTTGTGTTCCTGTGAATCAAATGTAATACTCCAGACAATTTTCAAAGCAAGGATTTGCAGATCCTATCACAAATTTACCTTTCTTATTCTAGCAAGTGTTAGTGAGTATTTTTATCCAAATTAGTCAAGCCAGTTGATAACACCTGCTTTCTAAAAGATAATTCAAAAAGACACCAGCTCTGCAATTTCATTGAGGCCAAGCACCCTTTATGCATAGAATTCTTCACAAACTGAACTTTTACACAATTTCCATTAATTGTGGATGGACCTGACAGACAAATGTGTTCTTTCCTTTCCTCATCTGTTACAAACACATTTTTAAGCACCTCTAAAATCATCTCAGAAAATGTATGCTTTGGCATCCCTGCAATATTTATGGCTATTTTGTTAGCAGACACAGAATATAATCTAAAAATATTACTTCATCGCTGTTATCTGGGTGAGTCATTTCCTTCTGTTCCCTCCTTCCTGCCATGAAAGTGTGTTTTATCTGAGGATATAACTGGTGAGGAAGAAGAATACTAAAATTCTTCTTCATGCACAAGGGCAAGAGAAGCAGAGAAACTCCTGATAAAAATTACTCTGGAATCTGGAATACTCTGGAATTGGAGCATCCTCCAATTTACTTACTCCAACCACAGAGCAGATCAGCATCATCTCACCTGCTCACTGTTCAGATGCATTGGGATAAAATTATAATATCTCCAAAAATAAGTCCTTAAACTTGAATCATACTAATCATAAAGTAATTACCAAGACCATTAAGAGGCTGTGATGGGTCTTATTCTAGCAAGTGTTAGTGAGAAAACAGTTTATCTGTTTTAACTGCCTTACACTCTGAAACCTCCTGCCCCCTCAGTCTTGCACACACTTCTCATCACCTCTCTTTTCACTTTGCTTTTCCAAGCTCATCTTTCTTCTTGCCAATATGTGAATTATCTCATTCCTTCTAGACTAACAGCACATATGTATCTCTAGCACTTTTGCTGTAGAAGAAATTCAAGAGTACTTCTAAAGGCTGAGAAGTATTCACTTCTTAAATGTGTGTGTGTGCAATTTCTCCCAGTTCAGTGCAAGTTTCCTGCAATATATTTTTCTATTTGTTGCTATATACGCATTCCAAAGAATTTGATGGGCAGCAGAAAAGCTAACCCAGCAATTCTTTTATGAAATATTTACCACTTCTGTTGCTAAAATACAAGGCTCAGCTAAGAAAACACCATAGCTACAGCCAGGGGGAGAACTGTAACCATGATCAGTGGAAATATGGAAATTATTAGTGTAGGAAAGCTAAGACAGAGTGTATGTGCCACAGAAATTCCACATCACCAAGAGCATACAGACTGTCAGGGTGGATCATGATTCCTAATGTCTGCATCTGACGTCACTTTGACATACTGACAAAGTATCAACCAGACTGTCGTATGGGAGGTCTGGATTGGAAAACCCACTCACAGGACCACTCACTGTTCTTCAAAACTTGAATTTACTTAAAAGATATTACTTGGTGTCTGGTTGTTGAGTTTGTATGCACAAATCAAAAAGCTGACAACATTTTCTACCAAGAGGGAAGGAGAACTTACTGGTGTTTATGTAGCAGCACTTATAAATTGCAGCATTCATAACCAGGGAACAGTCTCAGAGTGACTCCTCTCCCAGTTTCCCTTTGTTTCTTGAAGAAGCCTTTATCATCCTTGTAGCTTCTTGTTGTCCCTGTAATCATTTTACCATACACAGGATGCTTCACATGGATTGTCTATGTGTTCTTTCTATTGATTGTGCCCTAAAAAAAAATCTTTCCTTGCTGGATTTCTGTTGTGAGCAGTAGCTCTGGAGATTCAAGCATCTTTTTGAGCTCTTGCTGCAGAACTAGCCTGCTCTCTTCCTGTGGAACACATTCTCCATGAATTTTTGTCTTCTACAGTAAGGTTTACATTGGCTACAGTACAACAGAAAAAGCCTGATCATGTGCAGGAGTAGGTGAGATGGACTTTCTGGACTCTTCATGTCTAAGCAATGACAAACCTGCCTGTAAGAGCTCATGAGCTTCCAAGTCCCTTCCTTTAACAAAAATAACTACACATCACATGCCCCTATAATTTTTATCTATAGTTTCTGTGAAAGCAGAGTTTTCCACTTGTAATTATTTCTGGCCCTGAGAGTTCATCACTGCTCCAAGATCTTGATGCCAGTTTGGTAGGACAGATCTCCACAAGAGAGTGGCAAATCAGACACTGTATGAATCATAGACTCAGAATAGTTTGAGTTGGAAGGGACCTTAAAGATCACCGATTTCCAACACCCCTGCCATAGGCAGGGACACCTCCCTCTACATCAGGCTTGCTCAGTGCCTTGTCCAGCCTGGCCTTGAATCCTTCCAGAGAGGGGGCATCCACAACCTCTCTGGGCAACTTATTCCAGTGTCTCACCACCCTCACTGGAAAGAATTTCTTATGTCAAGCCTGAATCTACCTCCTTCCAATTTACATCCATTATTTCTGGTCCTCCTATCACATATCTTATTAAAAAGTCCTACCCCTGCCTTTTTGTAGGACCCTTCAGGTATTGAGAAGTTACTCTGAGGTTCCCCCTGAGCCTTCTCTTCTCCAGGCTGAACAACCCCAGTTCCTTCAGCCTGTCTTCAGAAGGCAGTTGCTCCAGCCCTTTGACCATCTTGGTGGCCTCCTCTGGACCTGCTCCAACAGCTCAATGTCCTTCTTATGTTGAGGACTCCAGAACTAGACACAGGAACTCCAGGTGGGGTCTCAACAGAGCCCAGTAGAGGGGCAAAATCCTCTCTCTTGACCTGCTGGTCACACTCCTCTTGATGTAACCCAGGATTTGGTTGGCCTTCTTGGCTGCAAGTGCACACTGGTGTCTCATGTTGAGTTTGTCATCAACTGACACCCCCAAGTCTTTCTCTTCAGAGCTGCACTCAAACCATTCTCCACCCAGCCTGAAACTGTGATTGATAACTGACAAGTCTGCTGAAAAAGTTTGTGAAAATTCCTCTTACATTTGCACATCTCTAAATAAATAGCTAATGGTTTAGTAACCAAGAGACTAAAAAGCCTATCTTTAATGGCCCTTTAGGGAAGAAAATTCCTCAAGTCAGATGAAGGTTTGAGGCACTGCTATTGATGTCCTTTCTAGATCTCTGAAACACTTTACCAGGCTAAGCCTATCAATGTCTCTCTGCTTCCACCATTAAATAGGCAAATACATCACCATTTTTCTTTTTACATTTTCCCCTGAGGTCCAGTGGTTGATGCTGCTGCTGAGCTGATTCAGTGGAGCAAGACATGAGCAGAAATTACACTGTGCTCTCATCTTTATCTTCTCTTCCTGAGAGCAGAAGAATTTGCAAGTGTTAATAGGACATGCAGCTCCCATGTTGTGGGATGATGCACACCAATGAACACCAAGGATGCTGTGAGAGGTGACATGCTGCCTTTGTAGCTGGTATGTGATGCACATGAATAACCTTAAAAGCCAGGAGCTCTTCTCCTTCATCTCTCTTATCTTTTACAGAAATTCATTGTTGTGGGTGGCCCCACTTTCACCTCTAAGTTAGCTGACTCAGCATTCCATCCTTGGTGAGATATACTCCATTGAATACTGACTTCACCTGCACGGCTGCTGGTGAAATTACTTCATTTTAGCACATGTGTGTTTCCAACCACTACATTATTACATGGGAATAAATGAAAAGAAAATCCAGGTGCAAACCTCATCAAAGAAGGGGGGTGAATCACATCTGATGCACTTCCTGTGCCTTACTGAAATTATGAATGTGATAATTTCTCCATCAGATAATTTAATCCTGCCAGCTTTTGCATCTCTAACACAACTCACTTTGTAGTCCAACAACTGGAGAAAAATTAAGGGATGAAGACACCAGACCTCCTGACAGCAACTCAATTTAGCCAGAGACCATCTTTGGAGTGTCCCTTTCTCTCTACTAAATAAAGGAGCTCTTTAAGAAAAATATACTCCCAATGTAAACATCTAAATTAAGTTAAAGATATTCAAAGTAAAAAAATATAGGCTAATTTTTCATGCACATGTTCAAAGAAAAAACTGAATCATAGAATGGTTTGGGTTGGAAGGGACCTTAAAGATCATTTAATTCCAACCCCTTGCCATAAGCAGAGACACCTCCCACTGAATCTCACACTACAAGATGTCTGAGACTTTTACACTTCCAGCTGAACTCAAGTTCTTCCTCATTTCTATCAGCATTTTCAGATGTGCCAAATACTGTAAATGAGCTGCAAAATATGCCTGCTTATGGAAGTTTCCATGCGTGTTTCTTTTTTCTAGTTCTGAAGCATCCTACAAATGCTTTATTCCACAAAATGTTTAATAAATTTTAGTTTCAGTTAATTGAGAATTATGCTCCTCTTAGAATTCACTTCTTATGGCTTTATATTTCTACTGGAAATACAATTTAATTTTGCAAAATACCTAATAATTCACTGTTTGTAAGGTGATTGCTGAGCTTTTAGAGTAACTCTGTAACAAAAATTATAGCATAGAATTATAAGATTTGTAGGAAGAGGCAATACCTTCATTAGACTGCCCACAATATCTGGAAAACACTGAGAAGCTTTTGGCATAGAATGTCTTGGTTGTATCTTGTCTTGTATCTTGTTCAAGCCTTGTGTTTCTGAACTGCATATCTTAAGAAATGAACAAAAAACTCTCAGCAATCACTCTGCAAATGGATAATAATGAGATTGTTTGCAAAGTGAAATTTTGTTTCCAGCAGAAAGCTCCCCAAAAAAACCTGATATATTGAACTCCAACCAGAGATGTTCCTTTTAAATAATTGGTAAAATTTATTGAGAAATTCTTCTGATGACCTAATGATGTGCCTGAAAGCCTGTGCACTCCTTCCTTCTACAGATTAGTCTAATAAAAACATTGCTTGCAAATTCTTGAGTCTTAGACCATCACAGCTACAGCATTTCCACTACTAGCATTGCATTATAACTAATTAAATCTATGTCAGCCTGCCCCATCCAGGAGTGTCTTCAGATGAGGTCAATTAGGATATAACAGCCAGAGGGTCTATTTCAAGGTTCATTTGGTTCTGATCTCTGAGGGCAAACTAATTAAATTATTCAGAGCACAGGCTGGAAACACCTCTCTAATCCTCAAGTCTCCACAGAAGAGAGAATGTTTTAAGCAATTTCATTTAATATCTTAATAACCGCATCTATTCTTGTTTCCTTCAGGCTGACAAAGACAAAAAAACCACATTCTTAGATATTCAACACTTCCTTAGACATCAACTCCTATATAAGATCTGGGGGTGGAATTAGCACATCACAGAATGGTGACTCCAAATTGAGAAAGGTTCATGCCATTGTGAAATAACTGAGACACTTAGTCCAAAAAAGTGAATTTTAATGAAATTAGGACACAGTTCCAGCCTCCTTTAGCTGCACCACAGATATATTGAGAAGAAATGGGCAAGATGCAGCAACAGTCCCCAGAGCTGAAGTTAAATGAGAATGTCCTTCACACAGAAGCCCAAATAGGATACAAGAAAATCAGAACTGGCAGAAAATCCCAATCAAAGCCTTAAGGTCTCAAGGAAATTTCACTGTTCAGCAACTGGCTGGATGCACACTAATACAGCCAGAACACTTCAAGAGATACCAAAGGCCAGTCCAGAACTCACAGTTCCAGCTCTCAGGCTTTTATCTTGTCACCCTAACAGTGGCCATAATTCTTCATAATGGGATTGGGTTCCCCTTGCTTCTGTTTACAGAATAACTAGTTGGCCTGAGGGAGGAGTTAGGCAGTTTAAAAGTCACGGTTTAATTTCCTTTGTAATTTGCAAGTTGATTGCTAGAAATTACCTTTCATGCATGTTGCCTCTTGTGCCTGCCATTTCCTAAAGTGGATGATCTTAAATTAAAAGAATTGTATCAATCAGAAGTCATTGCTGTGTTGGAATCTCACAAATCACCCCTATCAATTGTCAGCCTAGTAGGCAGTAAAAATGGAAAAACACTTTTGATGCTTTTACATGACTTTTCAATTTATTTTAAAGTTGGATTAATACAACTGTAACAAAAAAACCTCAAGTAATATTCTCAATTTCAGATTTTGTTTTCAGAGGATATGTGTTTTTAAGGACAAATACAATAACTGCAAATTTCTGCCTTCCATATCTCAAAATCCAAATCCCTTAAGAAACAGAAATTCCCTTTTTAATTCCTTACATTTCCTGGAGAAAAAAAAAAAAAAAAAAGAGGGATTTCAAAATTTCCTTGAGGAAGGGAAAGGAGATGCCTCCTTTTGTATTTCCCTTAGTGTTTAGCTCGTTCTGCTCAAGTCCTATAGAGCACATATATGCCCAAGAGCCACACCAGCAAGGGGACAACACATTTCAAAAGATGAAACATTGGGCTCAAGGCAAGTATTTCACAGGGAAGGCAGTTTAGGAAGCTCTAAATTCAGCCAGAATGATGAGTGGAATGAATTCTTGTTTTGGATCCTTCTTATTTTATTGTGATGAATTTTTTCCTGGACTGTCTCTGATGCAACTACAGCTACCTTGAAGGCAGCCGGCACTGCTGCTCTTAGCAGGTACCTTTCAGAGATCCTGCATAAATTGCCATCACTTGGGGCTTCAGCTCTGGTCCTTTTCATCCCAGCCTCCCCATTCCACACACTTCTGTTGTAGATGTACCTTGGTCACTACCATTGTGGTCAGCAGAAAACAGGTAGAGTTCAGCTGAGTTGTCCTAGATATCTACTCCAAGAAAAAACCTAGGAATACCCATTCTATTTTGTAAGGCAGAAATATGAGAGAAATAATTCATATGCAATATTTATGCAATCATAAAATGGTTTGGGTTGGAAGGAACCTCAAAGATCATCCTGTTCCAACCCCCCTGCCATGGGCAGGGACACCTCCCACTACAACGGGATGCTCAGTGCCTCATCCAGCCTGGCCTGAAACACCTCCAGGAATTGAGGGGGCATCCACAACCTCTCTGGGTAACCTCTTCCCTCTTCCTCTCACATCTAGATCCAACCTCCCTGCCATGGACAGGGACATCCTGCACTAGATCAGGTTGCTCAGTGCCTCATCCAGCCTGGCCTTGGATGTCTACAGGGATGGGGCTTCTACCACCTCTCTGGGCAACCCATTCCATTTTCCCCCCCAGTTTGCCTCTAGGCAGGTTCCACATACCTCTCTTTCCCCATATCTCCTGCCTCTGCCAACCCTTTACCAGCCCATTTTCCCCCAAATACCACAAACTTGGGCTCCACTGGGGACTCCTCCCCTCCCCACTCTCCTATTTATCCAATAAACCTATACAAGAGAGTATGTCTGTCTTCTGCAAACCCCATGGGACTGTATGTTAAATTCCTGGCAGTAAGTGAGCTTCTAACCTGACAGGAGCCACAGAGCTGAATACAAAAATCTGTACACACAGATTTTTATTCCTAAAAGGCTAATCAGAGATGGTCATTATCAAGTGTAACCTGATAACATGGCTTTGCACCACTCAGGATTCTACACATCTACCAGATCTCTCCATCATGTCTTGCCTGAGCTGTTCTCAAGTAAAACTGAGCCTCAGGGTATGGTATTTTTTTATGTATGTTCTTGAATGAGAAGCAGTAGAACTGCACATGATCCCAACACATCCAGCAGTGGCACAGATCTTAAAAGTGACTGCTTGTCTCTGATATTTTAAGCTCATTCATTATTTACCAGTTGTGGAGAGGTAAAATCCACTGACACTTTGCACAGTGCATTCCCTGTGTTAACTTTCAAATTGCCAAATTTCAATGCCCCTTCTGACAACCAGGTGTGAAACCAGCTGCTTTATGCCGAGATAAAAAGAAGAGTGTGTCCATCAGGTTTGCATCACTCAGTCTGGATGTTCAGCCAACCAGATATAAGGAACTTTGAACTCTGAAAGCCATATGTAGCTAAAAATAAAAGAAAACTAAAAGCTGCATCCATTGTCAGGGTTCTCTGTGATACTTTTCAAGATAAGGCATCATACATACCCACAAGATTACAGGACAAACACTATATCCTGTTGTTATATTATTATCAAGGTGGTTGTTTACAGTGCTTTAATAAGGCTTTGCCCAGGAAATGTAACAGGAAGCAGTAGGAGGCATTAAAAAAAACCTAAATTTTTCCCATTACATAAACAAATTTCTTGTTTTTCCATCTTGAATAAGAAGTTCAGAGTTTTTGCAGCACCATCTAGTGAGACTAAGGAGGTTTTGCTCAACTATTCAGAAACCCCAGCCTATTCCCTCTTTATGCTTGCATTTAATTGTGATGTCCCTATAATCTGTTGGCTGAAAGTCTTTGGGGCCAAGAAGCTGTTGAAGAAGGTGCCTTTGGTGCACACAATAGTTCTCTTCACATTTCCTTTTGAACAGCATGAAATCCCAGAGCTCTGCAGCCTGCTGAGCTGAAAAACTGAGGAGCTTTCATCAAGCCTTGTTATTAATGAATTGCTCCCTTAGGTAGTGAGCTCTGCCTCTGATCTGCACCTTGTTTTGATGCAATACACTCTGCAAGAAGAAGAACTGATGCATGTTTTGTTGGATATGAAGGATGTTCTCAGATGTCTGCATACTTGTCATCATTCCTACCAGGAAGTATCACTGATGATATTTTCTACAAGACATCATCTATACACACAGCTCCATGCCAGACATATGCAAGGCTCTGTATGCAAAATATCCTTCCTGGCCCAAAGATGTTGCTGGCAAACAAAACTCAACCTGATTCCAAGCCAGTTTAGATGACACTCATCCCTTCCTAGGCTGCCCTGTCTCTTGAAAGTTTCCTTGTGCCTAATTAGAATTAAAATTGCTTTGTTTGCTTCATCTGTTCATCCATAAGTTAAAAAAATACTGGATTGATTTCAAAAATTCGGAAGAATTAAAACATATTTTCCATACTGTTTTTTAAAATATAATTTTTAACCAATAAGACAATAAACCTTCTCTTCCAGAACTCGTTTTCCAAATTCTTTTCTGTCACCAAGAGATGTATATCACTGACATCAAAAATACTAAAGATTTCCAAGTAAAAGCAACTCATCTGCTTCTAACAGCACATAAGCACATACTAGTAACTTCTGTGACAGTTGGAAAAGATGATCTCCCTGTAGGAAGATGAAAAAAAACTGCATAATTCACTACATAGAAGTATGACATTTTATATTCTTACTCATATTTGCTACTAAAACTGTTGTGATAAAACTGCGTGTAATAGAATCCTAGAATGGTTTGGGTTGGAAGACACCTTAAAGATCATCTAGTTCCAACCCCTTGCCATGGGCAGGGACAAATCCCACTAGACCAGGTTGCTCAAGACCATCTGGCCTGGCTTTGAACACCAAGGATGGGGCATCCACATCTTCTCTGGGCAACTTGTTCCAGTCTCTCACTACTCTCACAGCAAATCTCTTCCTAATGTGTTTTCTAAATTTCTCTTCTTTCAAATTATACCAGTTAAATTTCATTCTATTGCTATTCTCCTTGAGAGAAAGTCCTTTCCTAGTCCTGCATCTCTTATCTGAAGCTAAAGGAGCTTCCCCTTACACAACAGAATCCTCTCTCATATAGTTTCTTCAGGAGATATCACAGACAGTTTTCCATATGTTGCTCTTCTGCACTCATAAAAGTCACTGGTGCTGTGTCTTCATTGCTGAGCTGCTCCAAGGTGGAAGACAAAGCATTGCTAGTTCATCTTCAAGTCATTTTTAATTATCCTTTCTTTCCTTTGATAAATTCTTTTACAGAGTTTCTTTTGGATAACTGCTTTGCATAAGGATAATTCACTTTATGAACCATAGAAATGTTCAGGTTCAAAAAGAGCTTTAAGATGATCAGGTTCAACAGTTAACCTAGGACCAAGGTACAAATAAACCATATCCCACAGCACCACATCTAACCATCATAAATATCTCCAGGGATGGCAACCTTAACATATCTTCAGCAGCCTGTTCCAAAACTTGACGACTATTTTGGTTGCAAAAATTTTTCCTAATTTCCAATCTAAATCTCCCCTGGTGCAACTTGTGGCTGTTTGTTCTTGTCCTATTGCTTGTTACTAGGGAGATCAACTCTAACTAGTGTACATCCTCCTTTCAGGTAGTTGTAGGGAGTGATAGGATCTCCTTTCAGCCTCCTTTTCTCCAGGCTGAACAACCCCAGCTCCCTCAGCCACACTTTGTAAGACCTTTGCTTCAAACCCTTCAAATCTTCATGCAAGGAGAAGATTCAGAGACTGCCCAAAGTAGACAAAGTTTGCATTGTTGTTCAAACAGCCTCTTAGCTAACAGCATGGGTAGACATGGAAAGACTTGTCCTTCATCTCCTAAGTGATAAATTTAAAACAGCTTAGCTAAAACTCTGAAAAAGATCTGCCAGAAATATCATATTGATTGTAGGTTTATTCTCATGGCTGAAATCTAGAAAAAAAAAAAAAAGAAAAAAAAAAACACTCCCAAAGTGGTGGCTTATGACATGGCCTGACATCTCAGGGGAAAAAAAAAATCATCTACACAAAAAATATTCCCTTTATTCTAGAGTATGAAGTCCCACATTATTATAATAATATATTCTAGCCTACAAGCATCCTATTTTTATAGAATTATAGAATTTCTTGGTTGAAGTGGATCTTTCAGATCATCTAGTCCAACCATCCACCTAACTTTGACAAGATCTATCACTGAACCATATTTCTAAGCATTATGTCTACCCATCTCTTAAATACAACTCCACCACATCCATGGACAGCCTGTTCCAATGCTTGATAATCATTCCTGATTAAAAATTTTTCCTAGTATCTATTCTAAACCACCTCTGACACAATACTATCACATACTTTGTGAAAACATTACTTTTGGGAAGTGGTTCCAGAGGATCTAAAATACATTGATAAATATGTTAAAATGCTTTAGTGATTTTCTGTGTAATCAGTGAACATATTAATTGCTACCACTCATTTGTAGGCTTTGGCACAACATCCTATAATTTAAAACGTCATTGTTTGGTTAAATGATTTCACCCTCTTCATCTGAAGGAGTATGATTTACTTCCTTCTGTCAATAGCCTCTGAAAACAAATGAATCTTTCAGCTACAAGCTGTGCTTGAATTAAAACATATCATCCTACAAAACCCTTTTTCTTTGTATTTTTAGGGTGGGAGCAGCCCATGGCAGGCAGCATCCACATGAGCTTCAAGCTAAATCACACATGATATTACCTGCTTTGCCTTCTGGATCTACCTCCAGGGTCCAAAGCAAATACTTTGCACTATTTAAATAATAAATATCTATCAGAAGAACTAAGAAACTATTAAAGATGCTACAAAGAGGGGACTCATTTTGGAAAAGCAGTGATATTTCTCACCCTCATACAACTTGCAGTGCGTACTCATGTACTTTAAGTCATGCATTGGGTAGAAGACAAGCCAAGTGCATGCAATATGTCTGTAGTTTGTCTTAGAATCATGGAATAGTTTGGGTTGGAAGGGACCTTAAAAATCATCAAGTTCCAACTCCCCTGCCATAGGCAGGGACACCTCCCACTACATCAGGCTGCTCAGTGCCTTGTCCAGCCTGGTCTTGAACACCTCCTGAGAGGGGGCATCCATAACCTCCCTGGGCAAACTCTTTCAGTGTTACACCACCCTCACTGGAAAGAATTTCTTTCTTATGTCAAGTCTAAATCTACTCCCTTCCAATTTATATCCATTATTTCAAGTCCTCCCGTCACATACCTTATTAAAAGGTCCTACCCCTCAGGTATTGATAAGTTATTCTGAGGTCCCCCCTGAGCCTTCTCTTCTCCAGGCTGAAGAACCCCAACTCCTTCAGCCTGTCTTCATAGGGCAGTCGCTCCAGCCCTTTAACCATCTTTGTAGCTCTCCTCTGGACCTGCTCCAACAGCTCAATGTCCTCCTTGTGTTGAGGGCTCCAGAACTGGACACAATACTCCAGGTGGGGTCTCACCAGTGCCGAGTAGAGGGGCAAAAGGTCTTGCTCACCTGCAACTCTGCTGGTGCCAGTAGAAGTTGTGGGCTTCCAGCCCTCCTTAGGAGCTGGCCTGTGTCACAAAATGAATAAATAGGGCTCTTAAAAATGGGCTGCTGTGTTAACAGCTTCCACAGTCTCTCTAGGAGTTATGAATAATGAAGTAAGATACCAGCAAAGACAAACACATTATTGAAGTGCTGTCTTATGGCTTCATTTTAAAGCTGCTCCCAGATGAGAGAGCTTGCATGGCTGTGTGCAAGGAGGAGGTGAGAGAAGTGAAGCTGCTTAATAAACATTTGGAATTTAGCTACCTATTTAATTAAAAGTTATTTCCAGGAGGACTGGACATTGGAAGGAGTATTATTGGAAGAGGGTAGATTCTGGCTAAATATAAAAAAGAAATTCTTTACAATGAGGGTGGTGAAACACTGGAAGAGGTTGCTCAGAGAGGTTGTGGAAGCCCCCTCAATCCCTGGAGGTGTTTAAGGCCAGGCTGGACAAGGCACTGAGCAGCCTGGTCTAGGGGGTTGGAACTTTATGATCTTGAAGGTCCCTTCCAACCCAAGCTATTTTATAATTCTATGATTCTATTATGCTGGCCTTAATTTCTGTGCACTCTGAGGTCTTGTTGGGTCCAACTAGATGCCAACACTGAAGAAAAAGAAAGAAAATAACTCTCTTGCACATTCCTGGGTTACTCAGACTAGTCTGTAATGCTGCAAACCAAGGGTGTTGACTGCCATAGTTGACTTAGGTGAGATGGCAAAGCACAAGAGAAGGCAGGGATAAGAACTGGCAGAGTTTGGGCTCAAGTCCAGAAGAGACTGGGCAGAAATTACCTTCCAACCTTGCCCTACAATAAAGTCAGAAAAGAAATACTGACCAAGTACAGCACCATTGAAGGTGCAGCTTATGCATCATCCCCATAATTAGGACTTTGTGTCAAAAATCACTGTCCCTTTCACTGATCTTAGTGGGTGTGCCACAAAAAGTAATGCTCAGCAGGAATAAGGTGAATGAACTTAGCCTTAGTGGCTAAATAAGCTAAATAAAATACCTGGAGGTTGAAGTGAAGGAAGATATTCCACCTTTAAAATATATTGTTCATGCTCAACTAAACAGAATGGGCACAGCTGAGTGGAAAAAAAAAGATTTATTCCTGCAATGACAGTGGAACGACTTCTGTAACCAAAGGCACTGGGGAATGAAAGCATCTTTATTGCTCATCAATGGAAAAAACAAAAACCTTTTGCTTCCTGCCTATAAAGCTTTTCACCTTTGATGCTGCAGCAAAGGACCAATAGATCACATGGTAAATGCAATTTCCTCCTACATTTTTAATATTTCTTCATTCTCTTCATGAGCCTCAGCAGGAGGAAAAAAAAACTCTCCAGAGTTTACCAGTTGGAAGTGTTACAAAAATTGATTTCACAGAAGGTCACAAGTTCAGTGGGTTTTTTTTCAGCTATTCCCCAAATAAAATATAGGACTAAAACAGCACATGCTGGGAACTTCAGAACAGAAAAGAAACATCAGGAAAATACTAAAATTAAAACAGAATAGAAGGAATTTAAAATTTCCTACAATACAAGGAGAAGTGAAAAAGAACTAGTAAGAAATGGTTGAGGGCTTCATAGTTACTTCTCTATCAGCCACAAATCTCCTATTCAACAACATTACAGACTATTGGCATCAAAGTTGATGGTTACAGATCTGACCATTTAAATTTCATTATAACAACAGCTAAATTTCACCCAACAATGCTGAAATCTCAGATAAAAGCAGATCCCTGTCTTTTAAGAGAAAATGTGAAAGCTATCTGAGGAAAATTGGAGAATTCCTCTGTAAAAAGGACATTGGTAATCTAACATAATCCTTTACAGTATGAGAAATGTTTGTGGATGTGAAGTGAAATATAATTCTATTATCTGAGTTCTTCCAACCTCAAGGCAAAAGTATTTTAAAAATGAGACAGATACAGAACTCTTGACTTACCTGTTGGCACTTGGATGGATTTCTGTAGACTGTCAGGTGGTTTTCCTAGCTAGAACAATGAGAAACGTCATCTGTTGATTTAATAACTTCATTCTTTGTTTCTTTTTTTCCTCCCACAGCCCCATTCAACCCTCCCAATGCTGCTGACAGCATGGTCAAATTTGATGCCTATGGAGATGGGATAGGACGATATAACGTGTTCAATTTCCAGCACACTGGAGGAAGATATTCCTATGTGAAGGTTGGTCAGTGGGCAGAAACCTTGTCACTTGAGGTAGACTCTATCCACTGGTCCAGGAGCTCTGTCCCTGTCTCCCAGTGTAGTGATCCCTGTGCTCCTAATGAGATGAAGAACATGCAACCAGGAGATGTCTGCTGCTGGATTTGTATTCCCTGTGAAACCTATGAATACCTGGCTGATGAATTTACCTGTGCAGACTGTGGGCCTGGAAAATGGCCCACAGCTGACCTGACTGGTTGTTACGATCTACCAGAAGACTACATCAAATGGGAAGATGCTTGGGCAATAGGTCCTGTCACCATTGCATGCCTGGGCTTTATTTGTACTTTTATGGTCATTGCAGTATTCATCAAGCACAACAACACCCCCCTGGTCAAAGCCTCTGGCCGTGAACTGTGCTACATACTGCTTTTTGGGGTCTTCCTGTCTTACAGCATGACTTTCTTCTTCATAGCCAAGCCTTCTCCAGCTATCTGCACCCTGCGTCGCTTAGGGCTGGGAAGTTCCTTTGCCATCTGCTATTCTGCCCTGCTGACAAAAACAAACTGCATAGCCAGGATATTTGATGGTGTAAAGAATGGTGCTCAAAGGCCCAAGTTCATCAGCCCCAGCTCTCAGGTCTTCATCTGCCTGAGTCTCATTTTGGTACAGATTGTGGTGGTGTCCGTGTGGCTCATCTTGGAGGCCCCTGGCACCAGGAGATACACTCTTCCTGAGAAGAGAGAGACTGTCATATTGAAGTGCAATGTCAAAGATTCCAGTATGTTAATCTCCTTAACATATGATGTGATCCTCGTGGTCTTATGCACTGTCTATGCCTTCAAAACAAGGAAGTGTCCAGAGAACTTCAACGAGGCCAAGTTTATCGGGTTCACCATGTACACAACCTGCATCATTTGGCTGGCCTTCCTCCCCATATTTTATGTGACATCCAGTGACTACAGAGTAAGTCTTTGGATATCTATTTCCAAAAACCATGTGCATCATTTTAAAGGACCATGTTGCCATTCACCAAAAGCTCCTGTAATTTTTGTCCCCTGGATCACTCACTGCTTCGGTGTTAACATTTGCCTAAGCAAGTTTCTAAATTCTAGCTTATTTCTAAAAAATATTATCTCCTTTCAAAATGAAGGAGGAAGGAGTCTTTGGATATCTGTTTCCACAAATCATGTGCATCATTTTAAAGGACCATGTTGCCATTCACCAAAAGCTCCTGTAACTTTTGTCCCCTGGATCACTCACTGCTTCGGTGTTAACATTTGCCTAAGCAAGTTTCTAAATTCTAGCTTATTTCTAAAAAATATTATCTCCTTTCAAAATGAAGGTGGAAGGAGTCTCTGGATATCTGTTTCCACAAATCATGTGCATCATTTTAAAGGACTGTGTTGTCATTCTCTAAAAGCTTCTCTAACTTTTGTTCCCTCCTTCTCTCATAGAAGAGTTCTGCTTCAGTGTTAACATTTCCCTAAACAAATTTCCAAATTCTACTTATTTCTGAGAAATATTATCTCCTTTCAAAAGGAGCTTGTATAGTTAGAGGTGGAAAGAGTCCTTGGATATCTGATCCCACAACCCATGTACATCATTTTAGAGGACTGTGTTGCCATTCACTAAAAGCTACTCTAACTTTTGTCCCCTGGATCACTCACTGCTTTTGTGTTAACATTTGCCTAAGCAAGTTTCTAAATTCTAGCTTATTTCTAAAAAATATTATCTCCTTTCAAAATGAAGGAGGAAGGAGTCTTTGGATATCTGTTTCCACAAATCATGTGCATAGTTTTAAAGGACAGTGCGGTCATTCACTAAAAGCTTCTCTAACTTTTGTCCTCTGGATCACTCACTGCTTCAGTGTTAACATTTCCCTAAACAAATTTCCAAATTCTACTTATTTCTGAGAAATATTATCTCCTTTCAAAAGGAGCTTGTATAGTTAGAGGTGGAAAGAGTCCTTGGATATCTGATCCCACAACCCATGTACATCATTTTAGAGGACTGTGTTGCCATTCACTAAAAGCTACTCTAACTTTTGTCCCCTGGATCACTCACTGCTTTTGTGTTAACATTTGCCTAAGCAAGTTTCTAAATTCTAGCTTATTTCTAAAAAATATTATCTCCTTTCAAAATGAAGGTGGAAGGAGTCTCTGGATATCTGTTTCCACAAACCATGTGCATCATATTAAAGGGCTGTGTTGCCATTCACTAAAAGCTTCTCTAAATTTTGTCCCCTGGATCACTCACAAATGTTAACATTTGCCTAAGCAAATTTCCAAATTCTAGTTCATTTCTAAGAAAGATTCTCTCCTTTCAAAAGGAGCATGTAGAGTTAGAGGTGGAAGGAACTAGACCTAGCAGCCCGATTGTGGCAGAGCCATAGAGTATGGATTAAATATTCATTCTGGTGCATCAACATGTGAAGTTGTAGCCCCTAACAGAAAAACCTAGTAGATCATGAGTCAGGATGAGTTATTTGGTGGAGGTGGGCCTTAGATTAAAGGGCCTTCTTCAAAAGAATCTGCCATTCAACTGATAAGTTCTTTCAAAGAAAAACTATAATAACTGCAAAATTTCTTATGAAAGGTTATGCTTGAATATATACGATATTCTTATTCTTTCTGCACTTTGTAGAGATAAAATACACACCTCACTTAGCAGAGAACATTGTTCAGCCTTCACAAACAAATTTAGAAAAAACATTATGTCATTTAAATTGTCATATAGTGCTGCAAAGCTTCAGGTTCAATAAAATTGTATTTTTGGATAGGAGGAAATTGTCCCAGAAAGAGAGTGAGATCTGCTTCCCTGGAAATCTCACAGTTATTATGATGTGAGAAGTAACTGCTGGAGCTGGCCCTTACAGCAGTTTGCAGTGAATTGATTCAACTTCCTGCCCAGAAGAGGAGGAAGAGTAGCTTAGGGTTGTATTACTGCCAGCAATATGGACATGAAATAGCAGGTAAATCTGGAGGACTAACAATGCCTCTTAACATTTTTGGTGTGACCACCCTAGAATCTTTAATTCCCTTTTTCTCAGCTTAGGAAAGGTACTAAAAACCTCATGAAAACAGGGTACGTAAGAAACTACGTAGTACAATGCACAGAGTGACAATAAAAAAGCTAAATATATTTAGTCTAGACAAGAGTAAACCCAGGGAGACATGATCACAGACTATAAATAATTTCAAGGCAACAGAAAGAGAGAAAGGGATTGTTCAGTCTCAAGAGGAGTTAGAGCAACGAATAATGGATTTAAGTTAATGAAGGAAAAGTTTAAGACAGGCACTGGGGAACAACTCTGGACACACAAAGTCATCAGGAAGATAGACACAGAAGGAGGATAATATTAGTGTGGACAGTCACATGAGTGGGCAGAGACACTAATGGTCAAGAGGAGCATGATTTGATTTCTGAAACAGCATTTTCCTGCCTTAAAACCTGAGTGGGATTTTCAAAACTGAGTGCAGGTATTTAATTTTACTACATAGCTCCAAATAAGCCATCTCAAGTCCTACCAAATTGACATAAAATGCTTTTTTGATCTTTAAACAGCATGGAAATTCCATCCTAGATGTTTAAACTTCTGGGGTTCCTTTGAAAAACCCATCTTTAATTTCCAGGCAGTTACATGTTCCCTCTGAAGCAATCTGTGCTGTACTAACATAGACAAATACTGGTGGCATCACCTTAGGAACAGAATAGCAACAACAAAAGAAATAAATGTTGACTGGCTTGAGATTTTTCTGCATGCTGCTGATCATCCTCACTCTCCAGCACTAAGAGAGGGACCAACCTTACCTAATCAAGAGTCACTTCAGACAATAGCTCCAGGCCGGGATGATCATTAGCAGCTGATGGAGCTTCCAAGAAGGCTAGAAGTTACAGCATCCTCCAGCAATCCTCTCCCAGCATCACTAAGGCACCCTGACTTCTTTGAAGTGATCCCAAGAGTCTTCCAATGATCCCAGAATGTCTAGAAGATCCCACAGTACAGAAACTGCTGGCAAACTACTGCATTTCATGGCTGACTCTGTCAGCTGCTTTAAGAATTTAAAGGAGAGATGCTGAAAAAAGACAGATTTTTTTCTCATTCTCATGCAGAGATCCACAAAGATTCCAAAATTAGAAGTAGAGGGAATCCTTATAAGATTAAATAAGCACATACAACATGAACTCACAGCAGCCCAAATATCTGGCACACTTAAGGAACTTTTCAAGCTTGTCACCTTAGACAAAAGCTTCAGAAATACAACAATAACATAGGAAGGAAAATAAAAGGGGTTATGATGAAATCAGGTGTCCAGAGTTCCTACTTTTAGAGCATTTCTCCCTTCAGGGTTAATTCTGGTTGAAGGATCTTGTTCCCCTGTCAGTCATTCCATTCTATCAGGATTGTCACTATTCTGCCAGCAAATTTGTGTCAATGGTACTGGGTTAAACATCAAACTAGTGAATGGGTTAAAAGAAACTGTGGAATGGGCCTTTTTTAACCCAAATACTTTCATTTATTAGGTGAATAATTATATCACCACAGCTGAGCTGCTCCAGGAGGCACAGAGCAGTCTGGGGAGAGGGGAATGGTTAGAGAAGATAACTTGAAAGTACTACCTTCATTAATTCCTATTTTATTTAAAGTACAAAGCACCAAAACACCAACCTCCCATTTGTTTTGCCAGTTTGTGATTAATAATAAGAAATAAAATAGGAATTAATGAAGTATTATTTAAAGTACAAAGCACCAAAACACCAACCTCCCATTTGTGATTAATAATAATTAATAACACTACCTTCATTAATTCCTATTTTATTAGAAAAAAAACATAACAAAACACCAACCTCCCATTTGTTTTGCCAGTTTGTGACCCTCTCAAACCCCTCTGTGGATAAAACACAGAGAAATTAAATTAAGGGGACAGTGCACCCAGGGTGACCCTTTCCCATCTGACTCTGAGGGTCTTCCATGTTCACTCACACTGAGCACATTTTTATGGTGTTTCCCAAATCTACCCTGGGTAAAGACTGATTATTTTATGATCACATTAATTATACTCAGGGCTGACAAAGCACTTGGTGCTCTGTGTGTACATATGAAACAACAAAGTCCATTCCCTACTCTATTATTCATTTTGCACCAATTATTTCTGACAAGGAGATATGAGGAGCATTCCCAAGGAAGAATGCTACCTCCAAGGACTGCAAGAGTGTAACTAAGGAAAAAATGAGCCTTGGATATAGAATCATTCAAATTAAGCAGTAGAGTTTAGAGTAGTTTAATTCAACATCTTAATTAAGGGATATGCTTGGAAGAACAGAATATAAACTGAAAATGAGGCAGTAAACTGGCACCTAGTTAAATCATTGAAGAAAAAGTGGTGCCAGCAAAGTTGTACTAAAAACTCCCCAAGCCAACTACTCTAAAATCCTGCAGCCTTACAAACAAATTCTTAGCTCAAAAATTTCTGTCCCTAAGTCAGAGCAGCTTTCAAGCCTAGGCTGACAGAATTCACCAGTCATTAACATTTATATAGAGCTAATTCTGTGTTCCTGAAAGGGATTGTTCAAGTTCTGATTAGGATTGAAGGTGGAGGTTATCAAATGGAAGACTATTTGAGGTGTCAAATGTTGAGCCACATGAAGTACAGTATGAACAAGGTGGTTTCCACTGTAGGTTTCAATTTAGAAATCAAGACAATGAGAGATGAGAGAAAGAGAAAAATCTCCTTTCTATGCCAGAACAAGGGAGCACAGGCTCAGTCAAGCTCCCCTTGATGGAGAGGGACACACCATTAGAAGCATTCCCAGGGAGGAAGGCTATCTCCAAGGACCGTAAGAGTGTAACTAAGGAAAAATGAGCCTTGGATATAGAATCATTCAAATTAAGCAGTAGAGTTTAGAGTAGTTTAATTCAACATCTTAATTAAGGGATATGCTTGGAAGAACAGAATATAAACTGAAAATGAGGCAGTAAACTGGCACCTAGTTAAATCATTGAACAAAAAGGAACAAAGATGGTGCCCGCAAAGTTTTACTACAAACTCCCCAAGCCAACTACTCTAAAATCCTGCAGCCTTACAATTAAAAATTTCTGTCTCTAAGTCAGAGCAGCTTTCAAGCCTAGGCTGACAGAACTCACCAGTCCTTAAAATTTATTCAAAGCTAATTCTGTGTACCTAAAAGGGATTGTTCAAGTTCTGATTAGGATTGAAGCTGGAGGCTAAAGTGGTTTTCAAATGGATGATCATTTGAGGTGTCATATGTTGACTCACATGAAGTACTGGATGAACAAGGTGGTTTCCACTGTAGGTTTCAGTTTAGAAATCAAGGGAATGAGTGATAAGAGAAAGAGCAGAAGTCTCCTTTCTATCCCAGACCCTTGATGGAGAGGGACACACGATTAGCACCATGCACCTCATTATTATAGAATCATAAAATGGTTAGAAAGGACCTTAAAGATCATCCAGCTCCAACCCCCCTGACATAGGCTCACCTCCTACTAGACCAGGTTGCTCAGTGCCTCATCCAGCCTGGCCTTAAACACCTCCAGGGATTGGGGGGGCATCCACAGCCTCCCATGGAAACCTCTTCCAATGTCTCACCTCCCTCAGCTTCTGGTCCCAGGTTTTTGAAGCCAAAAAGACCCACAGAACAACAAACTCTGAGCATTAAAACAAACAGCATAGGGACTCTAAACCCCAAACTTGCATATGTGTAGTTAACATTGTTAATTTCCAATGTTGTGTAATAAAATATGTGTTCATACAGCTGACAAGCAAATCATGATCTCCAAGCTTTCATTACATGCCTAAAAACTCTCCTGTGTTTCCTACTGAAGGATACTAAACATGAAAAACACAATGAATTCTTTTTCCTTTTACATCATACATTCTAATTCCAGTTGGCTGAACTGCAGCAGATTCATCTCAATTTCTAGACCTGTCTATTTAAAGACAAACACCTCTCCAGGGCAGAATTTATGCCAAAAAAATGGGAACTACCATGCTGGTAGTTGTCTCCTTCTCTGGAGACATCCAGACCTCACCTGTACACCATCTTGTGTGACCTGATCCGGGTGTTCCTGCTCTGGCAGGAGGACTGGACTAGATGATCTATCTCTCCAGGTCCCTTCCAACACACTGGGATTCTGTTATCACTCCCAGGAAATCCTCACTTCCACATATTTTTCTTAACTTTCTTGCTGGTAGATGACACCAAACCACTGAGAGGGCATGAAATCTAAAGGAAGGTATTTCCAATTTAGCTCATGAGTGTAGATAAGTATGCTGTAGGTGTTCCAAGCCTGTGCAGACACCCAGGAGTGTGGTTCCTGCTGTTGCATGATAATGCTGCTGATACTCTGCATTCTGGAGCTTTCCATACTGAAACAACACTTTGTGCCCACTATTTTCTAGGTGCAAACCACCACCATGTGCATCTCTGTTAGTCTCAGTGGCTTCGTTGTGCTGGGCTGCTTGTTTGCACCCAAGGTCCACATCATCCTCTTCCAGCCCCAGAAGAACGTGGTCACACACAGACTGCATCTCAACAGGTTCAGTGTCAGTGGGACCGGGACCACTTACTCCCAGTGTAAGTAACAAAACTGCCACTTTTCTGTGTGGGATTGTGACGAGTTGGGGTAAAGACAAGATGGGGGTTTTCACCAGCAGAAGAAATGCTTTTGATAACTGAGCTGTGTATTCCATGGAATAATAGAGCTGTCAAATGGTTTGGGTTAGAAGAGACCTTAAAGATTTTCTAGTTTCAACCCTTGTGCCATAGACAGGGACACTTCCCACTACACCAGGTCGCACTTGCAGCCAAGAAGGCCAACCAAATCCTGGGTTGCATCAAGAGGAGTGTGACCAGCAGGTCCAGAGAGAGGATTTTGCCCCTCTACTGGGCGCAGGCGAGTCCCCACCTGGAGATACTGTGTGCAGTTCTGGTGTCCTCAACACAAGAAGGACATCGAGCTGTTGGAGCAGGTCCAGAGGAGGCCATGAAGATGATCAAAGGCCTGGAGCAACTGCCTTCTGAAGACAGGCTGAAGGAGTTGGGGTTGTTCAGCCTGGAGAAGACTCATAGTAAATTAATACCAGAAGGGGGCTACCTAAAGGCAGGAGTAGGACTTTTTAATAGGATATGTGATGGGAGGACTAGAAATAACGGATATAAATTGGAAGGGGGTAGATTTATACTTGACATAAAAAAGAAATTCTTTAGGGTGAGGGTGGTGAAACATTGGAATAGGTTTCCCAGAGAGGTTGTGGATGCCCCTTCAATCTCTGGAGGTGTTCAAGGCCAGGATGGACAAGGCACTGAGCAGCCTGATGTAGTGGGAGGCGTCCCTGCCTATGGCAGGGGGGGTGGACCTTGATGATCTTTAAGGTCCCTTCCAACCAGAACTATTCTATGATTCTATGAGACTAAAGACCATCCAGCCTAGCACTGGACACCTCCAGAGATGGAGCATCCACAGCTTCTCTGGGCAATCCAGGCCAGTGTCTCTACACACCCACAGCAAAAAAATTTCTTCCTAATAGCCAGTCTAAATCTCTCCTCTTTCAGTTTAAAGCCCCTTGTCTTATCACTGCTCTCCCGTATTGAGAGTTCCTCTCCATCTCTCCTGTAGTCCCTTTAGGTACTAGAAGGGGCTCCAAGAACTCCCCAGAGCCTTCACTTCATTTATGCCTGGAGAGAAAAAACCTCATTCCCTTCCCATGGGAATCAGCACAGAGCCCAGTGAAGCTCGATAAAATCAGCAGAAAGCTTTGGGCAGGCTCTGAATTCCAGCCCCACTGTACAAGCCAGCAGAGCCCATCACTCGCTGTCACTCTCTGAGCTGTGACAGGAATAGATTGCCCTGGAGCAGCCTTGTCAAAAATGACACCCCAACAGGACCTGGGTCATAATGCAGCCTGCTCTCAATGACTGTTATTGTCTGCATGATAAGGCAAGGCTACCATGATAAGGTAAGGCTACCAATCTGTGACAAATGCACACAAGGTTTGTCACAAAGCATATCTCTGTGCAGAGTGTAAGAGCCTTCCTAAGTGTCTCAGTCAGGAGAGGCAATCAGTGCTCTCATGTCAGGACAGTGTCTGCCCTGTCCCACCTCTTTTTAGAATCATAGAATAGTTTGGGTTGGAAGGGACCTTAAAGATCATGGAATTCCAAACCCCCTGCCATAGGCAGGGACACCTCCCACTACATCAGGCTGCTCAGTGCCATGTCCAGCCTGGCCTTAAACACCTCCAGAGAGGGGGCATCCACAACCTCTCTGGGCGACCTCTTCCAGTGTTTCACCACCCTCACTGGAAAGAATTTCTTTCTTATATCCAGCCTGAATCTACCTCCTTCCAATTTACATCCATTATTTCTAGTCCTCCCATCACATAGCTTATTAAAAAGTCCTACCCCTACCTTTCTGTAGCCCCCTTCAGGTATTGAGAAGTTACTCTGAGGTCCCCCCTGAGCCTTCTCTTCTCCAAGATGAACAGCCCCAACTCCTTCAACTTTTTCCTCGTCTTCAGTCTCTTCATCCCCAGCAAGTGTGCAACTACTGTAGCACTGAATTTTAGGGAAGCCACATTGACATTGCAAGCCATCTAGTCTGTTTTCCTTTCTGTCAACAAATGTAACTTTCAACAGAGATTAATCAATCTCACTGGAGACCCACAGTGATGAAGAAGCCATGCAACTCACCATAAAAAGTACTTAAGGGAAGAAAAATAAGGAAATTAAACACTAAGGAAGATTTATTGATCACATTCCAGAAAAAAACAACCTGAAAACAAGTCTGACCTCAAGCAGACCACACAAAACATTAAAGCAAGAAGTGGAAACACGAGGCCATCATTTCCCTTCGACCCATCCCTCCCCCTGCCTAACCAGCTGGGGGGCCATCAGGCCCCCCAGCCTTTCTCCTCCCACCATGTCCCCTTGGAAAATGCAACTCACCAGTGATGTCCTGCAGCAGAGACACCACAAGGAGCACCCCTCAGGCCCCATAGGGGGGCAAATGGTGGCTGCTGCCCTTCCCTGCTGGTGTGAAATAGGAAAGTGGGCACAGTGGGAACAGCTGGGGAGGGGAGGAGTTTCCAGTGGAGCTCAGGTGTGGGGGAAAAAATGGGCTGGAAAAGGGTTGGTGTGGAGCAGAGGCAGGAGGTGGGGGAAAAGAGTGGCTTGTAATAAGCTTGATCAGAAAACATTTTGATTCATGGGTACTTCTGAACATTGCATTTTTGAATTCAGTGTTTTATTGCAACAGCAGTGGGTAATACATGTGTGCACAAGCATATATACAGATGAAAGACACCTTCAGAGCACATCAGTGCATTAAAAGCCTGCTTTCTGTACTTTTTAATAGCTTTAATACTACAAGGAAAGCATAGAAATCTACACTTACAGTCTCATGCTACTTTATTGTTTAAAAAGGTGGCCCCCAGACATTTACATCCAGCTTTCCTGCAGCTAAATAAGGGCTGCTCATCTTCATGTGTCTTTGCACATCATGGAAAGACACAGAGCAGATTGCAATACTAAAAGGTCCACCTCATACACATTTTTCCTTAACTTCAATATGAGGCAAAATGGAAGCAAAGCATCTCCAGCAGGTCCAGAAATATTTTAGGAAGCCCCTTGGCTGCTGCTGCTGTAAGACATGACATAAAACAAAGCCCTATGGTTTCCATCTAGGGCAATTAATTGGGAAAATAACACCAATAATTTGTTGCCTATCCCAGCACCAATATTTTTAAGAATGAAATTTTTCCCTTTCTCCATTTATTTGTAAATACTTTCAAAAAATTTTTTTAATACCAGGTCATTTACAAACCTCTGAAAATATCATCCAGGTTGATTATAATCCAGGTCTAAAATATTCCTCTCATCATTCTCTGGGCTGTTGGATTGTTTCCATCTTGCCTTTGATGATGTTTTCATCCAGTCAGAAGCTGGTTAATATGAGCCTGGTCAAAATTAGCTCCAGGGCATTACAGTAACACCAACATCCAAAAAGATTCTTCATTACCAGAGCTTTAGAGGTCAGGAGGAACCAAGCTGCTTGAAAGGGCAATGTGTTTCCTATCTCCAAGGATTCCCACTTTCCCACCTCTCAGGGCTGCCTCCTCCTCTTTCCTTTGTCTTTAAAGCCAAAAGTGTAGTGGGTCATGAGCAGCAAATGACTCATGAACAATTTTTAACACAGTTCTTTGAACTGTGAAAACTGGCCAAATACTAGGAGAAAATGTAAGTGACACTTTTGGATAGTGTTAAGTGTTAACTCTAAATGTGTGTCACAATTACATCTCTGAGCTGAGCAGTGAGCCAATGGTCAACCACACAAAATGCATGAGGGCTGAAGTGAGCACCTGATGTAATACAGCTCCTCATCTCTGCTAGAGGCTCTGCAGAAAATAAGTGTAGATAAATACTTGACTTCTAAGTGAGGAAACTTGTTTTAGAAGCACTGAGTTTTAAATGTTTTGACAACTGTAGTCCTGGCTGCTAAACAATACAGATTTTTAGGTAAAAAAGAGGCAGGATAGATGTGTGCCTAGATATATGACATATTTTGAAACATATATAACCATACACATTCTTAACTGTAGTCCAGGCTACTAAAAAATACATATTTTTAGATAAAAAAGAGGCAGGATATATGTGTGCCTAGATATATGACATAGATTGAAACCTATATATTCATACACATTCTTTTGAATCTAAAAATTCACATTTATCATTGCACTGTAAATTCTGCCTCTTCATTGGGATGTTCCCTGGTTTTCCTGTGTCCTGTTTTATGGATTGGCAGAGGTATTCCCAAAAGTTATGAGGTCAGCACTCAGTTATGAGGTCAGTCCTGAAAACTTGCCAGATTTCAGGACTGATAGAAACACCTACATGATTCAAGTTGAGTTTTTACACCCAGGAGGTGTCATTTGTTGGACTTATGGCCACATGGAGAGCAGTACATAGACTTGCCTTCCTCCAGGTGTCCTCCTCAGGGGTCAGAAAAAGCTACTTTTATAGCCAGGCTGCTAAATTTTTTTCTCTCAGAATTTATTTACCCAGCCCTTTCTCCAAAAAAGCTTTGATATATGTCCTTTATACAGGATTAACTCACAGCAGATGTGAGTAAAGAAGATACAGGTTTGAGCCTGTGTCTTCTTGACGACATGGGCATGCTGCAAGATGGCTCTGCTGTGCTCTTGCATTTTACCCCCATGGACTGTCTAAGCAGTATCCAGGAAAGAGGAGAGATTAAAAGCATGAATTTCAGCTAAATCAATCCTTTTAGTCATGTCACACATTTTTCCTTGCCTTCACTATGAGGCAAAATGGAAGCAAAGCATCTCCAGCAGGTCCAGAAATATTTTAGGAAGCCCTTTGGCTGCTGCTGTAAGACATGACATGAAACTCTGAACCCTGAAGGGCCAGTGATTAACATTGCTGAGATCTGTAAGTAAAAATAAGGTCTTCTGCTCCATCTCAGAGTGAGCTGGATATTAGGTGTGAAGACTTTACTCCACCCAGTAGGGTTAATAACTGCCTCCCAGCACTCCTGGGGACTAAAAGCACAACAAGGCCACTTGTCTACCACCATATTTCTCTGTCCAACTCTCACATCCTCATGGCCTAGTTACTGCAGGATTTGAGATATTCATGCTATTCAACGTGTTGAAACTTCAAAACAACCCTGCAGCTAAAAATGTTCTGGGTGGGTGACTGATGTTCACAGGAATGAAATGCTTTTTTGCCTGTAGTGTTATTGCAGTAGAGCAGGAATTCAAATCAGGTCTCCTAGGCAGCACTGACTTCTCTGTTTGTCAACAATAAGTAGAACTAAAAGCAGCAACAACAATAAGAAAAATTTGAGGTCGATGTGCTGCCATGTTATATCCTGTTAAAAATCCCAAATGCAAAACCAGATGGTTCATTTTAACAAAATCATAGAATCATAGAATAATAAAATAATTTGGGTTGGAAGGGACCTTAAAGATCATCAAGTTCCAACCCCCCTGCCATAAGCAGGGACACCTCCTGCTAGTTCAGGCTGCTCAGTGCCTTGTCCAGCCTTTAAACACATCCATAAAGGGGGAGGAATCCAGTATGTCCTGAGCCCTTTTCCCTCCAAATGATTTCTTTCTTATGTGTGACTCAAAACATATACCCAGGTTGGGAGAGATCAACTTCCATCCCCCTAATTCCATGCAGGGACTAATTTTTGGCTCTTCTGTTCATCAGGAATATGTATTAAGTTAATCCCATTGATGCCTTTAAACTTCTCTTGTTAAAGTAGTGCTGTTCTCCACAAAATATCTATTCAGCCAACAATAGAACTAGAAATAGCAGCTGATTGGAATAAACAATGATCTGTTCTAAAAATTATGCTGAGAGACTTTGGAGGAACCAGTTAGCAACAGAGCCAGCACTAGTTTTGGAAGACTGAGCATGCCCTTGTCAGCTGCATAAATTGCTTTTTGCACTGGATGATTGAGTTTCCCAAGTCATTGCTTGCTGTGTGTTTTCTTTGATGAAAGCATCACATTTCTCTGGGTCAGCACTATCATTAACCTAATGTATCTTTCATCAAATGGCTTTGTGGTTACCATAAGCAGGGACGTCATGGAGTATCTGAAAAAAACATTCCTGATGCCCTGTGGATAATTTTAACAAAGACAGACAAACTGGCTTGCTTTTAAATGAAAAAAAACCACAAGGCTTGAGCAAAATGGCAATATGTCATAGAATCATAGAATCATAGAATTGTTTGGGTTGGAAGGGATCTTAAAGATCATCGAGTTCCAACCTATCTGCCATAGGCAGGGACACCTC
>VZTY01021267.1:1729-14255 GCA_013400935.1 Turnix velox | reverse complement strand
CTCCAGCTGTGACCTTGAACCCTCCCCTCTCTCCTCATGTTCTTGACCTGAAAGGCAGCATCTCCCCTAACAGGTTACACCACACTTGGGTATTGTCATCTGTCTGGCCTGTCAACCCTGGATCCTCACCTGGCTGTGCCAGTCAGGATGCTGAAACCAATCTTGGGCACAGCTAGCATGCCAGCAACCCTCAGTGGCATATTTGGGGTGCCATGGGGGCTAGCACAGAGTGTGTGCTTGCTGTCCCTGGAGCAAGGTTTGACTCATCAGGGCAGCCAAGAAGCTGTTCAGGCACACACTGGTGCCAACTCTTCCCCTGGTGTGCTGCCGGGGCTCCTGGCATGGGTGAAGGCATCTCACCACTTTGCAGCCAGGGTCCTGCTGTTATTTGGCCTGAATCTGGTCACTTTATCTCTGCAGAGAGTAGCTCCTGCTCCCAGAAATAACTGGGGTGCTATTTATGAAGGACAGCTGACTGTCTGCAGCTGGAAGGGAAGCTGCTCCAGGTCAGTGGTAGAGCATTTATCTTCTCTAAAAGAAATGGATCAGGGAAAGCTTCATTAGTGGCTGGTAGGTGAGCGTGCTTGCTCACTCAGCATCTAGGCTGCATCCCTTTGTCCCTGTGGCAGCTTCACACAGATGCTGCAGAGGGCCTGTCAGCTGTGCAGGGGGTTCCTGCCCTTCACCAGGGTCTGGGGCTCAGGGCCTCAGCTCTGCTTCCTTGGTGTTAGCTTTAGGTCAAGGCATGGAAGTGCTTTCCTCCAAAGTCCTCTCTCTTCAGAGCCCATTTAGTCTTGGGAAAGGCATCTCGTGTCCTCCTAGTGCAGGTAGTGATGTGGATGGGTCCCCATCAACCCAGTGAGAGCTGAGGAGCTGCAGTTTAACCCAAGTCCTCACCTGCCCTTCCAGGCATCCCTGGGTGTCCTTTTGTCCCTCTGGATGTGCAGTTTGCCATGTCCCTCTTAGTACACAGAGGTAGATGGCCAGGCATATTCTTGTTTTGCTATTAATTAGCACTCACAACTGTGGGATATGCAGCTCAGACATGTCATGCACTGAGCAGTGCTTTGTGTGCATGGGCAGTTTAGCCACTGCTGTGCTTTTTTTGAGCCCCTGTGAGAGGGACAGACACACTCTCCTCTGGCATCTCCAGGTTAGGGGGGTTGGCTCTGCCCCCCACTGCCTGTCAGTGTCCTCGCAACCCCTGCACTGGGCACCCTGTGCCATCATGGCAGTGCTGCATCCCTCTCTCTCCTTCTCTGCTTATTTACACCACAAACTCCCCCGCTGTAGCTCGTGGGGGACTTCAGTACTAATTGGGTCTGACGAGCCTGTCTCCACGCAGCACTGCGGCGGGGAGAGATCTCACATCTGGGGGAGGTGGCTCCTTGTAATTGCCAGGCTCCCGCTGGGGACTCCCTCTGGGCTCTGCTGACATCTTCATGATGAGAAGAGAGAGGCTTCAGTGGGACACAGGACATGGAGCAGGGGGAGCAGGGGCATGTGTGGGGTGTATGGGATGCTAGGAGCCCGGGCAGCACTACTAACACTGCCTCTTGGAAATTGTCCACCTGTGTACCTTGCCAGAGCCACCCACTAACAATGTTCCAGCTGTGCACCCCTATAGCAGCCCCAAGCATCCTTCCTCTGCATCTGTGCTGGGACATGGTGTCCATCTCCATGCTGCTGCCCTCCTGCTAAGGGTTTGTTGTCTGCCAGAGCTCACCCTTTATCCTAGAAATAGCTGGGGACAATCAGTGTCCTTGCAGGGAGAGGTGATGGGTGGTGAAAGGAGGTGTCAGCATGCCGTGGGGGGAATTGTGGGGAGCTCCCCGTGTGCTGGGTGGCTATGCCACGTGCACAGTCCCAAGCAAACACTGCAGCACCTTGCTGATCCGATGGGACATGGCTGGTGTGAGGAGATCAGAGTACTTTCCATGTGAGGAAGCATCACAGCACGTGGCTGCCAGCAGCCAGCCTGTGCACTGCAGGGTGCTGTGGGGACACTGGAGGGGTCTGGCACTTGCAGAAAAACCAAGAACTGGGGAGGAGAGGGGAAAAGGCCCCCCTGTTACCTACCCAGACCCAGAGCACCCTAATTCCTTGCATCATTTAATGGTGTGAAAAGCACCAAGCACTTGCATGCTTGTGCCACCTTCTGCCCTCAGCCTATGGAGAGTGTGGTGCTGATAGCAGCAGTGGCAGGATGAGGAGCCCTGGCCTGAAGGATATACAGATCCTCTCCGAGGGGACTGAGTGCTAACTGAAGTCACATAGACCCTGGGCTTGCCCCCTGCAATGGCAATGGTCCCCAGCTAGGGCCCTGTACTGGTCATAGGCAAAGTCTCACCTGTCTTGTTCTGAGCTAGGAGGGAGCTTGCAGCTCTGAAGGAAAAAACTAGCACCCTGCTTAGAGGAGCACATCACATACCCTGCTTAGAGGAGTACATCACAGTCTTCCAGCAAAGGGATGACAGCAAAGGAAGCACACTAGTGTGGGTATCTGGCATGTCCAGAAACTTCCTCAGCCCTTGCTACAATGCTGGGAGTATGACTGCCTAGTCAAGGATGGCCAGCTCTTGCAACTGTATCACTGGTCCCTGTGGGACAGTAAAAAATATCACTGATGGCCTGATCAGAGCAGAGGGGCCACAGTGTTCCTGAGAGGGAGACTCTGCTGCATTGTCCAGAGCCCAAGGGCTACCTAAATGCCACCTGCACAGTGTGCCAAGGACAAGTCCAAGGTACTTCAGGAGCCCCCTTGTAATCCCCGAGAGGGATTTGGTGTGTTTGTCCTCATTCAGGGCGAGCAGGTGGAACAAAGAAAAGGCACAGTCAAGCCCTAGAGCAGAGGCAGCACCAGGCTTTGAGGCTGGATAAGAGAGAATGTGTGAAGGGAGCTGAGGGTGACCCATCCCACAGTACTCCCTGCCACCCATGTCACAGGGGCTGCTGCTTGTTAGTTTGTCCCTCCAGAAGCAGTCCCTGGGTGCTCTGGCACAGCAGGACAGATTGCTGTTTGGGACAGAACCAGTCGCCACTCTCATTCTTTCAGCCTCTGAGGGTGCTGCTGGTGAGCAGAAGCTGTTTGAAGGGTATGTTAGAAGGACATCCCCTTGTAGATGCAGACGGAGACCCTTGGAAGTCTGCCCACTGATAAATACTAGGAGAGATGAAGAAAACTGCCAGGGAAATGCCCAAAGGGTCATTCTGCTCCCCAGGCTCCCAGCCAGCAGCTGTGTGTGTCTGAGGGGCACTGTTGTCCTCTCTAGTGGCAGGATGACAGCTACAGAAGCCAGGCTGGTCCCCTGCCACATGCACCAGCCTCAGGAGCACAGGAGCCTGAGGGTCTGGGGAAATGCCCTGGGTATGTGAGAGGGGCTGAGGTCCCCAGGGACTCAGGAAGGAGTGTGGAGCCATGGTGAGCAGGGAAGCTGTGGTGAATGACACTCTCTAACCCTGTCCTCTTCCATGCCCACAGCGTGGAGCATGATTTCCGGCAGCAGGAGGGTCGCTTCCAGCGGGTGCTGAGCCATATCGAGGGTGACACAATGCCGAGCTCCCCTGCGGCAGTGCCGGGGACTGTCCTGCCACCAAAGCAAGAGCTGTCACCGGTGACAAAGCTGCCTGCCAAGCTGGATGCCAAGAAATCCAGGCGCAAATGCTTCTGGTTCCTGTGAGCCAGCCGTGCCCAGCAGGCCAGGAGCACAGGGGCACCATCCTAGCACTGACCTCCTGCCCACGACTCCTTCCTCCTCTCCCTCCCTCTGATGGTAGGGGTTGGGTAGCACCAGCTTTTATATTTTTAACCGTTCAGTTTAACGTATCAAAAGCCCTGTGTAAATAAGGTGAGGGGAACAATAGCTGTATTTAATGAGAATTCAATAAATTCTACGGAGACGCTATTTTTGTTACATCCTCTCCCACCTGTGCACTTCTGTTCTCCATGAGGATGAGAGGGATGGTGGCCATTCTCCTGCACAGGCTGCACCATTCTTCTGGCCCCAGACACTCACAGCCTCTTGATGAAAGCAACCTCAGGTCCTCATCTGCCTTATGGGGCCACAGGGAGGCTCCTACAGTGGTCACAGCCTGCCTGGCTGGAATCAGTGCCTGTTCCTGTACCCCACAGCATGGACTGATTGCCCATCCCTACAGCTGCTGCTAGGAGGTTAACCAGGAGCACTGAGAATTTCTCTTCCACTTCTGCTCAGAGACACTGGAAGATGGTTGGAGGGCAGGCTGGGTGGGGATCCTGGGGAAAATTACTCCCCTTCCTATGATCATCTCTGAATGAGGCTGGGTGGCCAGAGGCTGAACTCAATGCAGCCTGTCTGTATCCAGCACTGCCACAGGAGCAAGGGGTGCTCATATCTGCCCTCCCTCACTCCCTCTGTGGCCTGCTGGCTAATTGTAGGGAGAATGAAATTAGCAGCTCGAATATTCCAGCCCCTGCAAGGCTGCCCAGGAGAAGAAAAATTCAGCAGCAGTTTGAGTTCTGGATCAAAGCGGCTGGTGGCAGCAGTGGGCAGCAAACATATGCTGAGCACAGTCCATTAAATGGTCCCCATGATCCCTTCAGCCTAATGGGATGTCCCATACCCTGACAACCCTCCATCACCATGGAGATACTGGGGCAAGTGCTCCCCAGAGCCCAGGACCAGGCAGTGCTGGGGCTGTCACCTCAGCCTCTGCCAACAGCAGAAGCAGTCACAGAGCCACTTATCTTGGAGAGGAAGATATAGCCCAGACTCCTCCTGGAAGCACTGGGCAACCTGGGCATCAGCAAGTGGTCACAGAGGTTCATCTGATAAAGGGGAGCAGAGGGTGGGAAGGTCTGGCCCCCTCCAGCCAGCCCAGGCTGAGGAGCTTCAGACCCCATGGTGAAAGCAGGGGCTGTGGCAGCAGTATGGAAAACACCAATACACTGGGAAAGCTGACGGACAGTGTTCCTGGAGCCCAGCAGGGCCAGAGCAATAGGAAGGGGTACAAGCAGTGGAAGTGAAGTGCAGGCAAAGATCCCCTCCCTTCTCCAGCATGGTACATGGTGCCACACTTCAGCCTCCTCGCCTCCCTCACAGCCTGACAGAGTGTGCCCAGCAGCACTCTTTTGCTCTTGCTTCCTCTGGCACTGAATCACACAGCCTGGGAACAAAGGCTCTAAAGCAAGATGATACCAAATGCAACCCCATCCGCATCTCCTGCCTGAGTCACACGTGAATCATACTCCAATGCTGAGAGCCTGCTGTGCCTGCCCAGCACAGCCCTGCCATGCAGCTTTTGGCAAAGGAGTCGTGGGCACATAGAATCATAGAATCATAGAATAGTTTGGGTTGGAAGGGACCTTAAAGATCATCGAGTTCCAACCCCCCTGCCATAGGCAGGGACACCTCCCACTAGACCAGGCTGCTCAGTGCCTTGTCCAGCCTAGTCTTGAACACCTCCAGAGAGGGGACATCCACAACCTCCCTGGGCAACCTGTTCCAGCGGTTCACCACCCTCACTGTAAAGAATTTCTTCCTTATGTCTAGTCTAAATCTATCCCCCTCTAATTTATATCCATTGTTTCTAGTCCTCCCATCCGATATTATGTTAAAAAGTCCTTCCCCTGCCTTTCTGTAGGACCCCCTCAGGTACTGAGAAGTTACTCTGAGGTCCCCTCTGAGCCTTCTCTTCTCCAGGCTGAACAACCCCAACTCCTTCAGCCTGTCCTCATAGGGCAGTTGCTCCAACCCTTTGATCATCTTCGTGGCCCTTCTCTGGACCCTCTCCAACAGCTCAATGTCCTTCCTGTGTTGAGGGCTCCAGAACTGGACGCAATACTCCAGGTGGGGTCTCACCAGTGCCGAGTAGAGGGGTAAAATCACCTCTCTTGACCTGCTGGTCACACTCCTCCTGATGCAACCCAGGATTTGGTTGGTGCCTTCTTGGCTGTGAGTGCACACTGCTGGCTCATGTTGAGTTTGTCATCAACTGACACCCCCAAGTCTTTCTCTATGGAGCTGCACTCAAGCCACTCTCCACCCAGCCTGAAATGGTGCTGCCTGGCTATGAGGCCACTTGTGCCCAGGGACTCCACCTGCCATTGTCTTTGCCATTAAGTGGAGCCTCTGCTGGGAAATGTGAACGTGAGGCTACATCACCAGGGCTGTACTGACCAAACAGGTAGGGTAGGGCAGGCTGAATCAAGAGCTGGAGGGTAGACCTCACATCTCCCCCATCCCTCAGGGGCACCAGAAGTGGTCATGGAGCAAGGAGCAAATGCTGGTGCCTCCTCACATTCATAGGAGCAGTCCCAGCAGTGAATATGCTCACAGACCGAGACAGCTTCATACACTGGAGAGCATGGGCAGGACCAGTGAGGATAAAGATCCTGTCCTACCTATGACTCTGGTTTAGTTAGGTCTTCACTAATGAAAACAAGGAATAAGATGGCAAACCTGCTGGCTGGTCCCAAGATGCTTCAAGAAAAGGACCATGCTATCACTCTGAATGCCTAAATCACTTCAGGCACAGCACACAACATAGCACAGCAGGGTGCTTCCCCACAGCACGGCACTTACCCACAGCTGCACAGCCCCACAGCTCACTCCAGGCTCCTAGAACATGGTAAAGTCTTGCACCTCACCCACCCTCACAACCCAGAGCCACTTGTCAGGCCCACTCCTTGCTGGCTGGCTGAGCACACTGGGTCTGCTGCCACATTCACATAAGAGTGCCCATGAAATCACACTGCCCACAGCTCTGTCTGCTCCTCCTTCACATTTACATCATTGGACCCAGTGCAACTGCTGTGCACAAAGCTTTGGCTGGGCAGCCTTCTGACCTGCCTACTCCTCCCATCAGAGGTGGGTGTCCCAGCACATTCCTCCCACACCTTCCTGGCATGGAATTGTGCCAGTCCACCAGGTCCAGTCACTCATTTTCTAAAGAATACCACCCAACTCCCTCATCTGCTGGGTACCAGACTGCAGTGCCAGATGAGGAGCAGTATTGTTCATACAGTCCCAGACTCCTAAATCAGCAATGCTTTTTTCATATCCCATGTTGCCCAAAGGCAGCTGAGGGAAGTGGCCCCAGGACCCGGCGCAGTGAGAGGTGGCTGTGGTGGTTACTCACTCGCAAAGTGTTCTCCCTGTCCAAGATGATCACCCTCTGATTGACAGTGTGCAGCAGTCGCTCCAGGATCAGCTGGATGTGCTTCTTCACCTTCACCTGCAAGGCAAGAGGTGTCACAGCCACACCTTATCATCTGGCACTGCCATCGTGGTGCCAAGAGGGCATGAGGGAGGGTACAGGCAATTTACATCCGTTGTTTCTAGTCCTCCCATCCGATATTATGTTAAAAATTCCTTCCCCTGCCTGTCTGTAGGACCCCCTCAGGTACTGAGAAGTTACTCTGAGGTCCCCTCTGAGCCTTCTCTTCTCCAGGCTGAACAACCCCAACTCCTTCAGCCTGTCCTCATAGGAGGTTGCAAAGTGATTGCAGTTATTCTTGACAGAAGACTGGAGGCATGAGTTTCCTTAGCACCCATGCAGCAGGGAGGTAGCAACTCTGCTGCAGCCCCAGGAGATCATGGTTGTCAGATGAGCCCAAACATCTCTGCAGTTCCAGCCATTGGAAATTGGGGCTATTGGACAGGTCCAAACAGCTCTGGTCCATGGTAGTGGCCTGGCAGGAGCACACTGCCAGAAGGAAGACTCATGGCACCCACGGAGATGGGACATTATGAGTTGATTCTAAAGATCTGTGATTTATATGAAATACTGAAATAAAGGAGTTTTTTACTCCAGCACAGCAAGTACAGCTTGTTTATTCACCATGTAGGGGGCTGGCAGCATCAGGGCAACCAGCTGGAGCTGGAACAGAGAGATGCACTCTGGTGTAGAAATGGGAGTTAGGATGTCTCACACACCTCCCTGGCAAAGCTGTCCACTCAGCTGGCAGGAAAAGGTGAATTTTAGCTCAAAGGTGAATTTTAGGGTTGAAACTAGAGCAGCATCCTCACATATGAGCATCCCAATATCATCCACTCCTTAAAGACTATTTTAGGTTAAAAAGTTAAGCCCAAACCAAGACATTCCAAACATAATTTCCAAGTTTTCCCTTTCCACTGCCTGGGCTTCTCAGTGCCATGTAAATTAAGCAAGCCACACTCATGCAGTCACTTTGCCCACCCAGGATATGTTGGCACCATGCAGATTTCCAGTCTTTCAGCCCTGCAGGGCACCTTCTAGGCCTGACCCCATCACTGCAGCATCCTTGCCAGCAAACCAGCTCCATGCAGGTGACCATACAGGATTTATCACCATAGTGAGATGCCCTCCCCAAATGCACAGGAGCACTTGGCTCCTTCCTGCCATCCACCAAGTGCCAAAACCACCAGAGACACACTCACCAGCTCTGCATCTCCATGGTCCTTGTGCCATCTCTTGCCTGTGCCATGCTGCACTTGCATCTCCTCTGCTCTCTGCAACAAACAGTGCACTAGGCAGCTGGACTGATGCCCAGCAAAGATGGCCCTGTTCCACCAGAGGCCATCCTAGGACCAGTCATGTTTGAGGCTTCAGACACTCACAGCAGGACCATACCTAACTGGATGGTCAGCTTTGAGTGCAGCTAGACACTGTGATCTCTTGCTTTGGTACCCCACATCAGTGGGAAAAGTGAAGGGAAGGAGGTACATGGGGCTACCCCACAGCTATCCTGGTCATGATCAGACCTTTGCTGTGGGGTGCAGGGCTGGACCCCAGTGTTGTGGGGCTTGGGCTTGCATTTAGGGCCAGGACTGCTAATTTCAGGGGCCAGCAAGCAACCACTGACCGGTTGCCTTCTCCCCATCCCTCATCCTTCTCCTGAGCCTGCAGAGCTGGGACAACAAGAAGCACAGCCAGCAATCCACTCCCTTGTCCTTAGGTCAGTCAGTCCCTTGCCTTGGAGGCCTCTTCCTCATCTATGGGGACTGCCAGGAACTTGCCAAAGACCAGCTGAGGTGGAAATCAAAAGGTTTTTACCCCTTCTTGGGCAGGGTCTCACTGGGATGAGGTGAGAGCAAACAGCCCTCTTTGACTTTGGATTCTCCTCAACTAGTCTGAGCCACGCTGTGGCCATTGATTTGTGTTTAGCCCTACACAAATGGTTTTAGTCAGGTCATTTCCAAGACTATTACTGGAGAGGGAAAAGGAGACAGCAGAGAAAATGAGATCTACCTTCTGGGCCTTGTACAGCACTTCCAGGATGTTGCTGAGGAGCTCAATGCAAGCATCTTCTTCCTCTCCCTTCTCAATCAGCTCCTTCAGGATGGGCACCACTGTCTGCAGCAGCAGCTCCCGGCACTCTGGTGGGGCAGAAGGGAGATACAGGGCTGGTGGGTGCTGGCATTACTCTGGCACAGGAGGATCAGAAAGGAAATGGACCAACTCCACTCACTTCTGCCTTGCAGGGCAAAATTTACAAGTCTACTCTTGTGCCCATAACTAAATTAGGCTGAAGAGGACCAAAGAGTTAGGGCAGATCTGGGGAATCCTACTTGATCCATCTGAAGAGGCTACAGTCTGGACTCCCTCCCCAAAACCATCTTCACACTGTCTGCACATTGCTTCAGCTAAGTCATATTTCCTTCTGCAGGAGAGAGAGTGAAGCAGGAGAGCTTCACTCCACCAGCATCAGCTGCACTCTGGTGAGGGGATGAGCAATACATGGTCCCATAACAAGCTGGAGGGATTCACCTCTCCCTGCAGAGCCACCCCAAGCACAGGCAGGCACTGTCTCAGAGCAGAGGGGGAGGTCCCTGCCACAGGGAATTGTCCCCATTTAACAGCCTGGCCCTCCAGGAGAGCTTGGTGTTGGCAGTGCTGCCAGAACCCCCCAGTGCCCCTTCTCACCATAGGACTGGAAGATCTTGGTGTTGACGATGTCAGTCAGGGACTGCAGCTTGTGCCTCAGCAGGCGCTGGGGCAGCAGGTTCCCAATGAAGTCCCTCAGCAAGGCCCTGCCATCCAGGCAAGAAGATTTGTTAAATACAGGACTTGCAAGAGCACCACTTGTTTTGCAGTCATAGAATCATAGAATCATAGAATAGTTTGGGTTGGAAGGGACCTTAAAGATCATCGAGTCCCATAGGCAGGGACACCTCCCACTACATCAGGCTGCTCAGTGCCTTGTCCAGCCTGGTCTTGAACACCTCCAGAGAGGGGGCATCCACAACCTCTCTGGGCAACCTGTTCCAGTGCTTCACCACCCTCACTGTAAAGAATTTCTTTCTTATGTCGAGTCTAAACCTACCCCTTTCCAATTTACATCCGTTGTTTCTAGTCCTCCCATCCGATATTATGTTAAAAATTCCTTCCCCTGCCTTTCTGTAGGACCCCCTCAGGTACTGAGAAGTTACTCTGAGGTCCCCTCTGAGCCTTCTCTTCTCCAGTCCCAAGCACCTGCAGCCCCTTTCCTTTAAGGCTATTGCTAAAATGAAGCAAAACTCTTCCACAGTTTTGAACTAGGAAGGGAATATGGACAAAATTCCCAGGTGTCAGGAAACCCAGACCCATCTGCCTGCCCTCACACTTGGGACATCCCTGCAGGCAACTCCAGGGTGGGGAATTGTCACAGAACAGGAGCAGAAATGGCTGGGGCAAGTGTTGAGCAAGCTATGTAGCAATGCTGGGGTGATGGAAGTGACAAGGACCCTACCCCAGAGCAGCGTGGTCGAAGATCCCAAACACATCCTCAAGGATAGAAGGCAGGTACTTCAGGGCAGCTCCCTACAAAGACATCATAGAATCATAGAATAGTTTGTGGTGGAAGGGACCTTAAAGATCATGTAGTTCCAACACCCCCCTGCCACAGGCTGGGACACCTCCCACTAGACCAGGTTGCTAAATGCCTTGTCCAGCCTGACCTTAAACACCTCCAACCTCTCTGAGCAACCTGTTTCAGTGTCTCACCACCCTGACAGACAAGAGAACTGTCTGCATCAGCTCTGCTTTGCTAGATCCCTATGGGGCAGGATGGACAGAGGGGGACCATGCAGGTAGGGAGATGACCCATGGCCTCTCCTGTCTCCCTCCAGGCTGTAGGCACTGAGCCAGAACCATTCCCATTCAGTCTCCCCTCCTGTTAAAGCAGCTCAGCCTGGCTCACAGCAGCAGCCACCTGTCACTCTCACTATCCTGGGGATCAGACAGGACCAGCTTCCTCTCACCAAGCCACCAGCACCATAAAGAACCCAGAACCATTGCAGCCATATGCCTCTACCATTGTCAATACAACAACATCTCCAGCTTTTAGTTTGAAACCATATGAACTCCTACAACATGACCCTATAATTGAGCTCCAGGAATTTTTACCCAGTGGTTTTGGCATCAGGTCCATGATCTATCTCTGAGAGATAGGTGCCTCTTGCAAATTCACCTAGTTTTGAAAAGTGCCTGGACAAGTTCACCTTGAACACATCCCTTGGATAACAGCAAACACAGGACTCCATCCCAGAGGTCCTGCTGGCCCTGAGCTGGCTCCAGCTGCCCATCCTCCTGCTGGTCTCCCAGTGACCTCAGTGAGCTTCAGTGCCCTTTGCTAAGGTAGGCTTTGCCCTTCTCTGCAGCACTAAGAGATGCTCCAACAACCTCTTCTCCCTTTGGGTTTGCAATGATACATGCTCAGATTTGTCTTTGGTCACTCACTGCTGGCAGCTCCTGGCTCTGCTCCCAGCTGCTGCTCTGTAGCCCCATCCCTGGCAACTCTCTGCCCACAGAGCCTGGTACAGAGCAGAGACTTCCCTGTTATCAAGCATCCTTGCTGCTGCCCATTATCCCCACACTGGCTATGGACACATCTGGGGAATCATCAAACATGGAGAGACATCTGAGCTGAGAGCTAACTCCCCTAGGACCCAGAAGAAATGCCCATTCCAGCACAACACCTCTCCTCTATTTCTAATGCCTTTTTCTTTTATAGAACTGAGAAGACATCTATTAGGGAGATTAAAAGTAGTTGCCTTAATAAATTTACACAAAGCTAATTTTAAATTAGAATGCTGACACTTGTTAGTCTCGCCTATTATGTCAGTTGTCTCAGTCAGTCACATTCATAACTTCAAAAAAGTAACAGCTAAATTTGAATTTTTTTTATTAAACTCCATGCTCAGTAAAGCTGGATTGATTAACATTGATTATGCTGCCATGCTTTAACTGAATTGATTTCATCCTCCCTGTGACTGAGCTGGGATCAATAGTCAGGCTCTGGTCCACAGTAAGCAAGGTCATCCAATTCACCTTTAAAGAATTAGCTAATATAGAATTTTTTCCCACTTCCCAGGAATTTTTCCAGTGTTCTAAGATTTCTTAAATATCAATATCTATGCCTCAGAGAGGATGTCTTCCAGAAACTGGTTCTGGCTTTAATTGCAACTGTTGAGGGACTGCCTGGCATTGAAGAACTGAAGGTGTCTTCCTTTCACTGCTGAGGATGAGCTCCCTTCCCTGATTTTTCATGGCAATAGTGTGTTAACCTGGTCATAGAATCATAGAA
>VZTY01021266.1:5157-16414 GCA_013400935.1 Turnix velox | reverse complement strand
TGCTTTGTTTCATTTCTGATCCTATTTAAGATTATCAGTACCTGAAGGGGGCTACAGAAAGGCAGGGGTTGGACTTTTTAATAGGATATGTGATGGAAGGGCTAGAAATAATGGATGTGAATTGGAAGATGGGAGATTCAGGCTAGATATAAGAGAAATTCTTTAGGGTGAGGGTGGTGAGACCCTGAAAGAAGGTGCCCAGAGAGGCTGTGGATGCCCCCTCCATCCCTGGAGGTGTTTAAGGCCGGGCTGGACAAGGCACTGAGCAGCCTGATGTAGGGGGAGGTGTCCCTGCCTATGGCAGGCGTGCTGGTACTAGAGGATCTTTAAGGTCCCTTCCAACCCAAACCATTCTATGTTTCTATGATTCTATGATGCTGACTAAGACTAAGTCAGTGAATTTGCCTTAACCATGCCTGAGCTGTGACTAAACACAGGTCTTTAAAACCCAGAATTAGTGGTCAAACAGTTTTCCTGCATACTAATGAAAAGTTCACTTAAAGAGATAATGTTACAGAACGATATATTGTTCCTACAAACCATCTGCTCTTCTCCTATGCTAAAAAAACCCCCTATGATCTGAATCCATTTCCTTTCTTTTGATTAAAAGATTCTGTGATTCAGAAGGGGCTTGGTTCACACCAGGTGGAGAGAGAAGGGTGCCCTGTTTGCAATGGCATCTGCCCACTACCCCCTCTGGGTACAGATTGAGAAGATTGTGAGGGATTTGATAGGGCACATAGTTCTGGGATGTTTTCCTTGCCTGAGCTCATGTTGGCCTGAAGATCAGCTAGATCATTGGGGTATGTTTTTATGTTCTTTAACATGCTACTTCCAAATTAGGCCAGGACTGTGGTCATTCAGCTCTGAGACTGTACATGGTCCTTCATCCCCAGAGCCAAGTGCTTTACACATCCAGATAACAAGTTTCCAAAACATTCTTGCAGATGTTTATTCCCCTGAAGTGCTAAATGGTAATGGAAACTTCCACAGGATCCCATACATCAGAACAGAATAACACAAGGCTAAATGTCCCTATATTTGGCCTTTGCCATCCCAGTGGCCAGTGCTTTCACATGTGTCACACCATGCCATGAGTATTTAGTGGAGAAAAGGGAATATAAATATTAAATTTTTTATTAACTATTCTTTCTTATATCTGGCCTGAATCTACCCCCGTCCAATTTGCATCCATTATTTCTAGTCCTCAAATTAAAAAAAAATCTTTATTTTCTTCAATTTTATTTTGTAAAAATAAAATACTTTATTTTGTTGTGCATGAAATGAAATTTCATAATATTTCCATTTATTATTAATTATTATTTTTAAAATTATTTAAGTTTATTATTTTATAAAATTTATTAATTTATCATTTAATCAATTAACTATTACAGCACACAGTTTCGATAACAGTTTTCCTGTTAATCCCTATTTGTTAGTAGAATTCAATTTCTATTTAGCTGAGAAATGGGGATAAAATTATTCCTTAACTACTACAACACAGTTTTGACAACATTTTTTCTGTTTATCCCTATTTCTTAGTAGCATTTAACTTCTATTTAGCTGAAAAATGGGAATAAAATTATTCGCTAAATACTACAACACAGTTTTGATAACAGTTTTCCTGTTTAACCTTGTTTGTTAGTAGCATTTAACTGCTATTTAAGTCCTACCCCTGCCTTTCTGTAGCCCCCTTCAGGTATTGAGAAGCTCCTCTGAGGTCCCCCCTGAGCCTTCTCTTCCCCAGGCTGAACAACCCCAACTCCTTCAGCCTGTCTTCAGAAGGCAGTTGCTCCAGCCCTTTCATCATCTTGGTGGCCTCCTCTGGACCTGCTCCAACAGCTCAACGTCCTTCTTCTGTTGAGGGCTCCAGAACTGGACACAGTAACTCCAGGTGGGGCCTCACCAGAGCCCAGCAGAGGGGCAAAATCCCCTCTCTGGACCTGCTGGTCACACTCCTCTTGATGCAACCCAGGATCTGAGCAATTTTTATCTTAGCAAGTGCACACTGCTGGCTCATGTTGAGTTTGTCCTCCACTGACCCCCCCAAATCCTTCTCTTCAGGGCTGCACTCAAGCCACTATGGGTCATCTGCAATACAACAAACAAAGAGTAAATAATGGTGGGATAGCTCTTATGATTGGATTGTTGGAATAGATGGTTATGACTACTTGTCTCTGGTGAGGCCCCACCTGGAGTTACTGTGTCCAGTTCTGGAGCCCTCAACAGAAGAAGGATGTTGAGCTGTTGGAGCAGGTCCAGAGGAGGCCACCAAGATGATGAAAGGGCTGGAGCAACTGCCTTATGAAGACAGGCTGAAGGAGTTGGGGTTGTTCAGCGTAGTGAAGAGAAGGCTCAGGGTGGATCTCATAGTGAATCTCAAAGAGAAGGGGCACACATGGGCACTGAGATGAAGGGATCTGTGCAAGCAGTGCTGTGAAGTTTCTGGGATCCTTCAAGGTCTTACTACTTTCCAATGTGTAGGAAGATCCTCCAGGTGCTAGAGGAGAACAAGGGGATGTCAGGAGTGATATGGCACCTCTCTGGTTGTTGCAAAAAAAAAAAATCCCCTGTACCCTTGGAAGTACTTTGCTATTCCAAAATCAGCAGCTCATGGTACTTAAACCAGGAATGTCAATGGTGCAGTTGTATCTTCACGTGACTGAGATTATGATGGCTTTTCTCCATGAAGCTGATATTCCTGATTCATCATGCCACTTAGGAGACCCTTGCCTTGGCTCACTCTTTGTCCTGGAGGTAAATATCATCCTAGAGGGTTTTCAGCAGCTGGAAATTTGAAATAGCTGATGGATTTAAAAAAACCTGAAGGCACACAGTTCATTTCTTTATATTTCTTTCACTTCCAGATGAGTTATCAGAGCAAATTCTGCATTCCCCTCCAAAATGTCAAAGTGTTTCCTGAGGTAACTTCAAGGAGACAGCTATATTTACTGATTATCTGTTATTTCTGAGAAGTAAAACAGTGAAGTACAGAGATAGACTTGGTAAAACCCCTTGAATTTACCAGTGTTTTAATGATGTGTTTATTATTTTTTTAAAAATTATCAATGAAATTGATGTGAAAGCAAACAAATGGCACAAACCTTCTTTCCTACTGATTTACTGATGACTTTTTACTGGTTTTAGGGTGTTTATAATTGTACAACTGCATGTAAATTGAAGAAGAACTAGAAAGGCAGCCTGGGCACGGGCTGAGGGCTGGTTTATAGACATTTTTGAGGTTTAATGACTCTTGTTATTGAAGCATTTAAACCCTTTATGAGATAAATGGCTGAAATAAAATCCAGACACAGCTGTTTGATAGAGCTGTGGGGGTACATATGCCTAAACAGCAACTGTTGGCAGATAGTTTGTGGAAAGCTTTTGCTTTTCAAAACTCTCTTGGAATATCAGATCCTCTATTTCTGATTCTATTTACCCAGAAAAAGGGAACAGCAGTTTGTTGGCCTGAATAAAACCTTCCTGCTACTTCATACCCTTTCTATTGTGCTAGATGACTTCTTGAACAGCTGTTTTGTAGGGTACAACAGAATTCATCAAACTTTCACCCCACTGACATTAAGGGAAAATCCTTCAAGGGAAGCTTCTGATTATGTTTCCTCTGGAAGAAATGGTATAATGAGAACCAGGAGACTTTACCTCTTCAATCTCTAAGATCACTGCTACTTGACTTGGAGAGCTACAGCATTGAAAGAAGCAACTAGTGTTGAGCTGTTTGCTTTCAAATCTATGTGATACAAACAGTGGAAAAATACCTTACTGAAGTTTATCAATGACTTTTCTACAGGAGAAAACTGAAGACCAAGCTTTTTTTGCTTGATAAGGTTTTCGTAGGGGTGGTAGTTGAGATGTGAAAGGCTAGAAATGGTGAAAGGGCTGGAGCAATTGCCTTATGAAGACAGGCTGAAGGAGTTGGGGTTGTTGAGCTTGGTGAAGAGAAGGCTCAGGGGGGTCCTCAGAGAAGCTTCTCAATACCTGAAGGGGGCTACAGAAAGGCAGGGGCAGGACTTTTTAATAAGATATGTGATGGGAGGACTAGAAATAATGGATGTAAATGGAAGAGGGGAGATTCAGGCTGGATAGAAGAAGGAAATTCTCTACAATGAGGGTAGTGAAACAGTGGAAGAGGTTGCCCAGAGAGGTTGTGGATGCCCCCTCAATCCCTGAAGATGTTTAAGGCCAGGCTGGACAAGGCACTGAGCAGCCTGATGTAATCGGAGGTGTCCCTGCCTATGGCAGAGGGATTGGAACTTGATGATCTTGAAGGTCCCTTCCAACCCCAACTATTCTATGATTCTATGAAATAATCTCAATTTTTCTGGCATCTGCAGCTGTATTGCCTTTCTCCTGCTGTGCTGAACAGCTGTTAGTTAAAAATGGAAATGGTTCCTGCATGTTCTCTGGATCTGAAGTTGCCTTTGATAAGGCACAAGCAGCTGTGGGGATGAAACTAAATAGGCCAGCTACTCAAAGGTAACACTCCTGAAATAAAGTGAGCAAACTCTTTCATGTATAACTGATGCTTTTCAAATGCCACGGGCAAGGAGTGTTTGTGTGGGACCCAGATTCTTATCAGGAGGATGATGAGGACAGGACTCTTCAAAGGGCTCCAGTGCCCTTGGATGTGTGGGGTTTAGAAGTTTTACAAACATTTTCTTATCTTTGGCTAAGGTTTCCTTCAGATAATAGAGAACAATAAGAACTAAAGCAAAACAGCTTCTACTAAAACAAACTATCTGCTTCTGGTGGGTAATAAACATTGCAAATTGCCCACATAAAATTCAGACTGGAAGTAAAATTAGTGAATTTATGAGGATTGTTTTTGAAGGTGTGCCACATAACCATTATTTCTATGTAGTTTCTCTCCACTCAGCAGTCATTAATGCAGCCATTATTTACTTCTACCTCCCATGTGGCCAGGACAAGAGAAGAAATGATGCAGAGTATGGGAGAGCAGTATAAGGCAGTCTTTTAGTCAGATACCCCAACCAGGCTGAGGTCTGTCCCTAATGCTTCATGGCCTTCAATGAAAAGATGCCAGCTTCCAATTATTCTCCACTGATATCCACTTTAGAGGAACTAGACACATGAATGAGACCAGTACAGGAAATAAGGAGCTCAAAAGAGCTATAAGAACAACTTTTTTTCATTGAAAATGTATCAGCTTTGGGCCAGATGCTTAGCAAATGTTTAAAAGCCTGGCTGGATAAGGCACTGAGCAGCCTGATGTAGTGGGAGATGTCCCTTCCTCCATAGAGGGGTTGGAACTCAATGACCTTTGAGGTCCCTCCCAACTATTCTGTGATTCTATTTATCTATATGGGGACTTTAGGTCTAAGTAGCCCCAGTTACATCATCATTGCCTTGCCCTTTATGATAAAATTACCCTCTGGGAGTGATTATCTGCTAGAGGTCTTCTTAATTTTCAAAACCTTGTGTATTAGTGGGTGAAGGAAGAGAAGGGAATATCCCTCTTTATAATTTAACTGTGGAAAGTTGCAGTTCTGAAGGCCTGGGAGCCCAAATGATGTCAAAGAAGGCTGCCAAGCATCAGAGAAGTTACTGTATTCTCTTTTCTCCTTCCTTTGTAATGATGGTGACCTTTTTTTTTTTTTCCCCTTGAACTAAAATTGACATCAGCAGAACAATCAATAAATACCACTTTTTAAAAGCATGGAGGAATCCTATTCTACTCTATTTCTTAGAAAAGATGTACTTGTAGCTTTTCATGTCCAAAAGGCTTCTAGGAATTAGGAATCTGTCAGGCAAAACACAAGGCATACAAGTACCTCTGATAATCTGCCTTACCAGGAAAACTGGAGTCAAAAAGCTGCTTGTTCATTTTCTCTGCTTTTTTCCAATGCTCAGATCACTTCAAACTGAATTAAGACACACTTCACTTGTACTTAGACTATTAGCAAAGTGTTTGTTTGTGCAGGCTGGAATAGAAATAAATGAGCTTCTGATTCAGTCCTGCATTTAAGAAGCTTGTATGGGAAAACTACTTACTGTGGAGTTCTGGAAATCTCATACTTTGTTGTTTTGCTTTACATGTTTTTATACTTACATAGATATATATGCTTAAACTTATGTACTCCTAATGTTATTTTATAAAGAGGAATCATAGAATCATAGAATAGTTTGGGTTGGAAGGGACCTTAAAGAATAAAGTATTAAATTTTTGAGTAGTTGAATATACTCTTTGAGTAACTTACAGGGGTTTGAAGAATAGATTTATTAAAATTTAACCTGTTTTTCTTCTGAAACCTAGAACCTTCATAGATACTTTGAAATTATGTAATACTAGGGTCTTACACTGGCCACAAAGGGCTAATTCTTCACAACAGTGACGTGGGTATATAGAATCATAGAATACTTTGGGTTGGAAGGGGCCTTAAAGACCATCAAGTTTCAACGCCCCTGCCATAGGTAGGGACACCTCCCACTACATCAGGCTGCTCAGTGCCTTGTCCAGCCTGGCCTTAAACACCTCCAGGGATTGAGGGGGCATCCACAACCTCTCTGGGCAACCTCTTCCAGTGGTTCACCACCCTCACCCTAAAGAATTTCTTTCTTCTATATAGCCTGAATCTCCCCTCTTCCAATTTACATCCATTATTTCTAGTCCTCCCATCACATATCCTATTAAAAAGTCCTACCCCTGCCTTTCTGTAGCCCCCTTCAGGTATTGAGAAGCTACTCTGAGGTCCCACCTGAGCCTTAATTTATTTAAAAATCTATTTAAACTCAATCCTACCCCATTTGTAGAGGTTTGCCCTCAAATTTCCCATGTGGCTCATGTAAAGGTAAACAGAATTTGAGTTTTCTGCCTATTGGGGTAAATGCCAAGGTATCATTATACTTTCCTTTAGAAATAGTGATGAAATCCACTAGAATACTTTGGGTTGGAAGGGACCTTAAAGATCATCTAGTTAAAACCCCCTTACCATTGGCAGGGACACCTCCCACATACCCTGGATAATTTGAACTCTTGTTGGTTCCTTGTACAGAGTTGCCAGTTGAGTGCAGTGATATGTTGAAATGTGATTATATTTGCTGAAATGATGGTGCTGGCCCACAGCCCTTTCTGTAAACCATGGTGGAAAGAGACTTCCAATGACTGCCTCTTGCCAAGTAGTAATGAAATTAGTTCCTAATGTGATGCTCTAAAGTAGTTGGCTCCACAAAACCATTTGCCTAATCACTCTGGTGCAATAACAAATGGAAGCTTTTCTGTATTTAAAAGTGAATTTGGAAAACTGTTCCCCTCGAGGTAATTGCCCAGATTAGAGATGGGATGAAATGAAGAACCAGGGGATGAGACATTCCTGTTCCATAAAGGTGGAAGTGGTTTCAATAGGTTTTAAAGGTGAGTGGAATATCCAGCTTCAGTGCAAAGGACACAGCTTGGGATGAAATTGCAGGGCTGGAGGAACACACCAAGTGACTGATGAGATGAAAGTTGAATAGGTTAATATTTGGAATAGATTACTATTTGAATAGGTTAATATTTGTTTCTTGAATTATGGACTTGCCTGTTGAAAACTTACAGCTTAAACCCCACAGCCAATGCCAAGGTTTACTCATACCCTGCAAATTAAAAGAGGTTAACTAAGTAGTTGTACCCATACCCTGGACTAGGGGAAATGGATCCAAGTTGAAGGAGGGAAGATTTAGGTTGGATGTTAGGGGGAAGTTCTTTACTAGGAGAGTGGTTAGGTCCTGGAACAGGCTGCCGAGGGAGGTTGTGGATGCCCCGTCCTTGGAGGTGTTCAAGGCCAGGCTGGACGAGGCCCTGGGCAACCTCATCTAGTAGATGTGTTTGTTAGGTGGCCCTGCTAGACAGGGGGGTTGGAGTTACATGATCCTTGGGGTCCCTTCCAACCCAGGTCATTCTGTGATAGTTCTACCCATACCCTGCAAATTAAAAGAGGTTAACTAAGTAGTTCTACCCATACCCTGCAAATTAAAAGAGGTTAACTAAGTAATTCATAAGGTCACTGTGGATGACTTCCCTTCCTTGGTTTCACCTTGGGCTTTGAAATTTGTATGGTATCTCCTGCTATGGACAACAGGAGGGATCTTCTGCCCAGACAAGGCCTTCTGCTGTTGCTACATAGGGTCTTGCAAAAACCTTGGCATTCAGCATCTCTGCAATGAAAATAAACTAATTTCTGAGGAGCAAATATCTAATTCTGAGTCCTCAAAACCCTATTCCTGAAGCAGAGTTTTGAGACATGAATATCCCTCTCTCTGTGAATATTGCATGGAACACCAATCCTACTTTAATGCTTGTGTCAGATCTGGCTGAGATGGAGTTAATTTTTCCCACTGGAGCCCTCATAATGCTGTGCTTTGCATTGTTGATAATCCTCTAGTGTTTTGTCTGCTGCTGAGCATCAAGCGTCAAGGCTCTTTGTCCAACATTCCCACATAACCAGTAGGCTGGGGATGGAAAAGATTTAGGGATGGGACACAGCCAGGACATCTAACCAGAGGTGACTGAAGGGATGTTAAATATCTTGTGAAGTTTGCTCAGCAATAAAAAATAAGACAGAGAGGAGGAGGAAGGGGATGAACTCCTTATTTATGATGGTTTTTTTTCTTCTGGAGCAGCTGCTATGTATGCTGAAGCTCTGCTTCCTGGGTTGGTGAGTGGACACCATCTGCTGATGAGAAATAGAAAATAAAATATTTTAAAATCTCCTTTGCTTCCTTGTGCAGCCTTCACTTTTGTTCTTATGTTTTAAATCCCACTTCCTGAGTCCTGCTGAGAAAGGGACTGACAGAGCAGCTTGTTGGGCACCCAGCACCAATAAAGTACTTACTTTGTTATAAGTTTGATATCTAAGGGTGATGTACACACAGTAAAATCTCATTGTCGGTTGGAATTTGAGTTCCAGCTTGAGCACTTAGTTCCTTGACAGCTCTGTCATCAGATCAGTGCCCATCTGGCCATATAAACCCAGCTGTCAACTGTGTCAGTAGCCAAGCTCCTCTAGCAACTGTCCTGACTATAATTTTCTGCTCAACCATGCTCAATTTTTGGTTTTTATTTTGTTCTAGGAGAAGGAGAGCAGGGGGGTCCCTGCCTATGATCTTCAAGGTCCCTTCCAACCCAAACTATTCTATGATTCTATGATTTTAAGGTTGTGGACAGCCTAGACAGGATGCAGATAAAATGGTGAAAGGACTGGGAAGCCTAACATGAAGGAAGGCTGAGAGAACTGGGTTTGTTTAGCCTTGAGAATAGAGGGCTTAAGGCAGACCTTACATCATCATGTTCCAGTATATAAAGGGTGGCTCCAAAGAAGTTGGAGAATAACTTTTTCAAGGAGTCAAATGGAAAAGATAAGAGGTAATGAGTACAAGATTCTGACTGGAAAGAAGAGGAAAATGTTTCACAATGAGAAAAGCAAACCATTGGAATCATCTCCCCCAGAAACACTGGACACAAGATTCAGCTGCCTGTCTTGGCTGGGCCACACTCATGCCAAGAACAGTTGGACTAAATGATCCTTGATTTCACTTCTAACCTGATATTCTATGATATTCTAGAAGAATAAGCCTTTTCTTCTGTGAAATTCCTTCTAAGGTTCAAGTCAAGGAGAGACCCTGGTTCTGCAAGTCATTTCAGGCTCTTAGTTACTCCAAGGATACATTTAAAATGAGCTGGAATTTTTTTGATAAAATAGATGGGGTTTGTGTGCCCTAGATTAATAAGTAGAGGCTTATCAGGTAGACCTCTAACACTTTAAGTCTAGATTAAGTTCTAAAATACAAGCAGCTCTCTATAAAATGTCTAAGCTCCCATTACAATTAATGAAGATCTAGTAAAAGCAATCAATGAATGACTCAGTTGACCAGCCACTAGATACCTACTTTCTAGTGAGCTGAATTGCTCTTCAGGCTCCAGTGACTACAGTGGGAGTTTAGAAACCTTAATGTACCCAAAAGCACCTAAATTTAGGTTCATGTGTCAAACTGATTCCAGGACCCAATGTTCCCAAGCCAATGAAGAGCAACAGAGAGTTTTAGAGGTGCTTCATTTGACTGATTTTAGAACTTCACCTTAGGGAATGCACCAATTTCCTCCTCTTTAACAGGAAAGTGATGCTATAACTTTAAGATAGATATAAAATTAAGCAATAAAACTCTCCAGTTGATTCAACCCCAATATTGCTGCAACCAGAACCTAAGCTAAGATTAAATTTGATTGATTTTAAATTTTGATTGATTTAAATTGATTAATTTTAACCTAATTACTTCAAAAAAACCCTGAAAACATAATGCACATGTTGCTTTGATCAAGGCAGAAAAACCTTTTCTTTTTTCTCCATACTTAAAATGGGTATTATCTTTTTTTTTTTTTCATAATGGGTTTGGGTTTTTTTTCATAAAATACATAATCAGTGTGATGCTCATTCCTAAAAGTTGTTGTCTGAGCTAAAATTTTAGAAGAATTAGAAGAATTAAATCTCTACATGCTCTGTTCATGTATAATTAAAAAAATTGTACTTCACTCCTGTATTATTAATCAGAACTGCCATGTTTAATTGTAATATCTCTCCAATTCCTAATAGAAAATCAAGTCATTATGCAGATTAAAAATGTGAGACCTGTGTAATACTTGAAATAGCATCTCTTAGAAGATGAAGGACTAACAAATTCTGTGGCTCTGGACCAGTGCTATTTAGCATCTTTGTAGGAGATATGGACAGTGGGTTTGAGTGCACCCTCAGCAAGTTTGCAGGTGACACCAAGCTGTGTGGTGCAGTTGATAGAGCAGAAGGAAGGGATGGCATCCAGAGGGACCTTGACAGGCTGGAGAGGTGGGCCCAAGCCAACCTCAGCAAGTTCAACAAGGCCAAGTGCACCTAGGTCAGAGCAATCCCAAGCACAGACACAGGCTGGGTGGAGAGTGGCTTGAGTGCAGCTCTGAAGAGAAGGACTTGGGGGTGTCACTGGATGACAAACTCAACATGAGCCAGCAGTGTGCACTTGCAGCCAAGAAGGCCAACCACATCCTGGGTTGCATCAAGAGAAGTGCATTTTCTAAGGCAGTCAATAAAAACTAAAGTTTTGTGCCTAATGTAAAATTTGTGCATGCATCAAATGCAATGGAAATCAAATATCCTAGAGAATCATGGAATCATAGAATAGTTTGGGTTGGAAGGGACCTTAAAGATCATGGAGTTCTAACCCCCTGCCATAGGCAGGGACACCTCCCACTACA
>VZTY01021261.1:29564-54373 GCA_013400935.1 Turnix velox | reverse complement strand
TTCTATGATTCTAGGAGTGTTGAAAATAGATGCCCAGAGAAGGTGTGGAGATCTCTAGATATCCCAAAATTATTTTGGGAAGGTTCTTTTGAGGGTCCTTGTAATCTCACTTGGTGGTCACTATTGGAGACAAGATGCAGAGCTAGATGAAACTCTGATCTTACCTGCACTGCCATTATTCAGGTTTTTAATTGAGGTTGTACATTCTCAGTGTAGCCAGCATGCATAATGCAGGTCCTTAGTGTTGGAACAGCAGAATAAGACTGGCATTTGTGGTCACTGTCATTGAACTGTGCTTTCACAGCCACACTTTTTGGAGAAATATCAAACCCAGTGCATACACGGAGCCACAATTTCCACACATTGTGAATGACCAGGGTTTCCAAAACTATGCCAAGCCTGCACTCAGAACTGTGTGTGCTTATTGGCATTGCAAAACCATTAGAATTACCAGGAAAAGGGCTGCTGCATACATTGAAATCTTAGATAAATACAAAATTCCTCTGTTTTGTGCCAGACAAGATTTCTAAGTGAGAAAGAAGGTGTATTCATGAGAAAACCGAAGGATGGTAGTCCCCATTGAAATATCCTCTTTTATCTGCAGTGAATGTGGTTATGCTGACTTGAAAGACAGGTTTTTATAGAGTTTGGTGGTTCTTGTTTTCATTGTCTGCAAATGAGCTGCTTCTTTGTCTCTGCATGGTAGTAGGATCTAAAGGTTTATTAGACAGTAACTTTTCTTTGCCCTCATCATTTCTGCTGTCACAAGTTGCCCTCCCATTATGGGAGGCGGTTGAGAACACCTTCAAAATCCTGCATTTTCCCCAACCTGATCTTCCTGGTCCATGTTACACATGTGACTGAGGCTCTTGTATGCAGAGGTGTGGCTTAGTAAGGAAGTAAGTCAAGATAAGGTCTTAATCATCTTCATTTGCCTTGGTGTTTGCTTTGCTGTTTCGACACAGTTTTCAAAGTCCATTGACCTCTGGATGATACAGACTGCCAACGTGTCTATGAAACCTCCATACCATTCAAATATTTGAAATTCCTGACATATTTAATGTGTCCTGCTATCTGAAACAGCTTTATGATAGATGTGGTTGGCTAATGTTGGGCTGTTAAGATTAATTTCCTTGCTGACTAACACGTTACTTATGCAGATTTCTTTAATAAAACTGAGAAGATCTTGGTCACCTCCGTTTTCAAATAATTCCATTACTAAATGCTTGCAGAGGAGGGCCACAAAGATGATCAAAGAGCTGGAGCAACTGCCTTATGAAGAAAGGCTGAAGAATTTGGGGTTGTTCAGCCTGGAGAAGAGAAGGCTCAGGGGGGACTTCATAGTAATTTATCAGTACCTGAGGGGGGCCTACAGAAAGGCAGGGGTAGGACTTTTTAATAAGATATGTGATGGGAGGACTATAAATAATGGAGAGAGGGGGCATCCACAACCTCTCTGGGCAACCTCTTCCAGTGTCTCACTACCCTCACTGTAAAGAATTTCTTTCTTATATCTCACCTGAATCTACCCCCTTCCAATTTACATCCATTATTTCTAGTCCTCCCATCACATATCTTATGTGAAATATTCCTTTTTCTGCTTAAACATAATTCTGCTACCTCAGCATCAGTGCTCTCCATCTGCTCCATTCCTGCCACAAGGCTGCTCCAAGGGCTGCTTATGAAGCAGTGTGTAAACATGTCGCATTTTCCCATTCTCCACATGTTCAGGAATTATTGGGCTCTCCAGCTCATGCTCTGCTTTCAACAGCCAGCTCAGCAGAAGCAGTCAATCATCAAAAAGCCAGAGCCTCCATCGATTCAATCACTTGGCTTAGGAAGCATTATACACTGGTACAGAGATTTACTATAGACCCTTCTCACTTCATCTGCTAAGGGCTTAAGCAAATGTAATTAATCAATTAGATTTGTATTTTACAAAGAGACATATTTTAAGCTGAAAAATACCACAAATAATACATGTTGATTGCAGACACCCCCAGCAGTGACTACAAACCGATTTCTGCAGGAGGTTTCCATGCAGCCAACAGCTTATTGACGGACAGAAGACAATGTGGGAGCTTTTTTCTCCTGTGCAATGGCTTGTGGCCATTTCTCCTAGATAGTATTTCTGCCACAGGAGATAAGCCCCATTTAGACTTCTTGTTCCATAAGGAGGGATGGAGGTAGCCAGCATTAACACCCATTTGGGTCAACCACAGGAAAAGGAGTACAGGGAATTGCTGCTAGTCCTGCTGGAGTCAAGCTGGCACCAGCTTTGGCAGTTGTTTATTCAGAGCATATCGACAGCTGCTGAATTCTGAATCTCTTCTTTGTGGTGAGGCCACAAGAAAATGAAGACTGAATCAGCTTAAGCACATTAATATTAGGGGATTCTGATGTGTACTTTTATTCTGTCATTAGCAATAATTTTCAAAGGCAGGAACAAAATCAATCTCATAAATATCACATTCCATCTTGGCAGAGAACGGGTATAGGAGCCTTAACATTTTAAAATACTTTCAGCTTCTGCATGAGAAACTGTGAAGCATCTGTCTTAAAGCCCCTGTTTTAAAAATAGCATTCTGAAGGTCAGGTAATTTAAAAAAAGAATTATAATTTGGTTGGATGCAGACTATGTACTATGAATGTCAAATACTTAATCCTCTCACTCCTTTTGTTGCCATTTTTGTGCTGGATGCTCATCACACACTTGTCTAATGCAAACTTCTGCATTTTGACCTCCCAGCAATCTCACTTGTTCTTCACAGAAGAATCTACCTGTCAGAAATGATTATGATAATACTTTTTCAGTTATTATTTTCTTGTCACCTTTTGAGTTTGTAATGCACAATGGATTATGGTAGGTTGTTACTAAATGTAGATTTCTACTCACTGGGGCTTTAATTTCTACTAAAGTTGAATAATAGAGTCATGACCCAGGCTCAAAAAAGCCAGCACATCTTGCTTTCTGCATTTTTAAACAGATGAAGAGAATATTTTCAGGACAGTTTTGTTATCAAAAGAAATAATTCAACAGAAAAGGAGGCTTTTTTCAACAGTGCCAGTTGAAATAAGATAAAATTCTAAGATTTAGGAATTGAGAAAGCAGAAAGCATAGGTATGTTGAGAATATACCTGAGATGCTAATGTGCATGGAAATACTGGGAACATATATTAAAATCCTTCCCTATTTTCCTTTCCCTCAAATCCAACAGGTGTAAAAGTAATGGTTTCCCATGATGGTCAGTCAGTGATATTCACTAAAGGTACTAATATTAACAATTTCTCTATTTTACACCTCCTTTTTTTTTTTTTTTTTTTCTTTTTTGTACTGGTATTTCATGTACATAGAGGCTAAATAGTGAATTTCAGCAAATTTATTTAAATCTGTTTCTTTCCAAAATGTTGACAAAGAAGGTATTACAACATTTATTTGTCATGGTAGGTCAGATCACAGTCTGTCTGGGTCCATGTGTTCCTGTAGCTTCCCTAAAGTGGCCAAAAGTGGATGATGAGGGTTTAGATACTCTGCTCTAATGAGACCCCACCTGGAGTACTGCATCTGGAGCTGGAGCCCTCAACAGAAGAAAGACATGAACATGTTGGAGAAGGTCCAGAGGGAGTCATGAAGCTGATATGGAGCACCTACAAGGACAGGCTGCAAGAGTTCCAGCTGTTCAGCCTAAAGAAGAGAAAGCTCTGGGGAGTCTTCTTATCAGCCTCCCAGTAACTGAAGGGGGCCTGCAACAAAACTGCTGGGGGACTGTTTGCAAGGACATGTAGTGATTGGATGAGGGGAAATGGTTTTAAACTACAGCAGGGCAGGTTTAGATGACACGTTAGGAAGAAATTTGTTACCATGATGGTGGTGAGACACTGAAACAGGTTGTCAAAGTCTCATCCCTGGAGGCATACAAGCCCAGACCTGATTAGTCTCTGAGCAAGATGTCCCTCTCACTGCACAGTGGTTGGACTAGATGACTTCTGAAGGTCCCTTCCAACTCAACAGAATCTATGATTTCATGAATGCAAGAGATGACATACACATAGTGTGGTCCTGGCACTGGCTAACATAGCTCACAAGGAGATTACTAATATTTTATGATCATTCAGATGTCTATAGTCATATTAAACATCTTTTCACTTTTTGCACTGTGTGCATGATGAATGAAGAGAACTTTAGTAAAAAAATAATACAATGCACTTGCAGAGCACCAAAGTCAAGTTTAACTGTAGAGATACGGTTGAATGCCCTTTGGAACAAAAGTCCACTTGAGTCTTTTTGCAACTTGGGAGAGCTGTAATGCTTTTAGAAGGCTCAGTGACCATATATTTGATGCAAAGGAAAATTTGCCATCAAGGCTCAGCTGCAGAAAATGCTCATTACTGCTTATAATGTTCCCTATGAGGTTGATGTTCTCCTGTTGAAGGCTTCCTGCTGACTGCAGTGAGCTGGGAATAAAGCTATCCCATCCCATTGCTTCTTTGTTTTGAGAAGTGAAGTCCATTTCAGGCAGAGGAAATTCTTCCATGAACTCTATGCTACATGTTTGGAGAACCAAATCTCAAAGTCTTTACTCTGGCAAACTTTAATTGAAACATACAGCTTAAGACTAGAACTACAGAAGACCAATTGCCCCAGGTAGTAAATGTCTAACCTTAACTATTAACAATGCTCCTTCTAAGTAAGGAAAATAAAAGCTGATCTGGCATTTTATTGAACTTTATTTCATTTGTGAAAAATGCAAATGACAAAAGTCATTTACAATGACTTTCAATGTAAGTGACAAAAATGTTAAGGCGGATATTTTATCTGTCCTTTCTCCCTTTCTCCCATATTTTTGCATATTCGATGACTTCTGTTATCAGGAATTCCTTATCAGGAATTATGAGTTCTTTTTTTTCCCCAGTGTTTTGACTTAAAACTTTCATACATGCACTATAGTTTACACATTAAAAGTTCATTTACAATGCAAAGTTTCATACTAATTTTTATATGCAATTCAAATAGCCTGAACAATGGTGCATACATTAAAAAATATTGCATTTGGGAAATAAGCTTATGTAGGCAATAGTTTGCTGTTGCACCCATAAAAGAATACCATAAAACAGTGAAACGTGTTTCACAAGTTACAGCAAAAGGCACATTAGCACTCTAAGCAGTAGTTCGTTTATATGAAAATTAGCACTGACAACTTTTACTGGGAAACTGTGTGCTTCGTTTTTCTATTCAAGTGCTGAGTGCAAAATGTGGAGTTATTTCTATTTTTTTCTGTTGCTGCTCTTCTTGTAACCCACATGGAAATACCCACTTACTTTGAATTTTCTGGAAAAATCCCACTGACTTTTAAAAAGAATAGTTAGGTTTATATAAAATTGTATGAAACCATTAAAAAAAGACTGTGTTGCCTTTGGGGAAACAATCATCATGCATGATGTTGGACAGATGTCAGCAGGAGTGCTGGGAGCAGCAGAAAGACTAAGGGAATACAGAACTTCCAAGTCTGTACTTTACACCTGCCTTAGTCTGTAGATAATTCCAGAGGATATTTTGTACAACAATTAAGGGTCGAACCTGGCCAGCAATTAACCAGTTAGATGGTACTGGTGCAGAACTATTACAAAGGTAAAGAAAGGCAAAAAAATCACACTTTGGAGATCTGTTATCTCCTCAAATTGAATAAAATAGTGGCTTACACTGGAGATTTTTTTCATCACTGTATGGTAAAAAAAATCTGGTTTTGTTAACAATTCCTGAAATTATGGACCCTATGAATTTGTTGGTATGCCCCAGAAAACGATCCTTTAAATGACAAAGATCCACCATACAGTCTGTGTATGTGATAATCCTTTTTCAGGGAGACAGAAGTAGAGAGACCTACCGAAACATACTTGTTATTCCTTGGAGTTGGTTTTGTTCTGTTGAGTTGCTCTGGAGCTTTTACTGTCTCAAAGTCTTTACTGTCCCCATTTGCTATTCATGCACCAAGTTTCCTCTGCACAGCCTGGGGTAAGAGCAGGCTGACCACATCCACTCTGCAAAGCTATATTTCATAACTAAACAGAGAAACCAGATGTTGGTCACTGGGGAAAATGCTTTTTTTCATTGTCAAATAAAATTCACAGCATGTAGAAAAATTAATATGTGCCATTTATACATCACTTCATGTTTCTGAAATAATGAAAACATTTAAAATTGATTAATCTTGTCTGTCGTACACATTGAGGTCCAACTGGTTTTTACACGCAGTCGTGCTGCTCAGGATTAACTCAGTTTCTTCAGCTTTATGTGACAGTATTATTTGGCTTTTAGTGTTTTACAAATATATTTGGAAGTTTAAAACACTGAATCACATTGTGACTTGATCTGCAAAGCCATTGCTGTGGTCTTCCAGATTCCATATTTCTAAGCAATAGCAGGATGTACTACTCATTTTGAGGTTTTGGGGCTACTATGCATATGGGATAAAATTTATGTCTGAGACAAATTCACTGAGCACAGATACTTGCCAACACCCTTGGTCCCTGCTGCATTCTACCCCAAGAGTGTAAAAATTTGCAGATGAGAAAGATTTTACTGAATTTACTCATGGCCACACTGGTGCAGACATTTATCCAGCAGAAGGGAGGGTTTTTCTTATTACAAAGGAAAGGGGGAAGAGCCTAAAGATCACTAATTAGGTGCAACACAGCAAATCCTCATCCTGCCATTATTATAGCATTTCATCATACTAAAAATATATTAAAAATGTATTAAAATAATTGTAGATTCTTAAAAAATAGAACAATTTCTCCTTAAATTAATAAAAGATGGTTAATTCTTGTTCATGACCGAAACAGGAAAACCAAGAAATAATTGGCTCATTTTATAGCACAGACATTAGGAAAAATGCTTTCCAACCTAAAGGATGGTAAACACCAAAAGAAGTTCTCTCAGAAGGCCACAGACTGGTAAGGGCTTTAGGAAACTGGAATGTTTAAGAACAGTTAAGCATACTTTCACTGAGGATAGTACAGCTGACCAGTTCAGCCCAGGGGAAGGGATCACTGACCCCTTGAAATCCTATCCAGCCTTTCATTCCATGGTTCCAAAGGGGCAGGACTGCCCTTAGACTGCTGCAGTGCCACCAGTCCTGAGTGAATGACCAAGCTGAAACAACTGTGCAATTGAATAATTAAAAGAGAAAGGAAATGTCCTTACAGTTTTCTTACCAGTCTTTTTCTCAAAGTTATGTTTTATATTGGGTCAGCCAAGAAAACAAATACCATAATCTGACGCAACCCCCTTCTGTCTGTTTTGCCCACATCTCCGGGGTTTTTCCCCTATCTTGATTACAGATCAGAGCAGCAGGGGCTTAAAATTGCAGTTGTCAGAACAAGAGGTCACTTGAGTCATTGCAATTTTCAGAAATGTGGCTTATGCCCTCAGAATGTTCTCTGGGAATGTTTTATTGCAAATGAAATGTTTTCCATATCACCTTGTCTTTCGAAGAGCTGACAAAATAGGGCAGAATGGCTGAAGGGTTTGTGCTTGGGGTTTTTTTAACTGTATAAACATTAGAACAATACATTCCTGGTTTGGCCACTTTCATGGCTAACTGCCTGCACTTCTGGTAAAGAAATAGCTGAAATGAACCAAACGGAAAACTGATGTCTTACTGTAGTCAAGTTGTCTGAATCACTCATTTAGAGAGGGTAAATCCTTTTGAGTAGCCAGAGCTTGGCCCCAGAAACAGATTCTTCACTCCTTTGGTGTGTATAAACCTGACTTTCATTTTCTTCAGTTTTTGCAAATTTGTGACTTGAGTTTTCATGTGTATTTTTCATAGTACACATTTGTCTGTAAAACAATCTAAACTCTGACCTTAATACAATCTTGGCTATCTCATGCTGAAAAACTAGAAACTGAAAGCTGAAATGGTGCATCTCAAAACATACAGTTGTCTTAATTAATATCAAAAAAAGAAAACAAACAAAAAATAGCAACAGATAAACTTCACTTATGTTCCCTTAAATCCTGGGTTTTATTTCCACCAGCAAAATTAGTTGTCTGGCTAGTGCCTAGAAAGCTAATAGTTGATTTTCAAATGTGCACACATACTTTGCCCATAAGTATAATCTGTAAAGATACAAATGGAATACAATTGTTACAAACATGCATCAATTCTCCACCAAATTATGTTCCCTTTGATGACCCCAGCTCAGGTCAAAGGCACAACAAGTAGCCAACACAATAGAAGACTCTGAGCAAATGCTTTGCTACACTAACCACAGTGAAACTGGAATAAAAAAAATACTAGTATAAAATAACGGTAAAAAGCAAGCCAAATAGCAGCCGAAATAAGTGCATAGTATTTGTGGTTTTCAAACGTTTCAGAGGATTGCAGAATATTTAGTGGAAACCCTTCAAAATTGCTAACAAAACTGATGGACATCTTGTTTATACATGTTTATACATGTTACATTACCGAAATTGGGCATTACTATATTTAAATGAGGTTTTGTTGAAGTTTTTCATGTCCTACCAGTTTTAGCCTAAACCAAACTGTGGTTTATTGAAGTTGAAGCATTTTCCACTCAATTTGGCCTGAAGACAAGCCTTAAGTGACTTTAGTTCTGGAATTGTTTTAATTAAACAAGTTTAAAGATGTTGTTCTAATCATGTTCTTTGCTCCTGCAAGATTTTCTTCCCAGCTTTTATATTTATTAGTTATGTTTCCAAGACTTCAACATCTTTCTCTAATTGTCTTTGCATTTGTTCTGTATTCTAGATGGGCTGGGAGAGTGGAAACCAGACTGGAGAGTGGATTACAGTGTTTAAGAAATATGCTGTAATATGTAACTCCTGGTAGCTTCAACAATATACTTGTGGGATATCAGCAGCTGAAATATGAATCCAGCATCTGGGACAGTCTGAGTCCAACAAGCAGCTGATTTACAATGTCATTCTCTTCTCTGTCAGACAAATAAAAATGAAGGATACTTGCTGTGGTACTTACAGACTCTAAGATATCTACCGTGTACAGAAATACCCAATTTTAAACAAAAAATATCCATGCACAGTTGTACTAAAATTTGCAGCTTTCAGGCCCAGCACTGGTTTCCATGCCTTTCTACTTCGGGAACACTTCTACCTCAGTCTAATCTAATCTCAAAAAAATCTGTAAGAAAAACCCACACTTCCCCTACATTTATGAGCACAATTTACCTTCACAGGCAGCAAGTTTATTATTCTTACATTTTTGCTTGCATTGCTTTGTGTTACAGGACTGTTCTTTACAAAGCACCTGGGGAGAAATAACTCTCTTCATCCTCCCCTGGCTAAAAGTTTAGGTTGTTAGGCAATTCTCAACAATTTGGATGTTTTGATTAGCCTTGGGCTAAGTGTTGAAACTTGAAGTCCCACTGGAGAAGAGGAAGCCTTCCACCTCATACTCATCCCCTTCAGTCATGGGGATGACTCTTCACTCTCTGAAGCAGTCACGTTGTTACTACACATTGTGTGCATTCAGGACTTAGAAATGTATTAATGGCATTAATTCATTTAATTAATGGAGAGACACTGAAATAGGCTGCCCGGAGAGGTTGTGGGTGCCCCCTTCCTGGAGGTATTTAAGGCCAGACTGGATGAGGCATTGAGGTGTCCCTGCCCATGGCAGGGAGGTTGGACCTATATGATTTTTATGGTCCTTTCCAACCCAAAGAATTCTATGATTTCACCTGAAAGGATCAGTCTGGTCTTCCAGGAACCACAACATGTTTCAAACGACTTGTCCTCCCCAGCTCATGACAGCTCTTCACAAAAGGATGTTGAGAAGGCAACAACTACAGCAGAGCTGCAGCCCTGAACAAAATGAAAGCCAGCAACACGGAGCCACTCTTGCATCATGCTCACACCCATGGTTGAAAGTAAAGCACACAGATTGAAAGTAGAGCCCATTGGATTTGATGGAGAAGGGTTGGTTCAGACTGATGCATCTGAAAACTAAGCACTAAAAAGATCCCTACAAATAAATGTTCTGTGCTCTCCATGATTTGGGGGAGGCAATGTCTCTGAGATTTTATCTTTAGATAAAGGACACAGGATAAAAGGCTCATCAAGTGATCAAGTAGTGCTTTTTACTTATGTGAGCACCACAAAAAGTACAAACAAGTGGTTAGATGTGCATCTTGTGCATCTCTACACTGCTTCTCAATTAATTTCTCAGTTTCATGAAACAAGCCTCATGCATGAGCTGGAACTGGGGCACTGCCTGCCCTCCTCCGTGACCCTGATGCCTACTTTATCAGGTAGTTTGGTGGGGACAATAGAAAATGTTCTAAGACCCCCACAGTATTAAAAAAGGTCACTCTTTCACAAACTTTCCATACATTAAACAACATCAAACCTTTCCACAAATGACAAAAAGCAGATCAGCAGTAGGCTGAATTTCTCCCAACTGACTTCACTGGCTTTAGTTCAGGAAATCTGAAACGTAGTGATATTTTAAATGACCTATGAGGCTGACCTTTATGATGAGAGACAAAAATATTAGTTCAGGATTTTGAGAAAATAAGGCTAATATTGATCCAGAGTATGTGCTATTAATTAAAGTGCAGAATAAAGAACAGGATTGTGGCAATTAACAAAAATAAAGCCCAAAGTATTCAGACTTCAGGTTAGATAGAGTAGAAATACAGTAAGTTAAAATAACAATGTGTCCCTGAGGTACCTAAACAGCTATAACCTCACTTCAGAAGGTAGTCACACAACAATCAGACAATTTGAATTTTTGGCACATGTTACTCCTAAATAATTAAATCTGATTTTTTTTAAAATCTGCATTTACATTTTTAATGTAAATAATGTTTTCCAGCCTGAGAATACCACTCAAGGCTATTATTCATGGAGTTCTTAAAATAAAATTGTATTGAAACATTCATTCTGCACAACATGGGACATACAACTCATTAGCTAACCTCCTTAGGCTCTCAGTCCAGAAAGCAGTTCAGAGCATCTAATCTGTGTTTCTTAAACAATTCAGAATATGAAAACTAAGCAAGCTTCTTGTTCCCATAACTGGGAAACCATGGTCCCACTGCTTCAGTGCCCAGTAGCACCCTGGACATTTCTCTACCCACAGTCCCCACCAGGAATGTGTCAATATGTAAAACATAGAGTAACTGCAGGGTGCTGTTTGTGTGGCCACCCTCTTCCTACTGGACAAGAAGCAGGTAAGAAAATGGCATTGTTAAGTAGTGATTATAGAATCATATCATAGCATGGACTGGGGGGGGACCTTTAAAGATCATCTAGTTCAATCCCAGGGCTATGGGCACATCTTTCACTGGCTCAGATTGCTTAATGCCCATCCAGCTTTGAACCCTTCAAATGATGGGGCATCCACAGTTCCTCTGTGTCTCACCAGCCTCATTGTATGTTTGTTCCTTATGTCCAATCTAAATCTAACCCCTTTCCATTTAAAATCATTGTTGAAAACCTTGTCCTGTCACCTCAGGCATCAGTAAAATAATCTTTCTCTGTCTTTGATATAAGCCCTTTAAGATCTTCCCAGAACCTTCTTCAGGCTGAACAGCACAAACTCTCTCAGCCTGTCCTCATAAGAGAGGTGCTTCGACTCCTGGATCATTCTCATGACCCTCTTCTGGACCTTCTCCCAGGTCCATGTTCTTTTTGTGCTGAGGGCTCCAGAGCTGGATGCAGTACTCCAGGTGAGGTCTCACCAGAGCAGAGTAGAGGGGAAGAATCACCTCTCTGAACCTGCTGGCCACAGTTCTTTGTATATAGCCCAGGACATGGTTGGCCTTTTGGGCTGAGAGTGCATATTGCTGGCTCACATAAAGCTTTTCATCCTCCAAGTCTTTCTCTGCAGGGCTGCTCTCAATCCCTTTAGCCCCCAGGCTGTATTGATATCAACAAAGGCACTTGGCACTTGAACCTCCTGGTCCTCACATGATGTGTCTGTCTTATTGTTCGGGCTGATGAAATCATGTCATCTCGATATTCTGAAGCCTTAATGTATGGATGGTGCCAAGAAAAAAACCCTTCTGTGGTGATTTTACTGTCCCCACCAGTCTGCCATCCTAGACAGCTGGTTCCTTCCCTAGGGCTAAAGCCAGCCATGACAGGTACTCAGGAACAAAAAAAGTAACGTGTGAACTACAACTGATAATTAGCATTAGATGGCTTATGTGCCTGTGAAAAGCAAACCACTCATTTACATGCCTGCATAAAATATATTTATGAAAAGTAAAGCATAACATGGAAATTACAAAACCTAGGTGAGAATTTGACAAGCAAATAGGCATTGACGTAAGACAAATTGCAGGGAACTTTATTACAATATTAAAAATACAAATTAGAGACCAATGAGACTCCCAGGAAAATATGAATTACGATTAAAAAGAATAAAGCCTATGTATCCCATTTCTAATATAGCATGCAGTTATAGAAAAACACAAAGAAGTGTAATAATGATGAGAAGAGGTAAGGGGTAGATTTTACATGAAGAAATACTAAATAGACTCTTCACCTCGGAACAAACATGACAGAGAAGGAAAATATGATAAATTTATATAAAATCCTGATGACTATGTGCTATTTTCTTAATATGAAAATCAGAGAATGAGAGTTCTTACACAGAATTATCAGTGAGGAGAAGTAAATACACAGATGAACTTTTTACATTTATTAATCCATGGCAGTAATTGTCACTGGATTATTTTGTAAGCCAAAATAACTAAAGGGTTTCAGATTGTCTTTATTCCCATTTTTCATAATCTGGAAGAGTTACAACAGAAGGAAACATAATGTTTTATGGTTTTATATATGCTTTCTCTTAGCATCTGTTACTGGCCACTGGGAGAGGCAAGATGTTACTTAGATGGACCTGATTGGCACAGTATGCAAAATAAACTAGCTTTTTTCTCAGCAGAGAGTATCAGTTAGAATCATATTTTTCTTGTAATAAAAATACAGCAGCAGTAGAAGGATTAGAGTAAATGACACAGATGCTAATACAGTCTGTTAAAATTAAAATAAAAATCAGGCAGGATAGATCCAACAACACTTGAAGAATAATAAAAGTTTATGAGCAAACATAGAAATGTTCTCATTTAAGCAATGTAATTATCTAATAGCATTATAAGCCTGTAGCATGTGACAAAAAAATATTTCTAAGAATTATGTGAGCCTTTATCACGAGGTCAACTGGCTGATACAGTCTCTAATGACACTTATAAAAGGCCTACCCATGAGCCCAGGTAAAAGAAAACCATGCTCCTTATCATCCAGATGTTATAACAAAATGGAAAAGCATAAGTGTATATGCCTCATCTCTGTTCCTTTTTAAAGGAACATCTCTGTTCCTTTTTAAAGGAAGTTTTTCAAAGTCTGCTTCATAAGGTAATCAGGAAAAGATACAAGAATGATCTGGAGGATGGAATGTATCTTCTCTGAAGACAAATTAAGAAGACTAATTGTGATTAACTTAGGAAAGAGCAAGGAAGACTAAAAAAATGCTATAAGGAAGACCAGGAGTCTGAATTTAATTCAAAGCAATTAAATGATTAAATAATTCTCTTACATAATTCCCTTTCTTACTTCTCTCTTACTTCTTATGCAGCCTGTAATTAGACTGTGGATAAAAAATCCATTGAGCCAAAAAGTTAAAAAGGAATTAAACATTCAATATATTTCAAGAATGTGCAGTGTTCTGTTTAATCTGGAGAGCCTGGAATATGAAATGTAAGACTATGAGGCATAAATCATTCTCTGACTATTAGAGACTAGCATGAAACATAACATCCAAGTCAGGTGCAGAATATTTTAGCTGGCAACCAAAGGGCTTCTTACACCTCTCTTAGAAGCACCTGAGACCAACCACTTCTGAAGTGGTTGCAATTTTAAATGCAATTTTAAATGCATTTTCAATTTCTGTACTCCTACCATGACAAGTACAATGAAACAGTACTCTGTAAAGAGGTGGAATGAAGCTCAGTTGCAGCAATCCTCTGTTTGGGACTGGTGGCATTTGTACAGTGGAATGAGGAATCAGTAGCTCAAAATGGGAGAAAACCAAAGAAGAAATAAAAAGAAGGTTTTTGGCTGAACATCACAGTAGATGGACAGCTACAAGCATGTCAGATGCAACGATTTCAAAGCCTGTATTTGCTGACTGGGGTTAAAGGAGAGAAGTGCATAGAGGAAGATGGAAGTGGACACTAACTAGTATGTACTTGTAGAGACATTAGAGATACCTATGTCAGCTGTGTTTTGGAATGGAGGGAAGCCAGAGCCCTTAATAATAATTAAAAAAAAGAAAAGACAAGGCAAGAGGACTGCTGCTCGTAGGATGTTAGGGTCAATGGCTGTTAAACATTTGGACTACATGGGACCAATCTGGAACACATAGAAGACCTGAACTTATGTCTAAGATTACTGTTGGAAGCCTTCATACAACTAATAAGCAATCAAGCCCCCTTGTAGATACTGGTTGTAAGTATTGACCTAGCTGACAAGAACTGTCCTAGGGTCTATTAGCAGAACTGTCTCCTCTGATGTCATTAATGGTATAATTAGGATCAACATGATTAGCCTTGGCCTGATCTTGCTAGAGAAGAAAAGCTGATCCTCAGCTTCCAATATGATTGGTAAAGGGAAGCTCCTTTCTGCCTGTGCCTCTGCTATTTGTGGATCTTCAGATGTGGCAATTACACTCACAGCATGAAAAAGCCAGGAAAAGAAACAAGAGGAGAAGGATGCAAAACTCTCTATGTCCTGTAAGCACCTTCTACACGAGTTCAAAGCAAACCTTGAAGAAGTAGTGCTAATATCCCAACAAGTATGTAGAAGGAAGCAACTACTACCCCATTTAGCTATGGAAGGCATCTATCTATCTTGGAAAATAAGATTGCTGTACAGTTGGCAACATCTACTAATTATAATTTTTTTTTTTAAAAAAATTAAGTCATAACTATGAAAGAATGCAAACAGTTCCAAGTGCTGGTGAAACTGGTGACACAGACAGAGATAAAGCATGACAGTGATGACTGGAAGGAATTCTTCAGTTACTGATAAATATAATGTATTCCACCTGTACTGTAACTTCTCAAGAAAAAGGCCAAAGTATCATAGTAGACAGCTAACTGAAGACATCTGTCATTGCATGCTTATGTTCAAAAGTACAAATAAAATTTAGAAGCTACGAAAAATCACCATATTGTAATACTGATAATACAAGTATACAATCAATATGCTTTCACCATGTACAATACAATACAGGGAAATAAGAAGCTGTGAATGAAAGAAGCACTGGGGACACAGAAAAGCACCTAAAAAGTTTGGGCTGCTCCACTATAAAGTGAGAAAACAAGAAAGGAAATGATAGAGATAACTTCACATATGTTGGGAAGAAGACTCTTCAAGCCTATCTGCTTATAATCTTTATAACTGGACAAGCCATTCAAACAAAATGAAAGACAATAGACTGTTACAGTATTTTATTGATAGACCCAGCTCCACTAATGACACTAAAAACATATCATTCTGGATCAGAATGAAAATTAGAAAATTATCAGGGACATTGACACTAGATATAGCTCAAGACTATTTCAGATGTTGCAGAAGAAATTCAGAAAAAAATTGCCATTGTCCTACTGTGCTAGTGCAATCACCTACCACTGCAACAATAGTCTACTTAAAAACAACTGTAACTAATTCAGAACAAACAACTACTATATTTAGCAATAATAAGCAGTCTTAGTGACTGCTTTCTTCTAAAAATATATTAACTTCCTACCAAAATAACGAGAATTGAATGTTTTAATTTGTAGCTCTAAAATACTAATGTAATTACACTCAATTTATTGTTGTGGTAGTGAGGGCTACATATTTTCCCCTGTTTTTTTTGTATTTATAACATTGTAAAAATATTACAATCATCCTTAGGGCTTGATTCTGTAATATTTACTAAGTCCCACTGAGCTGGGAACCAAGCCTGCAAAATCATACTCATGAGAATACACTCTCCAAGTCAGGTCAGTGCATAAAAGCTCCTCACGTGAGTAAGGCTGCAAGAATAGACTACAGGAGGTCAGGGTCAGTAGTGAGTTTCGGCTGAGTCAGGGTTGGAGGATAAGGCCCTTATGAATCCTATAAATAGTTCATTGTTAAAAGAGGTCAGCTTGAATTCTGGAAGTATTTTGGAAAAAGAAACTGCTGCATGACTGATGACGTACACCTACCCAACCCTCTCCACTAGTTAATGTGACATTTGTTTGGAACCAACATGTACAGTAAATAGAAGATATTTTTAGGATGTGCCAGGGAAATGCATTCAGATTTTGAGAAAATAATTTGAATGTATTTAAAGTGTTGTGCTGTATCAAAGGAATGGTTGTTACAGCATGCAAATAAGGCATTGTAAACTAGTGGTTTCTATTGGTTCTAATGGAATAAGGAAACCAGGCTGAGGGTACTAAGAATGGTATTTCCTCACCTGACTTATGTCAGTTAAGAGCTGATAGCAAGACTCATTTTACTTTGAGAGAAGCAAGTGCCTCCACAAAAAATCAACCATCTTAAGATTATGGTTTGGCACAAACTTAAACAGGCCTAACTAAGCATCATAAAAAGCAGTGAGTGGTGTTTCCAGCTCTGTAGAATACCTAGATGATCATTGTAGGTCCCTTCCAACTGTCCTATCCTATCCTATCCCATCCCATCCCATCCCATCCTATCCTATCCCATCCCATCCCATCCCATCTTCATTTTCTATTCTATCTTAATTTTTTTGGCATAATGGTTTAATAAACCTGATGGGTAATATTTCTGAAACCAGCCCTTCCCACCTTGTTCTGTCTCCCCTCAAGGTTATTTTTTAATTGGATTGGTTCTCTGAGCTGGAAACTATGCCAGTGGTGGCTGGGCAACGAACAGAAGGAATGTTAGGCTTGTGTCTTTCAACCTGAGAGTCAGAGGAAAGCACTTGGCAAAGGATCTGACTGAGCAATGAAGGTCTAACACTTCACTGCTGCCAATACAGGGAGGTCATTTTCTGTTGGCTACCCTGCTGGCAGATGGAGGGTGCCACCACTTCCCTTTGCAGTGGCTGTGGCACTTGTAAAAAGCCTTCTGTCATTGGAGGCACCTTCATAACCTGGCAGAAGATAAAAAACATTTTTAAAAAAAGTAAATAAACTTTAGTTGGTTAGCAAATAGAGTTGGATCACAGAGGCATCAGATGTGCAGCAAACAAAGAGGGTGGATGAGTGTAGTGAAAAAAAAAAATGAAGGGAAGGAAGTCTGGAACCATCCCTACAACCAGCATGAGCTGTTAGATCAGCTGCTTGTCAAACCACACCCTCAGGGCCTCTTCCATGTTATAGTGTATGTGATCTAATTGGAGGCAGAAATGGAATGGGATAGTCCCACTTTCCTCCAGGCTTCAGCTTGTGTTTCCTGGTAGGCATGCCAGCAGATGGGAGAGGACAGGAGACTCAGTATCCAGACTGGGGCAAAATACATCATAAAGTGAGTGCCAAAATATGGTTGTATCAATTGCCCTCTGGAGTTTTTATCTTTCTTCATTAACTAGAAGGAGCCTAGACAAAGAACTCATACTAGAACCCTGGTTTCAAAATGATTGAAGTTCAATGAGATAAAATTCAACTGGTATGTTCATCCTATGCTGTCCCTGTCTGTAGTCCCACACTCCCTCACAGGGATGTATTTGTGATAAATAGCTCTTATATTTTACAATAAAAACTACAATGAAAATTAAAAGACATCTAAGGAGCTAAAGAAATTTGATCTGCTGATAAATGGACTACTGTATCCGATCCCAAAAGAGTTGCAAGTCTGTTTCAGATTATTGACACTGTCCCCTGGCAAAACAAAATGCAGTCAAAGCAGAAAGATCACAAAGAAAGAAAAAGGCAAGTTTCTAAACACTCCTGATGAAGCTGTAGCTGGAAGAATAAACACAGAGCAAAGAGCTCCTTCAACAGCTGTTGAGACAGTGTGTGCTCGCAGAGCTTTCATCAGCCCTCGCAGGAGTCAGCCCCTGGGCAGAACAAAAGAGCCACAGAGCCTGGACTGCAGAGGGAGAACAGGCGGAAACAGAAAGGCCACTTGGATGACAGTCAGGGACTTGGTTCTCTTCCCTTCCCTCACTTTGAGGAGTACCTAAATTGTTTCAGAAGCCTCACTGACTTGAAATATGTTGTTGGCTTGAGCGTGTTAATTGGCTTCAAAGAAGCTATTTAATAGAAGGAGGTGCTGCTCAGTATGAGCACAAATAGCAGGATGGAATTTTTCCTCACTAGTTAAGAGATTATTTCCTATGATTAATTATTAAACAAAGCATAGGAAAACATCCACGAAGCACTGACATCTGTAATGGATGCTGACTGACTTTGGTGAAACTACTGATTTACACTGATGTTCTGTGATTAGAGAAAAAAAAACACTACTCTCACACACTCCTACTTTACTTCATCACCCTTAAATTGCAGCCTTTAATTTTTACTACCAAAACACTTACTTCTGATTGCATCTTTTTGTGTTTCCTAGAGGGTTTGATAAACATATCTACCATCTCCAATTTATTTATGTATTTAGTGTTCATCTGGCAGAAAATATTCTTCAAGGAAACAACTGTCTAGACACCATGACAATAAACCCTCTGTTGCTTGGAATAGTGGGAAAAGAGGTTGCCCTCAGTAAACAGAACTTCCCAAAGAAGTCATGAGCTGTTTGCCAGGCTGTCATGTGTTTAAATATATTCAGATATTCATTCCTCATAATAAGTCTTAAGGACAATTTCCTGATGCGGAACACATCGATGATTTATGGTCATTTATGGTTTTTTCCATGAACGAAGCTTTGTCCTGTGGAGGGTGCTAAAAGGTCTATCTTAAACCCACCAATTCCAGGATTGGGTGTGGGGGGGCAATGCCTCATCAGAACCTTACACTTCTTTCATGGTGTAATTTTGTAATTCCTGACACATGAACTGTTTGAAAAGAGAAGGTAGGCACTTACACAATCAGCACAAAAATTGCTGTTAGCAGTAAAAATGCTGATACTGGTTACAATGTGATCAGTAGGGACACTACTGCTTTTTGATGATCTGCCTGATTGGTGAAGATCCATTCCAGCTGAAAATCTGAGGGAGATTCTCTCATTACTGAGGCAGGAATGGAATCTTGGTTCAAAAAAAAATTAGAAAAATTTCATCTGACATGTTTTTCCATCCCAGAGGTTGCTCCATCAGGAGCAGCTCCTGTGCCCACACACACAGCTTCAGCCTGATGCTAGAAACCCAAACTGAGTGTGATAGATAATCAGAAAATGAAACTGAGTATAAATAGAAAGTGAAATTCACTGTCTGGCTTCACTGTGCAAGCAGAAAGGAAACAAAGTAAAAAATGGATTACAACATTAATTTCACTTGGCAGAGATAAGAAATTGCTTTGTATTGCTTTTATTTCTAAACAGGGAGCTTCTTTCTCCATTCAGCAAAGCTAGTAGGTGTTAGCAAGAACACATCAGGCCCTCTGCCCTAAATGAAAGCCCACTGAAGAAAGTGTAAGGGGTTTTTTTTGCTGATGCTTGTGGGTTTTGCATCAAACTTTTGATTGCATGTATCAGGGTTGAGGTGGCATGGTAGTAAATTATTACTTGAGGTGCTCTGAATGAGTCAGCTTTGTGGTTTCTGAGGAATATGTTGTGCTTCTAGGAATTCACCCAGAATCTCTGGGTCTGCAAGTATGGCCTCTAATGGGCATAGCCAGACTAACAGCTCAGGTCATAGTGAGTTTTACATCACAAGATCCAAACCAGTGAATTCTTTTTTACAGTTGTGAAGGAAATAGATATTAAGGTGACAAAATAAAACCAGCAGATAACAATGGGAATGCAGGAAGAGATAGAAGAAAACCCACCCCACTTCAAAGCATTAGGTGCTCTTCTGGTGACAGGTTAGTGGGACCTTGAGGAGAAGGAGTAGCAGTGGATTAAGTTTTCTTCTTGGCATTGCAAATTTTATTGGGAGAAATTTTGGGATCCCAACCATCTTGGGATGGTTGGCTTGTTCCTTAAAGGTAGGACTGTACAGCCCTGAATCTGTGATTGTCTGGTGTTTCTTAAATGCTGGGGTAATTCATACATGTTAGTAAGCAGGCACTCTACAAGTAGAGTCTCATTTTAAGGATAATGTTGATATCAGATATCAGCATTTTATGATGTTTCCTCAAATAATTTAAAAAACCTGACTGCTGAAGTTAATAAACTCAGGAATGGCAAAATTTTCTCCACTTACTGTGAACTTAATTTATGTGTTTAGAAGTATTGCTTCTGTACTATATGAACACACAAACAGGCAGGCAAACAATCTACTTTCTCTTAAAAACATTTTTAGGAACTGAATGAAGGTATGTCTACACCTAATGTATATCATGACTGTAAAATATGCTCTCAAAAGTAAAAAATTGTCAAAAGACACTATATATACACGCTTATTCTCTTTAAAATGGCATTCATCTTGTAGTATACAGTCTGTTTTCCTCAAGATTCCCTTTTTATTTTGTTCATAGCATGGATTACATCACAGAAATGAAAGAAGGAATGACAAATGGGACTGTTATCAAAACCAGAAGTGGTATTAGTGTAATTTTATATATAATTGTGTGTGATTTTTTGAGAAAGCACAGATGATTACACCATGGAATCATAATGGCATTCCCAAGGATCATCCGCAGTGCTGAACCCTTAAGAGTCACAAGAAAATCTTAACCACATGAACCAAATAAACTGGCAGATGCAATATCTTGTCTTTTTATATGAATAAAAATCCACTGAAAAATAGTGGATTTCAAATAATTTACTGGACAACTGAGAAACATGGGAATCATGACTTCAGTTCCAATAGGACTGACTTCAGTTCTACATAGCTTATAAATCTTTGTCTTGGCTTTCCAGATTCCTTCTCCCTCATTCCCTTCTGTTCTTTATTCCTATCAATTCCTTCAGCTCCTGCTGGTAACATCTTCCCTAGCTCTTCATGGTTGCTCTTCTCATGTTTCTGTATCTGTAAATTCCAATAGTCATCATTCCTTCTGATAAGCCACTCTAAGGTCCCCCTGAGCCTTCTCTTCTCCAGGCTGAACAACCCCAACTCCTTCAGCCTGTCTTCATAGGGCAGTTGCTCCAGCCCTTTGATCATCTTTGTGGCCCTCCTCTGGACCCGCTCCAACAGCTCAATGTCCTTCTTATGTTGAGGGCTCCAGAACTGGACACAATGTTCCAGGTAGGGTCTCACCAGAGCCGAGTAGAGGGGCAAAATCATCTCCCTTGACCTGCTGGTCACACTTCTCTTGATGCAGCCCAGGATTTGGTTGGCTTTCTTGGCTGCGAGTGCACACTGGCGGCTCATGCTTAGTTTGTCATCAACTGACACCCCCAAGTCCTTCTCTTCAGGGTTGCACTCAAGCCACTCTTCACCCAGCCTGAGTCTGTGCTTGAGATTGCTTCGACCCAGGTGCAGGACCTTGCACTTGGCCTTGTTAAACTTCATAAGGTTGGCAGGGGCCCACCTCTCAAGCCTGTCAAGGTCCCTCTCCCTTCCTTCGGGTGTATCAACTGCACCACACAGCTTGGTGTCGTCTGCAATTTCCTTTAATCATATTAAACAGCTTAAGTTCTATGTCAGACTGAGGAGTTGTCAGGTTAACTCCCTGCAGCTCCTACTGCCAGAAAGGCTTCTCACACATTGTGTAAGATACTCCAGAGAAACAGCACTGTCATATGATCCTGGGTTTGTAAATATTAGAGAATAATTCACCCATCAGTTATGTGGGCTCTCTTTCAAGAATTCTAAGTGTCATGGTTGATTTTGAAACAGAAGAACAATGATGGCATGGTTTAGAGTTGTATTCAACACAACTATATTTAATTCTTGTTTCCTTTCCTTTTGCATTCATAAGGCCTGCAGGCTCTTTATTACCCATCTCCACATTTCTTTCTGTTTTGCTTTACAGCAGAAGTGAAACTTCCTCCAGTTTGCCTAATCCTGACCTTAAATGCACTCTATAGTGCTGGGCAAGGGAGGTCTCCTCCATGTAAAATTTTCCCTTTTGGACATACTTACAGAATCAGGCATTTGATTGGCTTCATTTCACTCCTTTTCTTGCCTCTCTGGTTGTCATTCCCACATTCTCATAATCACCAATTAGCCACACCTCATCTCTTAAAAAAATGCATCCATCTGGGCCCTTCATCTGTTCTCTACTTTTGTAGAGAATAAAGATTCCGGTCACATTTTCAAGATTATTTCACAACAGTGAAAACACAACCTGAAATTCTTACACAATTACTTGGTTGAAAGAGCTCTTAAGAGTACTGATTATGAAACTTGTGATAAAATTGTAAAAGTTGGCAATATCGAGTCAGAGAGAGTGAATGTGTCTGCTTTGAACTTTGTCAATTTGTCTTTTATGTGCATTTTGCAGACATACCTGATTTATACAGCTTTTTATATAGCTCCAAGGCTTTGCAAAACAGGAATCATAGAATCATAGAATAGTTCAGATTGGAAGGGACCTTAAAGATCATCAAGGTCCAACCCCACCTCCCACTAGATCAGGCTGCTCAGTGCCTTGTCCAGCCTGGCCTTAAACACCACCAGAGAGGGGGCATCCACAACCTCTCTGGGCAACCTCTTCCAGAGTTTCATCACCCTCACTGTAAAGAATTTCTTTCTTATATCTAGCCTGAATCTACCCCCTTCCAATGTACATCCATTATTTCTAGCCCTCCCATCACATATCTTATTAAAAAGTCCTCCCCCTGCCTTTCTGTAGGACCCTCAGGTATTGATAAGCCATTATGAGGTCCCTCCTGAGCCTTCTCTTCACCAAGCTGAACAACCCCAACTCCTTCAGCCTGTCCTCAAAAGGCAGTTGCTCCAGCCCTTGATCATCTTTGTGACTTTGTGACTCTTCTGGACCCGTTCCAACAGCGCAATGTCCTTCTTATGTTGAGGTCTCACCAGTGCCGAGTAGAGGGGCAAAATCACCTCTCTTGACCTGCTGGTCACACTTTTCTTGATGCAACCCAGGATTTGGTTGGCCTTCTTGGCTGCAAGTGCACACTGGCAGCTCATGTTGAATTTGTCATCAAGACCCCCAAGTCTTTCTCTTCAGAGCTGCACTCAAGACACTCTCCACCCAGCCTGTATCTCTGCTTGGATTTGCTCTGACCCAGGTGCAGGACCTTGCACTTCGTCTTAGGAAAAAAAACCCTAGTACTAGATTACGTTTTAGAACAAGCTGGAGCTGTTCATACTGGTTTGGTGTGTGCCCTTACAGCCTAACCACTTTTATGTCACTTTTGACAGGCTGACATCAGCCAACACATGAGAAAGGAAATGGCAATTACAGGCAGGCTATAGATAGCACCTTATCAGCCTAACAATTATTTTCAACCACTAAAATAACCCCAAGCAAACAAACTGCAACCGCTCCCTCCCCCCTTGGCTTACACTAATCTTGACCTCCTTCACTAGCAGACAGATGAGCAGCTGCATGAGGACAGGCCTAGTCTGTGGGGACATCCTGAGCTCTGCCAAAGAGAGAGATTCCATCATCTGCACAATTTCAGGGGAACACCTCAGAAAACAGGGATGCTGCTAGAAACTGCGGGAAACGCCAGAGAGAGAAGGGAGGTAGATGACTTCTGATCAAGATGGTCGAAGCTTGACACCAAACTTGGCACTCTGGTAACTATTACAGTCACTCAGGGAAGCTCCAGAGAGGAACATCTCTTCCTCTCGCAGGGCTTGGAAGGAGCCTGGAAGCCAACGAGAAAAACACTGCCCCTCACTTCACCTACAGCCCGGTGGTAACACACACACAGGCCGGAGACCGCGACACGAACCCGAGGGCCCGTCCCCTCAGCCCGGCCGCGTCCCCTCCACCCGTGGCGGGGCGGGCTCGTTGCAGAGGACGGAGGGAGGTGTGAGTGCTCGCAGCCACTCAGCGCCGTAGATGGCTGACTTGACATCTACTATAGCAAATTAGATGCCGAAGCGGCCCAAGTGGGCGGTTTCATGGTTGTGTCCGGCCCTGAGGAGTCGGCGCGGCGCTCCGGCGGTCGGAGTGGAGTGGGGTCGTGCAGTACGTTGCGGGTTTCCGCCCCCTTCCCCGGTACTGTGGGGGCGAGAGGAGGCCGCTATGCTGCTTCAGCTGCTCGCCGAGTTTGACCTGCGGAGGGATGTGATGCCCTGGCTGACGGCGCAGGGTTGTGCCGTGGCTTTAGGTAACGCCGCGGCGGGTGGAGCTGTGCCGGTGGGCTCCGCTCTCGGGGAAGGCTGAGGAGAGCGTGTTCCCCTCAGTCGCCTTCCTACGCTGCCCTCTCCCACAGAGGAGCCACGCCTGAGGCCAAACACCCGCTGGGGCTCTGCGCCTTCCACTCAGGGCCGCGCCGCCGCCGGCCGCGGGGGGATCGGGGGTAGTGGCGGCGGTGCGGCCCCCACAGGAGAAAGGAGAGCGGCCCCCGGCTCCTCCTCGGTGTGGTCTCAGAGGAGCGATCGACTCCGGTCCCCCGGGCGGAGTGTCGCCCGGAGGGACTCATCCCTTGGATGCCGGTGGCCGGGGGTGTGTGAGGCGGGGAAGTTCGGTCGCCTCAAGGAACTTCTCACAGGCCGAGAACACTTGTTGTAGGGCTGCTGCGCTTCGCAGCTGCTGTTCTGCTTCGCACTTCTTTTTTCTTTTTTCTTTTTTTTCCTTTTTTTTCCTTTTTTCCT
>VZTY01021261.1:0-29134 GCA_013400935.1 Turnix velox | reverse complement strand
TCATTTTTTTCTTTTTTCATTTTCTCATTTTTCTCATTTTTTTATATTTTCATTTCTTAATCTTTTTTCTTTTTTCCTTTCATTTTTTAAATTTTTCCCTTCCCCAAAAGGCGTAGCTTGCTTTCTCTGTCCACACTGCTCCCCTTTCTGGGCCAAAAAGCCCCAACCCCAAAAACCCAAGCACTTTTGTCTAGGTGTTAAATGGCAGGTTGAAGCTGTACGTAGTGTGAGCTGCCACAGTGGTGTGTGACAGCGAGCGGTCGGGGTAGTGGCTGGAAAAAAAAAGAATGACCCCAGTGTATTCTCAGCCCTGTGGTTTTTAGCTCCTGGTTGTGCTCAGAAGCTGATGGAAAGCCTGTGTTTAAAAAAAAATCAAACACCCCTACTAATTTCTTATAAATAGATGGTCATGTACGCACTTTGTGGTGAATGTGATGCTTTGAGGGCTTTCGCTGCTTCAAGATAAAATATTTAATTACTCACGTTGAGGGGCTATCATCACGTGGCTTCATAAGGACTTCTTTGGAGGTAAACCAGAAAGCAACAGCTCTTTTGAATTTTATAAAAGAAAATTATTCACCAAACCATCAGTTGCAAGATCCTTTAAAAATTGCTTTGTGTCTGCTAGATAGTTTACTGAAGAACTGTGAAGGGATTTGAGGCAAAATTCTGAAATTCTCTATGCATAATCAATTCATCAGTGAGTTTATTGTTTCATCTATGATGAATAGTTCAGGTTGGAAGGGACCTTAAAGATCATCAAGTTCCAATCCACCTGCCATAGGCAGGGACACCTCCCTCTAATCAGGCTGCTTAAATACCCTGCCTGGGGTAGCCCACCCTGGGCTTAAATACCATGGAAGGAATCTGTAAAATGTATGAAGAGCATCTGAAAAGAATGAATCCAAACAGTCCTTCCATTACATATGATATCAGCCAGTTGTTTGAGCTTCTTAAAATATAATTCAATAAATGCCCTTGGTAGTACAGAATCAGGAGAATCTAAGTTGGAAGTTGCATGTCATAAGATACCAGTATCTATCAGTGTATACTGACTTTTTCCAGTGCTGCTGTGTTAGAAATGTGAAGGTAGGAATTAGTAAGGTTTCACTGAAATGCCAAAGAAACAGCTATTCACAGAAAGCATGCATTTTTTGGTGAGTCATGATACTTGTATGTGACTTCAGATGTTCTAGTTACTCACATTTATTATTTTCATCCCTAATGACAAGAAAGCTCTTGATGGTGTTGCATGAGAGCTATGATGATGGCAGGGGAGTGGCAGGTGAAGAAAACCAGCCCTGTTCTCTTCATTCCACTTATATTTTTGTATAATAACCTTCAGGAAATCATGCTCTGTGTTCTCTCAAGTATGTTGATAAGATTTCTTTGTTGGGCAGGCAGGTTGGATTGGTTCTTTTGCAGCCCTTCATCTGCTTGTCTCAGCTGTGGGAATGAGGAAGAAGTTAGAATTCTACATAGACAATTTGACTGCAGGACTTTCCAAGGGAAGAGATGATTGCCGCCACTTCTTCTTTGGCATATATTCCCACTGACAATGTTCAGTGACATGAAACTGGATTCTGACACAGAACTTTTCCAGCGTCTTTAAGATCTCTCTGTTGGGTGATAGAGAAATTAATTTACATGGAAATTTCTTGTGGGCTACTCTTAGCTCAGTAATGGTCTGAGGAAGTATTACATGAGAGAGAAATACTGAGATCGTAGTACTCATCTTGAAATTTTGAGGTAGTGGTTATGTTCCAGGAAGTTTCCACTGAGATCAGAGCAGACTGTATGGTTGTCTGAAACTTTATCAGTCGTTGCTGAGCCTTAATGTAGTGGTATTGTGGTGTACTTTAAATGCTCTGAAACCAGTTGAAAGTGATTTTCATTGTCTTCCACAACAAAATGCAAAATTTATTTCCTTCTGGTAATTCTTATTAATTCTTTTTTTCCTTATCACTGCAAGCTGTACCAGCCAGCTTATAATACCAGGGTTATGAAACTAAGTTTTGTGTGTCTGTCTTCTATCAATGCTTTGTGGTAACTGCAAAGTTAATAATCTTGAACTTGACTAAATGCTTACCAAGAGTTGTGGAGAATTCTTTTTGTTGATGCTTAGTGAACCACAAGCTAGTTTTGCCCTAAAACTAGGACCAGTCATGCAGCTATCAACCTATTCAAGGGCAAAATTTCCCCTTTTAGTGAAAGTTTCATCTGAGATAAGTGCCTTTTTGGTAACTGCTGTGATTACAAAACAGAAAAGCAGCATCAGGAAAACATGTTTCTGTCACCTTGACTACAATGGTTTGTCTTCTTTTTCTTGTGCTTGACATTTTATTTTGTGGTGCTTTGTCCAGATGTGTCTTCTGTGTCCCTCCTTGCTTCCTGCTCATCTGTTTCCCTTGTAGCCCTGCTCACACTATAGCCCTAATCACACCCCACAATGTTCCTCTTGTCCTGCTCTGATAAATTCCCTTGTACCTGTAGTTATGTTTCATATGGATGTGTTGTTTAATTTTGTGGGTTTTGGTTTATTTTGGGGGAGTCTGTGAGGGATGTGCTGTTGCAAAACTGAATTCTGAAGAAAGAAGATAGTGGAAAAGCACATTCTATTTTCATCATGATAGGTAGTGGCAGTTAGAATCACAGTTGTAATGAAAAGTTGAGAGTTTACATAAATAATTCTTGCCGTTGTGTTTAGAAACTTTATTTCATGCTGAATTCTTTAAGGTTTTAATCATGGTGTGAGAAATATTCCCTCTCTTTTCTGAAGGGGCTAATTTTGGTGTGTGTGGTATATGTGAAAATTAATTTAGTATCTTTGCTTAAAGGGTGCAGAAGTTGTGTGATGAACCAGCTCAAATCCTGTGCATTTCGATGTTTGTCATTTCAGATACTTCTGACAATTCATCAGCGCTGTATGTTGTAAATGTGGAAAGAAATGGAAAAATTATTTATACCTGGAAGGTAAGTCTGTATTGGAACTTAATACAAATGTAGCAGAGGATAACACTGTTCATGTTCATCTGTGCCTAGTTGAGTCCTTGTAGTTTGTTTTTTTGCAGTGAGGCTTAGGACATGAAACTGATTGCAGTTTAGGGGATTGGGCAATGGGAAAATACCTATTGTCACTGCAGACAAAGCTTAAAAATGATTAAATGGAGAATAAAATAAAACACTGACCTCACTAAGTCTGTGGGGTGCTTGTTGTCAGTTTTTTGGGGAGCCAGAATCTGACCCTGAATGAACCTCTCGTTCTTTAACATATAAACTTTGTAAGCAGCACATTTGTTCACCCTCAGAATTTCCTAGGGAAGGAACTGCTTTAGTTAAAGGTGTTTAGTTCTCCTACCAGTATGTCTGTTAAGATGTTATTTAACTGACACTAATTCTGCTTCTGCCATTTTTCTTCATTACTTTAAGATTCATCTATAGTAGTTTCTTGTAAGGAGTCTGAAGGTAACCATTGTTTTTTTGATATCTTGATCTTGAGGCATCCTTTCTACCATAGGAATCTACTCTCCGTGGCATATGTATAGCTTTTAGATTGAAATGCCTCTAGATGAAGGAGATTCTTAAAAGGTTTGAGAAGATTTCACCTTGATGAGACAAATTGTGGTTCCTTTCTTTTCTGTACATGTTGGAGAAAACTGTAATCTGTAAACCCAGCTGGACTCTGGAGAATTTGGTTCTTGATGCTTTTTGGGGATGGCAGACTCTAGAACAGGGCTGCCTCTTGTTCACCTCCAGCTCATCACTGCTAAAACTCTCCAGCTTCCCCAGGGTTAAGGGAAGAGGTGAGGCCTTCATCAAGGTGTAATAAACTTTAACTGTGGGTGGATGTTTCCTTTAGCACAAGCGCAGGGAGGGGAGTCTGTACAAGACAACAGTAACCATAAAAACAGTACTAAGTAATATGTCCGTTTGGTGGGTTTTTTTCATTACTTAAAACTCCAGAAACACTTAATGAAAATAACCCATCTAGCTCCCAAGAAGAGGCCCTGTATCTCTGATGCTGCATTTTAGAATTTACAGAATCTCACACTAAGCTTTTTTGGGCTTCTGACAGTGGATTCCAACTGCCTTGTATGCTGTTCAGGCCCTTTCAACTGGCACAAGGGATGAGTTGTAGCTCAAGGTTCATAGAATCATAGAATAGTTTGGGTTGGAAGGGACCTTAAAGATCATCGAGTTCCAACCCCCCTGCCATAGGCAGGAACACCTCCCACTACATCAGGCTGCTCAGTGCCTTGTCCAGCCTGGCCTTAAACATCTCCAGAGAGGGGGCATCCGCAACCTCTCTGGGCATCCACATGTGGATGCTTGCCTGTGTGCTAGATTTCTGAGCTCCCATTGTTATCCATAAGGGATCTGGTCCAAATAGGGAACTGGCTACATGGACTCTGCACTGGGTAGGCCAGTGACTGTTGGAAGGATATAAAAACCTAGGCTCAATTCCCCAAACCTGCTTTAGGAAGTCACTGAAAATATTCACTGTGATTTCTCTTTCCTCATTTTGGGTATAATGTGGCCTTTGCAGCCTGTGTGGTAGGAATACCTGGATGACAAAGACTGAGAACTAGAACTAGCAGACTGCACAGCTATTTGAAGGATATGCTGCAATTTCTTTTCCTATTCTCTCCTTATGGTAGTTGTCTGATCTTATTGCTCCTGTGTGAGTCAGCCTGCTGAAGAACTAGCATCTATTTATTCCCTTATTGGGAGGGATGTGGACTTACTTTGTTTGCTTCAACTATGAGCTATGAGTGTTTTTTAACACTTGTGAATAGACAAACTAGAAGAGACTTCGTGGAGTTTTCTCACGAAGAGCAAATGTATCTTAAAGAGGATAGCATTAAATATGTGATACTTCTGGAGAAAAGTTGTTTTTAGCATGGGGTACACATTTATTTCTCAGATCAATAACCATTCTACTCATCAGCTGAAAGTGCTGGTGCCCTCTTAGGTGCTGTTGATGTCAACAACAGCCAGTACACCCACGCTTGTCTCCCTGCATGGTAAAAACATGTGGGTTTGTCTGTCCCAGAGCTCTTTTTGGTCTAGGTGGGTTGTGTATTGGTAGGACCACATGTGGTGTCCCGGGCTGGAGCTGTGTAACACTTAGCAGGGGTGCTGAGCTGCTAACACTATGCCTTTCCTGAAGTCCAGTTACGTTTTTGTTAAGCCAGTTATGTTATAAGAGCAGTCTCCATATTTATTATTAGAATTAAAAAGTCTTGATGTATTCATCTTGGCAACTGACAAGCCATTTTAGGCCTCAGTTTTTGCCACTTTTGAATTTTTACAAACTTGTTCTAAAACAAGTATTTTTTGGTCACTGCTATTTTGTTCTGCTAATATCCATCATCACACTGGAAAATGTTCTTGGGAAGAGACTTCTTTTAGAATCTACACTTAGCCCTTCTGTTTCCTTAAGCTTAGGTTGGAGAAATCACAGTGTAACTGCAGCTTCTAAGGAACTACAGATAATATTGAGTTGTTAGTGCCATTCAGGATGTCTTTCTTGCTCCCTCATCCCTTTATGGCAAACTATAACTAATGAGCTGCCACTTCTCCAAGTCACAGCTATATGCCTGTGAGCTTTCCTTTTCATTTTGTAGCCACAAGCTGTAGCTGTGATGTTTTCAGTGTGGATAGTGCACAAACAAGGATATAAACTTCACTGAGATGCACATAGAAAACAGTAGTAGGAAATAAAGTGCATTCTGCCTGCTATCAGGGAAGGTGGAGAATGACCTTTATTTTCAGGCTTATTTTAGAGTATTGAGTTGTATTCCAGCTTTGAAAGTGTCTTCTATGACACTAATAGTTGGTGTTAAGGAAGATATTTTTAACAAAAGAGAATTCTAGTGTTAGTGTTTTTATTTTGCAATACAATACCTTTTTTAGAGTAACCATGAAAGCAACCATGTTAGCTTATGCACAGGGCATTGATGTAGTCCTCTTACCTGTCTCATGAATTATTTTTTTTCAGTAGCTGAATTTGGAGGGTCTTAAACATTTCAGACACACTGGAAAGGAATTGTCATTTGTGAAAGCACTTTTTTAACCTTAACTTAGTAGGCCTGTAGCCTATATATTATATAGAGAAGTCATGACAATGGTGAAGCATTCAGAAATGGACCCCTTAGGAAGAGAATACTCAGTCTTTTGTTTTAACTGGTAACTCTAACTTTGTAAAAAACCCCAAATTTCTCCCTTCTCCCTCCAAGCTCTTTTAAGTACAAGCTCTTTTAAATACAAGCTCTTTTAAGTACAAGCCTGTGTGGCTGGATTTATTTTCAACAGTTTGGCAAACCAATATCTATACTTGGAGTACTGCAATGGGCTTCAACTTGATTTGGTATATAATATAGACTGTCAAGAAGGATTTTATTTAATTTTTTTTTTTTAAATTTAAAGATCATAGTTGAAGTTACCAATAAAAGATTTGTTTATATAGTCTTAGATGTGCCCCAAACCAAATCATCTTGTGTTATTGTCAGCAAGATAGAAAGGGTGTATGTTATGTTCCTTTTCAAAGTCAGCAAGCTAATGGTATCATCTGTGAAATACATTTAACTTTCAAACAATCATTTCCTAAGGCGGACCTCAAATCCTTTTTTTCAGCCTGCAGCTCGACCACTGGAAGCTGTGTTTAGTTATTGATGTTTCTGTGCTCACTTTTGAAACACAGACTTGGGAGTTTTAGAATTTTGTAGCATCTCCTTTCATTCTTGTACAGCCTGCCCCTACTTCTTATTGGGAAAACCAATTCAGAACCAAAGTGAGAAACATTTTGGCTTATGCAATGGCTTGTGGGATGTGGATTGGCCACATTTCAGCTTTGTCCTAAAAGGAAAAAAAATAAGATTTTTGTTCTCTTCTTTGCCTTGCTTTCTTGGAATTATTTAACTGTCTGCTTTTAAGGCAAGGAGGTGTGTGAGGATGTGTGTCAAGGGGCTGGGAGATGAGGAGAGGGAGGTAGAAGAAGAATGAAAATAATATTTAACATTGTATATATTTACATTGCCAGTGCCTATTTCTTTTCATCTGTAGGGGAATGAGAGAAATACTCACATTGGATTGTATGATCTTCAAACTAAACAAAATGAGGTGAGAGCAATACCAGACTTCTCCCCGTTGAAGACAGTGCAGTCACTTGTCAGATTTTGCTGCCTTGCCACAAGTGTGTTTGGTTAAGGAGTTTGTGTGTGCTTGAAGAGAGACCAGAGAAGGTACTGAATGATGCTTAGTAGTATTGAGGTGCAAAATGTTATAGAACATTGTAATCACTTTGGAGTAGTAAAGTGTTAGTCTTTATATCTAAACAGTGAATTGAATTCCTTTCAATTCCATGTGCTAATAAGTAAACATTTTAGGATTTCTGTTTTGCTTGTGCATCCTCAGTTTGTTTGGTGCTACTGCTTGTAAGAAATTATTCTGGATTGAATGTACTGCAGTTCAGTGTCTAGAATCATGATAACAGGCCTTTGAGGGTGTTTTGTAACAGTATGGAATGATTGAAACTGCATTACATGAAGGTCTGCTGTGCTGCTTTAGTAGAAGCACAGAGTTTGGGAGAAACATTAAGAAACAAAAGAGAAAAAGGACAAGCTTTAAAATACAGTTCTTCTGGGTGTGAAATTATTTGCTTTAAAAATAAAAACAGGGTACTGGTTATCAGCATTTTCCAATGGAGGGATAATTAGATGGGCTTTGTAGTATAGATCAAAATATTAAAATATTTCTCTGCAGCACCTCTACATGTTTGAGAGAGATCTACACATAATCAGTTGTTCAGTCAACAATGAAAGGACATTATTGGGTAAATATGTATTTTATTATTAAATTTTCTTGTGTCATGGCTAAGATAGTTTGGTTTATTCAGAAAGTGTCTGCATCTAGAATTACTTAAATTTGTCTCTACTCATCTGTTGCCCACGGCAGTCTGTGTATTTCAGTGGATTGATCACCAAGTAACAGGTGACAACATAAAGACTGAGCTGTAATAATATTGCTCTTTTTTTAAACAAAAGCTACAGATATTCTGAGGCTATGTACATTTCTCCCTCCTGCATTTATACATGTAGAAGACCTTCCACTGTTACTTTAACAAATGTGCTAGGATTTTATTTAATAGTAATGCTTGCTCTCCAATCCAAGAATGTTTTAAATAAGATTAATATCAAATATGCATGCTCACTGTGATTCTTTTGTTGTTGTTTTTTTCCCCTTAGCGGTCAGCTTCTGTCAATATAAAGAGGAAGAAAGAGTAAGTCAGCTCTTACAGTCAGGTACTACAAGTAGATTGTTTCAATACTATTAGAAATATCATACCCTTTTGCTTTTCCCCACACATAATTTCTGTTTAGAAAATAGTTTATTAAAAAAAATGTTCTTTAAAATATGTTCTTTTTTGCAGCATCCAAGTACTTAACCTTACTCATTGAAATCCATCCCATTAATAATGTTAGAGTCCTAAAGGCTGTGGATAGCTCTGTCCGAGTACAGGTAAATTATTCAAATGATCTAAATATAAATTGTGCTAAATGTAAGTTGTACAAGGTTGAATACCTTGTTATCTTCCAGCTGTTTCAGAGTCTGTGCCTGTTTTTCTCCATAGAATGAAAAAAACTGATTAACTTCATAAAATATAGAATAATTCACTGATATGAAAACTCCTGGTTTTATTTCTCTTATATCTCCTTGCAATTGTTGTGATTGCTGTTTATCTGTAGTAATAATAATTTTTATTAACTACATATATTAGTGTGTGTGTCTTAATTAAAAAACTTTAATTTTTAAAAACTTTAAAAACCTAATTTAAATATCCAGACAAAGAAAAACATTTTAGATAGGTGTTCTACACTACTTGAGGTTTTTACCTGCTTTTCTCAATTTTTCTGTGTAGTTTCTTTATCCTGTTGAAGGCAGAAACTCTTCTCCAGGAAGTCGCCTCTTGCTAGTTTCAGAAGATAAGTGTAAGTTAATATTTTGAGATTACATTATTATTCTTTTACTTTGAGATTATTATTATAGATATTTTCTAATAGACTTCTGTTGGGAAAAAAACAAGAGAACTGTTCTAGGTATTCTGAGTGCCTTTCAGAAACTACAATTTTAATTCCTTTCAGTTTTTAATTCCTTTCAGCTTTGACTGCAATTATTTCCTTAGTTTGTGCATTCATCAGTTATTCTTTTTTAGAAAGAAATACCAATTAGACATTTGTAGCTGCCTATATAAATTCAGAGCAGATCAACTGACTATGAAATATGAATTGTGATTTAGCAAAGTGGATAAGAATACAACTATAGTTCTGTAGTTTCAGCTAACCTTGCATGCTCAGCCTAATCTAATGGGAAGGAATGGAAAAAAGTGGGGACTTGGAAAAGCTTTTTATCCCTCTTCCAGTCTGATTATAGTGAGATGGCTTTTCCCCATCTTCTTGGAGAGGCAGAGCTTCTCTGCTAAAGCCAATGTGTGCACCAATATGTGGTTAGCTGAGTTTAGGTGGGCAGAGTTCATGTCCTAACTGCAAGGAGGTATTCATGCTAGGAGATGATTATGGGCTTCTTGATGTCAGTAGAGAGCTGCATCCATGAAGTGGGAGAGCTGAGGCCAGCCTTGGCTCAGGGAAGAAAGAATCCAGGTCTCTGCCTATGGCAGGGGGGTTGGAACTCAATGATCTTTAAGGTCCCTTCCAACCCAAACTATTCTATGATTCTGTATAGACACCTGAGTTCAGATATCACAAATTTCCTCTTAGGCTGAGTTGAAATTTCCTGGCCCTAACTAGTTATGATAGCATCCTAAGAGATGAGATTGATTATTCAGCTGTATAAAAAGCATGTAAAAACATGTTTGTAATTTTTGTTCTTAATATATTTTAAAGATGTTGAACAATTTGACATTCATGTTGTTGCAGAAGAAGAACACAAAGTGGTGAGACTTTAAAAATTTTTTTTTTTAAATTCCATTGAAAATTTAAGCATCTGTAATCTTACCTAAATAATTTTTAAATTTTATCCTTGGGCAATAATTTTTAAATTTTATCAATATACTAAAGTATTGATGGCATGGCAACTTATGCAGTCTTCTTTTTTGGTTTTTAACATAGATTTGTCTTCAACCAGTTCATTGTGTGTGTTTGCTTGAAAGACTTAATAAACATACATCTAATGCCATTAAGAATTGTGTTACAAAAGCCAGTATTTTTCTTCTGGAGACAAATGTAGGCATATAAAGAAAAACAGGTCCAGATTTTAGTCACTTTGAAGTCTTTAATGGTTTCTTCAAAGTTTGTCATTGGTTTTAAATCAGACAGCTTTATATGCTTGACTACAGCAGTGGACTAAAGGCTTAAGAGTGTAACCATTAAAAAACAGATCAATCCAATGTCCTAATAAACCGATTTGTTTTGATTGATATGAGATCTTACATCTTTAAGGATTGCATTTGTAGAATCCCAATAGCTTTTTTAGCTGCCAAGGCTCTCCATCATGTGGCTGAGACTTTGGATAGAAATCTTTTTTGTAACTAATTCATCTTCCTTCAATAGTTAGATAGTTCTGAACTGTCTGTGGTATTTCTCTCCTCTCTGCTACTTTCTGATGAAGAATGACATTTGGTTTTCTTTGTTCACTTTGGGCATCTGCTGTGGTGAATTTCTTGCAGGCAGGGGAAGCTAAAAAGAGAATATTTGATAATATTTTACTACAAACAGTGTTTCTGAGTCTTTAAATTAAGCACCTTGCAGCTAGTGAATACCATATTCCCTCTTCTGTCGTTACTTTTCTCTTTAAATCGCTGTCTGTGTGTAATCATCATTTTGGGACCTTATTTGACAACTTCTAATGTTCTTCCTTTCCATTTAGGTGATACAAAACTCGGGTCAGCTTCCAAGAGCCAGAGTTGCAGATGATCTCATTTGGGCACAGTGGGATATGATGGAACAAAGGCTCTTCTACATTATTCCAAAGGTGAGCTCAGAGACATTCTAGTAATTTTGTCCCTGCCTATCTCATGACAGTAAAAGTTTTCAGTGTGGGGGATGTATTAATACTATGATTTTGGTTTTTGTTATAATAGTTTGTCTTGCTCCTGCCTCAGGGAACTCAAAGCAAAAGGCGGACTTGCCTCAGCTCCTATTTGTGCATTAACTGTGGTCTCAGTGATTTCTTTTGTAGAACCTATGGCTAGGTTTATTAGATTTTTTTTTTTTTGCTTTGTAAAGGCTTTTTATTCAACAGGATCTATCCAAAACTGTAATGAGTAGAAGATCTCTGTTTTGTGAGAATTCACATCTAGAGATTATGCTTCATACCAATGTACTGAATAACCAAATGAGGGCAGGTTCTTGTCTAGAAATGTTGAAACTGTTAGGTTTTTTTGTTAATTTTGACTGAGGGAGCCTTTAGTATATTCTCTGTAAATGCAAAGTAATGTTTCTTAACTCTTCCTTAGCCCCCAAAAATACGAGTGCTAGGAAGCAACGAGATGTTAACTGTGATGGGGAAATGTATTCCTGTGGTGTTTCTGAGAGACCTTTTTGAACTGACCATATTAAGATACATTTTTGTGCCCCATAGGTAGTTATGGAAAATATTTTGTTGACTTTCTAGAGTGTGTGTGTGTGTGTGTGTGTGTGTGTGTGTGTGTGACATGTAATGCTGTGCTTCACGTAGAGGCCCACGCAATTATAGATGATTGGCAGATAATGATCTGGGACAGGAAGGAAGCATGTCAGAGTGCCATTGTGGGGGGTTATATGTGGTTTTTAAAGTCTCCTTTTGTCCCCTAACTTCTTGCAGGTCTCTTAGCATAATGGGTTGAGCGTGTAGAGTGCTGTGGGGTCAGAACTCGATGACCTTTAAGGTCCCTTCCAACCCGAACTATTCTATGATTCTATCCAATCACTTTTCAGTCTGTGTGATATGCTTTCTGTTTTATTGGTTACAAAACATGTCCTCTTAATTCCAGGAAACAAGGAGTACTTTAAAATGTGTCCAGTTCTACCCTGATGAAAATTTTAACTCAATAGTAAGTCATTGGTATTTTTTAATGCAATTCTTTTGTGTTTAATGTAATTTCATGTTCCAGAGATCCATTTCAGTGTCTTTTATTACTAGAACTTTCACAGAGAAAAGCTGGAGTTTGGTTTTCCTTTTTTTTACAATTTTTCTTTTTGCATTATATTCTTTTTAAGAATATGTTCAGTCAGATTGAGATTGCACAATGGTAAAGTAACTTCAGTAGAATTGCACAGAATTTGAGGTAGAAGTGACATTCTGATCTTAAGTATTGGAAAGCAGAGAAGCAGAGTTATCAAATGCACTAGACAAAGAAACTGCATAGTAATTTTGAGGCAGTTTTTTAAGCACCGCAGGAAAATCTATTGCAGCCAAAATATAGAGAACAGGACATAAAAATTACTGCTGTTGAGCATGTAACTGTTACTAGACTTTTTGTCCCAGTGGCTGAAATTTGCTCTAATGCAGGAGGTTAAATACCTCACAATTTATTTTCTTTCTTTAAAAGTCTCTTGTGGATTTGGGGATGTCTGAAAGAGGAAGATTAAAACTTTGCTAATATTTTGAATCTTTTGAAATATCAGTTTGGTATGTGTTAATGTGCTGTTGTATTAATCAAACTGTACACCTCACTAAGTAATATTTGGCTTTGTTTTTTGGTTAACAGCTGGAATCACACCTGGATATTTCTGTAAATAATGCACAATTAAAGTAAGGGGGGTTTGTGTTTTGTTTCTATTTTCTTTTATTATATTGAGTAATGTCTTACAAACCTAAGTAAAATTAGTGTCCCAACCATAGCATGTGCTGTTGCCTGTATGGTATTGAAGCATAAGAATAATATAAACATTGTATCCAGACCTCCAGTTCCTCTCTTTTTCTTCAGGCTCACCTGAAAAATATAGTTTAATCCTTGAGTGCTTTTTGATGCAAGTTATAAACATTATTTTCCCAAAGAGGTTAAACCATCCTTCCCCTGAGTATTCTAGACCTATTTAAACTAATTTGTTTTAATCTTGGGCATGTTGTAGTGGTGATATCAAAATTCTTGTCAAGGAAAGCTCTCCATTTTTAATGGCTGTTACTTGTGTTGCTGGGCAGTAGCTCCTTTTTATAGCACATGAGACACTATCTGAACTCTTTTCTCCTCTGCACAGGGAGGCTGTACTTTCAGAGGTGAAGATTTGTCTGATTCTATCTCTGCTGTGCAAAACTGCATCAGAGTTTGTCTACTTAAGGCAAAATTAGGAGGAAAAACTAGTCAGGATGGTCTGACTCTTGTTCATAATTCATGTCATCCTCATCTATCTTCAGTTAGTTAAATTTACAATCCAGAATGACCTGTTTCTCTTTATGAATGAAAAGGGAGGCCAAAGCACCTCATAAGAATAGCAGCATTAAGCTGCAAAGTCTTAAGAATTCTTATTATTTGACTGCAATTAGTACATTTAAACTACATAGTGACTTTTCTTTTGATCATTGTATTGAGATAAATCACTGGGGATAAAGAAGTGATTGATTTAGTGATCTTTATTTTCTCACAGACTTGTGAATTTTGGATATGATAGCTGGGAAGACCAAGAGGTTGCATCTAATTCTCTGAATCTTCAGGTTTTTACAAGTGAAGCAGGTAATGAATAAATAAAAGTATTTTAAAAGTTGTCTCCCTAGTAATTATGCAGAGTAATCATAACTAGTTACTGAAATTCTTCATAAGGCATTCTATACGTTTTATGCAATTGTTTAGTGAGTGAGATTTTTTTGTTCCTTCAGAGTATACTTTACAGGTAACTGTGAAGAGAGGGAGAAGTCAAATGTGTACTGTTTATCTTCTGAAAGCTGCATTCCAAGCTACAGAGTACTTGGGGTTTTATATGTTGACACCAACAATAAATCAGCCACTCTAAAATATTCTGGCAGCTCAGAATGCTCTTGCATTTTCTGCTCATTTCAGAATACAGGCAGTAGCAAAGCATACCTGTATTTTGCATCAAAGAAGTGTAAAGCTGACAAAAAAGGTGTTAAAAAGTGAATTCAAGGAAGATTTTGGCTAGATCCTTATGAAGACAGGCAGAAGGAGTTGGGATTGTTCAGCCTGGAGAAGAGAAGGCTCAGGGGGACCTCATAGGAACTTACCAATACCTGAAGGGGGCCTACAGAAAGGCAGGGGTAGGTTTTTTTAATAAGATATGTGATGGGAGGACTAGAAATAATGGATGTAAATTGGAAGGGGGTAGATTCAGGCTAGATAGAAGAAAAAATTCATTACCTTGAGGGTGGTGAAACACTGGAACAGGTTGCCCAGAGAGGTTGTGGATGCCCCCTCTCTGGAGGTGTTTAAGGCCAGGCTGGACAAGGCACTGAGCAGCCTGATGAAGTGGGAGGTGTCCGAGCCTATGGCAGGGGGTTGGAACTCGATGATCTTTAAGGTCCCTTCCAAGCCCAACTATTCTATGATTCCATATCTGTTCTCTCTGAATCTGTCACGACAGATAGTTGAGTTACAGAATGGACATGTGTAAACACAGCATCTGTGATAGACTCTTAGGAGCTTCCCATTGTTATTAGCATGGGATACTTAAGGGTTTAGTATATGTATGGTTCTTTAAACTTAAACCTAAAATGTTCCTTAAACATTTAGGAGCCTTCCTGTATCCTAAAGCATGCTGTGAGCTTTTTTGTTTAAAAACTGGACTTGAGACATCTGTTCATCACAGTTGCCTGCATTTTCAGCTTCTAAATTAAACAATGCTGCCAGGCAGAGATGGTATCTGATTAACCTTTGAATAGTCTACAGAGTTGCACAGGGATGTGACGTGTTGCAGAAGTGGCTTTATTTCTCTCTTCTTAAGGCCTGCTATGGGCATATGGGCAAATTGCTGAGGTGTTTGCCAGTTGCATTGAAATGGCTATGCAAATCAAGTGATGCAAAATTTCCTTAAGTGGCTTCTCTTCTAATGAGGCAGGCAGCACACTTTCAAAGACTAAAGAGTAGGAATTAGAAACAAGAGAAAGCCAAGTTTCTATGTACTAGATGTGGATTAGGCTACATTTTCTTGATTAGGAAGACAGATGCTTTCTTATCGAAACAGTCTGTCCAATAGTGGAAAATGTTATTGATTTGTATATACAAGTTTTTCCTGTACCTCTCTAGGGCTTGTTCAGATTGAAGCACTTCCTTTTAGTTTAGAATCAAATTCAGGCTGTTGTTTGATTACCCCAAAGGAAAATGTTCTTTTCCATCTGGCAACACGGTGCTTAAATTCTATGTCGAGCCTTTCACATGCACTTTTCATTTCCCCTAATGTGAAATACACAACTTGACAATTGCACTTAGTAAATGAGATTATTTGATGTGGCTTTTCACTGAATGTTGTTTAAAAATGATGATTACTTTGCACAATCCATTTGGAGTGACTGACAATCTGGAAGAAATGCTTTTGGTGCCAGGAATGTATCTAGTTGTCAAAGAGCATTGTGGGCTCCTTTTTGTACCTCTTGTGGTGATTTAGAAAACTGGATGGAGGTTCTTTGGAGCACAGACTTTGCCGTCTGTGGAACTGGTAATGTTCTTGAAATATTAATGCTGATATCCCTGTTTGTACCATTTGGACATCTGTGTCAAAGACTAGTTGGCCTAATTTCAGAATGGAATATTCCATGCAGTGTTGCATTTAATGAAACTGTTATTTGCTGCTGCCAATCTGAACTCTTGAATGAAATCACTCTTCCTTTCTCAAACTTCCACAGGTGGAATAGCTGTGCTACTTATTCTGAGCACAGACAAAATGACTCCAGATTAAAACCTCTGTGTAGTCTTAGATCAGCTCAGATCAAGCAGTTCTAGTCTCAGAATTAACTTTGTATATCCAAAGTTTGGTGGTTATTCAAACAACACTGGGCTGTTAAGTTTTCTTTCACTGCTTTAGAAGTATTTTTCAGTTATGTTTGCTTAGTATTAAAGAAAATGCAGGCAATAAGATGATGTAAACTCTGGATATAATCATGGAATCACCTTGGTCAGAAGGGACCTTTCAGATCATCTTGTCCAACCATCTTTACCTGCCTCAGAGTTAAGCATCTGGACTATATTTTTTAGAAAGAATTGGGCATCCTCAGAGGATGACTGCTTCTATTCATAATTCTGTATTTGTTGTGTAAGAGTTCAAATGAGAGATGTTTGGATGGCTGAAATTGGGTAAGGCCAGGCACTCCTAAGCCAGTACAACATAACAAAAATGCCCTGTCCTATACAATGCCATATTTGAATTGTCAGTTGGATGCCATATTGAGATGTTGGTACAGCCTTACATTTTGCAGTTCTCTGTGAACAGAAGTCAGGAATTTGAAGTTAGATTTTCCATTTTGTCTTCATAGGAAACTCTTACAGTGGTCTGTTTATTTATCAAGAGGCAGGATTGTAATTGTTTTTTCTCTAGCTCTGCTGAACATAATAACTTGCTGTTATCCTATATAAGTAGAATTTAATTTTTAAATACTTTCTTTTTTTATCCCCCCTTTATTTATTTCTGAAAAGAGCCCATCCAAATATATTTTTATGTGAATCTTTTCACCTTGTGGCAATTAGCTACAGCTCTTACTGTTTGCGAATTATTTTCAATTCTGTAGTGTAAAAGATTTGGTTCTCCCTTCACATCAAACACCATTTAGGTGCTATAGATTAACAAACTTTCCCTGCTTTGGCACATCCCTCCCAGCTCTAATTTGCAGAGAACACAGGTAAAGTTAGGAAAGGAATTTGCCTTACAGTCTTTGCTGCTCTCATGGATTTGCCAAGACAGTGTCAGATGTAACATTGTTTTGTTTTGACACTTGACTGATCTGATTCTGTAGTGTTTTTGTCACTGTTAATGAAGCATCAGTTGACGTTTTGTTGTTTGTAGCTCAGTTTGTTAACATTTGGAGCAGTGTGATGAAGCTGAAATGTGCACACTCTATTAATAGTTTCCCATAGCCCCTGGTTTTGTGATCAGCTTGTGCACACACCCACTGACACTTTGGTCTGAACAAATCCACTTGCATGTTGTGCAATTTGCAGAGCAGTTTGTATGCTCTGGCCTACAAGAAAGAAATTTGCAGTGCTGGAAGGTTGCTGTTGATAATAAAACAGCATTGTGGCTCGTTCGAGCTTTTCCAGTCTTCCTTGTGAGTCTGGATGCTGCTACTTTAAAAATTATGCATGCTCTCTGGAAGTTGCCAAGTGCTTTGGCAAACTGCCCTGTCTTGTTGTCTAAGTGACTCAAATACCCCACCAAAACTGTATCAAACAATATTCAATCAGCTAAGAATAAGCAGGAAAAAAAAATTAAAAAAAAATAAAATTTGCATCTCCAGATTGCATCTCCCACTGTTAAATTCCCCAGAAGCATGATGTGCCTCAGCCATATCTGCATCACAGCTATGGTTCAGCCTTGTGGCACTGAACTGAGTAAAATATTTTGGTAAACATGCTTTTTTTTTTTTTGTACTTTTGGTTTTTTTTCCATACTCTGCTTTTTCAGTGTACCTTGTATACGTCAGCCTTTATTTTGTGCCCTGTTCTGTATACCTTGTATGTTTTTTTTTTATTGTAAGATTTGTGTGACCTTTTTTTCTTAAGTGATAAGCTTTCAGTGAAGTTAAAAGGTCATAGTTGTGGCCCAGCTTTTGCAGCTGTATTGGGATAATGTGCTGTGGAAGCTGTTTCTAAAATGAATGCTAAACCAGCCTGCCAAAGTAAGGTAGAATAAGTGGATTTAAGTATTTGTAAGAGATGGAGGGATGACTGGCTATGATCCAGTGGAGTCAAAACAGACTATCAGTCTAATTTAGAACTAGGCTGAGAGAGGGAAGCATTCCTACATAGAGTAACGTGGGTGAAAAGAACTTGTGCCAAGGTGTGACTCTTCTGAAGAAGGAATTAACAGCTCTTTGGAATGGAAAGGGGAGAAATAACTAACAATTTTTATGTGAGCGAGCTCTAGGAGTGTCTCGTGCTGCTGCCAATAGATCTTACTTCAAAAGCAAACAAGCTGTGTTTTACTGACAGCCCCCAAACAGAAAATATCTGCAGTTTGAGTCAGTCTGTGGACAGAAAGGCTTGACTAGCTTTCTGACTGCAAGAGTGATTTCTACTGGGAATCATTTCTAAAAAGATCTGGCCATGTCAAAACCCAGGTTTCCATTGTGCCTCATTGCCCTCATTCTCTCTTCTTTTGTGATCTGCTAGGTAAATGATAGTTGGGGATATATACTACATATTTCTGTAATCTTTACATTCATTGAGAGTTTATTTTCTAATTTGAAATGCTCTTCCTTTAGTTTTGTGCATTGTAAACAAGTTTAGGCATTTATATGAGCAAGTAAATTTTTGGGTTTTGTCTTTTTAGGAGGCTTGTGCATGTGTCATAGTCTACCCTCTGATACTCCTGGTGAAATAAGATACTCCATGTATTTTTTACATAAAGGTAAGATTAACTGTTTAGTCATACTTCATTTTGAAGGATGTCACTTTGGTGAAAGAGTCAGAACACCTTGCTAGACAAAAAGCTACAAAAGTATATAGATAATAAACTACAGTGGCTGATGCTTAACTGCCTTAAGCTGCAAATTTGACTTCCCGGCTGTAGACTTCCTGCATGATGCTGAATGACCAACTTCAAATTAGTGGCCTAGTGAGTGGCTATTAATTTGGTCCCCTATTTCTAGCCAGACTTTCTGGCATGCTGAGCACAAACATCAGTGAAATCTGTGGGAGTGTGCAGGTGTGTTGTGCTGAGGCCATAAGGCATTTGTATGGGAAACAGTGACAACAGCTCTTAGCAGAATGTTCAGTGTTACAATTCACTGTATCATTTTCACAGCAAGAGGTGCAATACCCACTGACTACAAGAATAGTTATGTAAGTGGTACTCTAGCTACTCATTTTAAGACCTCTTTTTTTCTTGAAAGGAATAAAGAGCATTGTTTTATTCCAATCGAAGCAAAACTTGTCGTTAGCAAGATCTTTCTCAGTTGATACAGGGAGGACAGATGTGAATAATTTCTCAGTTGAGAAGCTGCATATTTTGGAGTAACCACATTCAAGCAGACAACATAGAATCACAGAGTAATTCAGGTTGGAAGGGACCTTAAAGATCATAGAGTTCCAAACCCCCCTGCCATAGGCAGGGACACCTCCCACTACATCAGGCTGTTCAGTGCCTTGTCCAGCCTGGCCTTAAACACCTCCACAACCTCTCTGGGCAACCTCTTCCAGTGTTTCACCACCCTCATTGTAAAGACTTTGTTTCTTATATCCAGCCTGAATCTACCCCCTTGCAATTTACATTCTCTGTTGTATTTTATTTCTTGTGTCAGGAAACTTTTCGTGTGTCAAAGCTACACTAACACATTGCTTTGCTGCTGGAATGTTGTAGGATTGACTGAACAGATTTTTTGGGTTCTTCAAGGCATTAGCAACTTGGAAAAAAACATACCAGGATGGCAGGGTTCTACATTGTATTGTTATGTATTGAGATGTATTGAGAGCTGAAAGGTCGTTGTGTTTATAGCCAACAATAGCCCTTGTACACCCCTGTATGTACTAGGAAGAAATTGAGGACAAGTATGTTCGTATTGACCACATGCTCATGAAATTACCTTCATGGAATCAAGATGTTGATGACAAACTCAACATGAGCCACTGGTGTGCAGCCAAGAAGGCCAACCAAATCCTGGGTTGCATCAAGAGGAGTGTGACCAGCAGGTCAAGAGAGGTGATTTTGCCCCTCTACTCAGCTCTGGTGAGACCCCACCTGGAGCATTGTGTCCAGTTCGGGAGCCCTCAACATAACGACATTGAGCTGTTGGAGCGGGTCCAGAGGAAGACCATGAAGATGGTCAAAGGGGTGGAGCAACTGCCTTATGAAGACAGGCTGAAGGAGTTGGAGTTGTTCAGCCTGGAGAAGAGAAGGCTCAGGGGGGACCTTATAGTAACTTATCAATACCTGAAGGGTCCTACAGAAAGGCAGGGGTAGGATATTTGATGGGGTCTTTAAGGTCCCTTCCAGCCCAAACTATTCTAGGATTCTATGGTCTCAAGTAAGATTCATGAGTCATACAAGAGAATTTTAAGACTGATCTGAGGCGATGCACAAAAGCAGTGCTGCATCAGGTCTATAAGCCATGTTTTGGAAATGTATAACAAAATCAGTCTGGGCTGTTGTGTCTAAACTCAGAAGGAAGCTTCCCTCCTCCTGTTAAAGCAGGTTCCTGCTGTCACTTGATGTAGCATAAACGTAAGGCAGGCTGAAGGAGTTGCGGTTGTTCAGCCTGGAGAAGAGAAGGCTCAGAGGGGACCTTACAGTAACTTACCAGTACCTGAGGGGGTCCTACAGAAAGGCAGGGGAAGGAATTTTTAATATGATAGCAGATGAGAGGACAAGAAACAATGGATGTAAATTGGAAGGGGGTAGATTTAGACTTGACATAAAAAAGAAATTCTTCACAGTGAGGGTGGTGAAACACTGGAACAGGTTGCCCAGAGAGGTTGTGTATGCTCCCTCTCTGGAGGTGTTTAAGGCCAGGCTGGACAAGGCACTGAGCAGCCTGATCTAGTGGGAGGTGTCCTTGCCTATGGCAGGGGGGTTGGAACTCGATGATCTTTAAGGTCCCTTCCAACCCAAACTATTCTATAAACACACAAGTGACACTATCGCAGATACATTCTGCAGTGCTGGTGTTAGCTTATATGTAAGAGGGTGATGTCTCTATACTGACTCATTGCAAGCAAACTTCAGGTGGTACCTTGTGCGAGAAGGTATTTCTTTTAGGTACCCCTTTATCTATAGCATTGCTCTTGGCCTTGGAGATCTTCTATTTCTATATTTTGCAGCATAGATTAAGGATGTCTCTCTTCTGCTGTCACGACTTAAAGTACTGGGTGGGTGGCTGAAACATGGCTCACAATCTACTTTTTTCACTGATGTCACCTATGGATTTATTTTCTTATCTTTAATTTTCATAATGTATTAAGCAGCATCTTGATCATTCATCCCTTAGGCTATTGCAGCATGGATGTTTGGAGGCCAGTCATTGTCACCTAGTTATTTTAATCTTCATCTTTTCTCAGAGGCTGAGGAAGTTTAAAGGTTTCTTGCCATTCTTACTGGTTGCCAGAAACATGTTGCAAGTCTAGAATAAAATAACAATGCTGATACAAAGCCCAGACAAACAAAGCAGGCCTGAAATTAGCCTATATTTAAACAGAGCTGAACTAAATTACAGTAACAGGGCATGCAGATAAACAACTGGAAATTCTTTTAAAGCACTTGAAAGATGACCAAAATGCAAAGCACAGCTACGTAAAGGATTTCTCTTCTGGTTTTTTTTGTGGGAGGGAGGTATTTTTATGTTAGCTAGCTCCAGCTGGAATGCTTCTTTACATGCAAACATAGGCTGTGCAGTCTATAGCGAGTTTCCACATACTGAGGAACTGTATTGTGTGGGTGCAGGTCTATGAAGTATTCAGTGGCTGTGTTTTGGATGAAGTGAATCAGTCTGTGCAGACCAGCCTGTGAAACAAACTTGAAATATCTCTACTAGTGTGGTTGGCACTGCTGAAGTTTCTAGCCCTAACATCATACTTGGCTTGTAACAGATGGTGTTTATTGTTTGGGTTTTTGAAAAAAAAAGATAATATTTTTTCCCCACAGGTTACAACAAAACTTTTACAGTTTCTCTAGAAAGAACAGAAACACATCAATTGAAGGAAGTGGCTTTTATGAATCTTGGTAGGTTACTTGTTTTGTTTCCCTGTGTGACTGCCATTCTCTGGGGACAGACGGCTAACCCTTCTCTTGAAGGGAAGGATTGTTTTTCTTAACATGAAGTAGTTGTGTTATTTTGATGCTTTCTTTTTTTTTTTTACTCTTATATCTGGCACTTGTTATTGCAATGTCTCTCTATTAGTAGGCAACTTCCTCTGAAATTGCCTCAGAATCTTCTCTGGAGATCAGCTGCTGAGTTTTTGAGTGTTTCAAGCCTCTTGAATCCTCCACTGCAAACCCAAATGTATTGCTAGTGTTTCCTGTGTTAATGCAACAGCAGCTTTTAATTAACTCCTTTTATATTTCCTGAATATAATCAATTCCATCAGAGAGAAGCAAGCCAAGATGAGAATTATGTGAAACAGCCTCTTAAAGCAGATAAGTGAACAAGTGCTAAATTGACCACTGTTATTTCTTTAAATAGACTATTATGTGGCTGCGTATTTGCCTGGCAGGTTCCTGCACCTCCTGAATGTTGAACATCCTGATATGCTGTGCTATAGTTTCTTTCTGACAGGTAAAGACTGTTGCTTGAAGTAATTTTATACTTGTAGTGGAACTTGTTCAAATTTTTATGTCAAAGTTGTATTTCTTAATGTTGGCTTGATTGCCTGGAGTCCTGAAGGAGAGAGATTGAAAAAAGAATGACATTTTTGCTACTTTCAGTTAAAAAAAAAAAAGAAGTAAGAAATGTTACTTCAGATTCTTATTATGTACTTGTACATTGGTGTGAAATGGAAGAAGACCATTCACTGAATTTGAAATTCTTTGCCTTGGTTTCAGTGTTTCCCTTCCCCCATGTCTGCACAATCTTCTTGGTCTTAACACTGTTCTCCAATTTCACATGGAGATGTAAATTTGATTTTACATTTCCTTCCTCCAATTGAGTTGCTGTAAATGTGTGTGTTTGGAGGGTGTGGGGAGAGGAAATCTGTGTTTCCTTCACCTGATCGGGCTGATGCAATTTGATTTAGGGTTTCATCTCATAGGCATGTTACTTCATTTCCAACAAACATGCCTTTATGGGAAGTAGATTATTTTTGGAAGTCGGGGGCCTTTGTTTGAAAACACACATCAGTTCTTCTGATTGGGTGAAGGAAGGGTATGTAGTGGGAACTGCTGCAGGGGCATCACCACAAGAACCCATATACCTGTTGTATATATGCATAATGGCATTCTGTTCTGCTGGGAATGAGTGCAAAGCATCTCTGCTGTATGATGGCCTGATTTCTCTGATGCAAAGAGTCTGGAATCTTCTGTGGTGGTGAACCTTAGCACTAGTATAAAGTGGGTTTGATCTGATACTTCAGCAATCATAGAGCAGAACCATCCCATTGTGGCCAATGGGATAGACTCATAGAGTAGTTTGTGCTGGAAGGGACCTTAAAGATCATCGAGTTCCAACCCCCCTGCCATAGGCAGGGACACCTCCCACTACATCAGACTGCTCAGTGCCTTGTGCAGCCTGACCTTAAACACCTCCAGAGAGGGGGCATCCACAACCTCTCTGGGCAACCTGTTCCAGTGTTTCACCACCCTCACTGTAAAGAATTTCTTTCTTATGTCAAGTCTAAATCTACTCCCTTCCAATTTACATCCGTTGTTTCTGGTCCTCCCATCCGATATTATATTAAAAAGTCCTTCCCCTGCCTTTCTGTAGGACCTCCTCAGGTACTGATAAGTTACTATAAGGTCCCCACTGAGCCTTCTCCAGGCTGAACAACCCCAACTCCTTCAGCCTGTCTTCATAGGGCAGTTGCTCCAGCCCTTTGACTTGTTAATACAAGTTTTTGCCAATATGAGTTTGTGCATGATTCTGCACGTCAGCAATTCTGAGCTGTGCCATTATGCTTAGATGCTAATTCTCTGTAGTATCTCCATTGTTGTAGTATCTCTGTTGTTTCCTATGACAGAATTGTGACCTTCAAATCTCTGCTTCTTTTACCCAGCCAGTACCATCATCCTCCTCCTCTTCAAGGAAGGCTCTTTCTTGCTGCTGGGGACCTGGAGGTCTTCAGAGAAAGTATGAATACCAGTCAAATTTTATGTTCTTAGCCCCTTTTATTCTCATGCCGATGTTCTTCAGGTGAAGATGCAAGAGTTGACATGTTGCAAAACTGTTTCATCCGATCCCCCATCCCATCAACAGTCTTGGACTGCCATGTAGGAAGCCTGTATACTGTGACCATCAGTGCCAGTGCTGTACTACAGCTCCTGCACAGCAGCAAACGAGACAGTGAGAGGTTGGCAGCCCTACATTGTGCTCTGTTGCACTTCCATCATACACAGGACTTGGAAAAGCAGGTGAGAAAAGACCCTTCTCCAAGTGTTTTTTAATTTCAGTGACCAATATCTTATATAAAGCATGAATAAAAGAAGGAAAGTCCTGATTCACATGTACCTTTTGACTCATCAGTGCTTTATTGATCAGTGCCGTCCTGAAAAACATTTGTCTCTGAATTACTTCTTCATGCAGGGTGTTACTCCTAAAATCAGAATTTTGACAATCTCTTACAATGCATGCTTAAGCAGAGAGATTTGACAAACTCTCCTATTCTCATCCTGACAGATTATTTGGTGGATTTCTGAGAACCTGTCAATGTATCATTCTTTTGACCCCATCCAAGAATTTATTATTGGTAGGTATTTCTTTTTCTGCATGTTGAATTTTCCTGCATACTCCAGTTGTGAATTCAAGAGAAGCCTTAATGTCACAAACTCTCTTCTTTCCAAACTCTTTGGTTATGATATATGTAAACTGACCTGCATTTTGTGGTATCAGAGACATTACTTTAGAGGATACATTAGATATGAAGATCAAATAGGCAGTAGAACTTTTCAAATCATTCCTTTGTCTTGTGGGACAAATAGATTTATTGTTATTTTAGGTCACAGGAGAGCAAATTCTCCATCTGGCTCCTGTCTTGGATATCTGGGATGTAAATAAATGAGATTGGAGCAGAGTTATTCTCTTCCAATAGCTGATTCCTCAGCCTAGCTGGTGCATGTCCTATGCCCCTGAGCCTTTGTATAAAGGACCCCTGCAGTGTTGAGCTGTAGCCAAACAGCTGACCCAGCCCTCCAGCCATCTGGACTTCTCTTCCTCCTTTTGTGCACAGAATGGGACCGGTTCCACCGTGGAGGAAGCCATTTCAGAGACAGTGGCAGGATTTTTCCCTAGAAAAGAGTTAGATAAGGAATTGACTGTGAGGCCTACCCTTGTTAACAGATGATTTGTAAGGGCAAGACTGTATAAACTTTTTAATGTTGCTTTCAGCCTCCCTGTACTGCAGAACGTGTCCAGAAACTCACAACCTGGATAAACTTTTGCCCTACACATCACTGCTTGACTGGATTGGGGTAAGGTAACAGCTGGTCCTTTAATTAATAGCTGTAGACAGTCTGGGTTTTTTCTCCTTTAATGCAGCCCTTAGCTCCTGTGCCTTGCCTTTTTTATAGATGTGCTCTAAATCTCTATCTGTGCTTTATTTTGTGTGGTCAGGTCTTAATCTTAGTGTAGTTTTCCATGAGCCCTGGTTTTTTTTGTTGAGCAGCGGCTGTCATGGAATGGATGATTAAATTGCTCAATTTTCATAATGATGTATTAATATATTGCTTATCATGTGAGGTTTTTAATGAATGCAGAATATATGCACCATCAAAATCATGCGGTTATTAATTACCAAGACAAATAGTAGATTTAATATTTAGAAGTTTGCAGAAGTAAAATAAGTAAGTTTAGACAAGACTCTAAAGTTTGAGCAAAGAACTTATTTTAGTTTCTCTGTCCTGACACTTCTAATATGTTGTCTTTTTTTAGCTGAATGAGAGAAGCACCTTCCATGTTTCTTTTGGCAAAACTGAATGTACAGTTCTAGTTCTGCCTAGCTAGTTAAGTTTCACAAAGGAAACTGGTAGAGGAGAATCACTTGGTTACCAGAACAGGCCTGAGTTTTATGGTAAATGATTTATGTTCTTATAATCTGTCTGTATTTATAGGTTATCCCTGGAGTGACATGTGCAACAGACATCATTTCTCTCCCTGTGTTAGAGGTATGTTCCACTATAAAACTTTCATATTTGCAACCTTTTTTTTTAGTGGGGTGGAGATGTACCAACTACTAATGAAGGAGTTTTCCCACTGTGCCCTATCCAAAAATAGGGATGTACAAAAAATTACATTATATTGAAACATCTTATTTAGCTTTTGCTAAAATACAAGCTGTTCAAACTGGTTTTCTAGCTCCTTTTCTGAAGAGACCTCTTCCATCTAAGAGGAAAGACCCTCCAAGAATTAATTCTTGTATGATTTGATAGATACCACTTAATTTCATTTGCCAGGACAACAGATGTAGGATTTTTATGTATCTCTATGCAAACCCACTTTGTGCTACCATTGGTACCAGTGGTTCATGACCCTCTCACTATGTTTTCTCTTGAGCATCCCATGATGACACTAATTTCAGGGCTTAACTGCCTAAATCTAGACAAATTCCTGCACAGTTTGAAAAGGCAGTGAGCTGGATAGGGAGAGCTGGTGCTATTTGGATAGGAAATTTCCTACAGAAAGGCAGGAGAAGGAATTTTTAACATAATATCGGATGGGAGGACTAGAAACAATGGATGTAAATTGGAAGGGGGTAGGTTTAGACTTGACATAAGAAAGAAATTCTTTACAGTGAGGGTGGTGAAACACTGGAACAGGTTGCCCAGAGAGGTTGTGGATGCCCCCTCTCTGGAGGTGTTTTAGGCCAGGCTGGACAAGGCACTGAGCAGCCTGATGTAGTGGGAGGTGTCCCTGCCTATGGCAGGGGGGGTTGGAACTCGATGATCTTTAAGTCCCCTTCCAACCGGAACTATTCTATGATTCTATGAAATTGTGCTTTCCATTGGAAACGGCCTGAATGATTCTTCCTATCTTTCATTCCAGCCCTTCATATTCAGTTTAGAGAAATATTTGCAATTTTTCTAACTTTTCCCCTAGAAAATCTGAAAGAGGCTTCTAATAAATAGCTAATGTGAAGGATCCAAGTTTGAACTCAGTGTCAGCAACAGATGGGAGTAAACTCTGGATACGTGACAGTTGTTTCACTTTAAAGAGGTGAGGATCTGTTTCCTCACCAGTGCTTATAATTAGCTCATAAAGCTTCAGTGTTCACAGAATCTTCTAAAAATCAGTGAAATTATTTTCTGCTTGCTCTGCAACACTGCATCACAGCTGTACTGCTGCATGATTCACATGACCACTGTCAGGTCAGGCTTTGCATATGCTTTGCTTGGGAAGGCTGCCCTGAAAGCTAGGACACCTGGGAAAATCAAATCTTGAGAAAATTTGTTGCTTGTGATCCCTGTAATTCACCGAGGTCAAAGTTAGCAGGCCTTTAATTTGTCTGAGATTGAACCTCAAGCCCCCTGGGGGCAGATGCCTTTAGCAGCTATACTTCCTGATTGTGGAACTCATTTCCTATTTCTGTCTGAAACCTAAACAGATTGGAAAGGTCAGAGTTGAACTAAAGACAAATATTTCCTGCTAGTTTTGTCTGCAGTTTGCTCTGACTGTTGAGTGGGGATAAAGATGATAATACATAAGGTGAGGTTTAGTGCTTTGCCTGTTTTATACCACCCCTGTGATACAAACCCACCATCACTTGAGTTCAGCTGGTCAGTTGTTGGGATTTTAGTTGTTGTGTGTTGTTGGCATCACAAGTCAGATCCTGTTGACACATCTGGTCCTTTAAGTTGTGTTTCTTCTGCAAAGATTTTATGGCTCTTCACAGAAACAATGGTGAATTGTTGTTTTGAGAAGCTTTTTGGCATGGCTTGTTGAGAGCCCTTGGGAGGGCTGTGTTCACATGCACAAAAAGTTGTGCTGTTTGTGTAACAGGTGTATTTTTGTCAGTAAGAGATACTTGAGAGAGTGTCTGTAAGAAACAGGGAACAGACAGAGTCTGACTGTCAAAAAGCTTCACACAAGGATTCCAATTAATGAAATTTTGGTGGGTTTTTTTTCCCTTTTTGAACACATAAACAAAACTTTTGCAGGGGTGTGAACAGGCTTGATCAGAAGGGGAGAAGAAAGAAGCAGGAGGAAGAAGGGAAGAAAATGGGAGGAAGGCCAGGAGGAAGCCTTCCATCTAGGAGGAAGATGTGTAGTGCAGACAGTTGTTAGAGAGATCAGTACAGGAAAAGCCTTTCCCTCATGCTATGTCGAGCCACTGGGGTGGAAGAGGGATGTTTTAAACCTATGCAGCTATGCAGTTGCTTTCTGAATGCCTTCAAAGCTGGGAGACATGAAACTGCAGTTCCCAGAGAGAACACATGTGCCTCTTAAAGTTCATTGACACCCTGCATCCTTTCAGAGGGCTCTCTTTGTCTTCAGTTAAAATAACACTATGAAAGGCTTAATGGAAGCTTTTCATTAATTGCAACTTCATAGGGTATTGCTTTGTCTTCTGGTAATAGAATGTCCACTTTTAGGTGTTCACATTTAAGCATTTATTCCTGACTCTCCAGAAATGTCTGAAAACTAAACACTGCTTAAGGCACACTCTCTAGCCTGGAATCCTCAAAAAATAGCAGATTTATCAAAATAATCCTTGATTTTAAAATTTTTGGCTTTTTAATGAGATCTAATAACAGTGCAGGTTTTCAGTAGTGTCTGCTTTTCATTCTGAAGTTTTCCACTTCCTGCTACACACTAAATTTAAGATGCAAACTTGCTGTCGCAGTTGCATCAGTTGGTCACTAGATGATACCCTTACCCTATGTTATTGCTATTTCTCTGCTTCTATGTTGGTAACATTAATGCAGCATCCTGCAGTAATAGGTTGTAGGTTTTATTAGTCCAGCAGGGTGAGCTCAAACTACTAGTTTCCAGCTGCCAAATACAACTAAGATGAAGCAAAAAGGAGTTGTCAATTTTTTCTGCTGAAGCTGTGAAAATAAGGTGATAACCAGCATGAGCAGCAGTAGGGAAGTGTCTGGCAGGATTGAATGCGCAATTTCTTTTCCTTGGTTAATAGTATTTTATATCAGGGAGAGGTTTTAAGCCTTCTGATGTTTTCTTCTAAAGTTACTGTCATTGCAGGAACATAGTGGGGAGAGAGCAAAATCCAATATGTTAATTAAAGATACTGTGATTAATGTCTATATGGGAAGGTAAATGTGTATTGAGGGGGTAAGAACAGCCAGTACCAACTCTTGGGTTTGGTTGTTTGTTTGGTTTTTTTTATTAAAACTGCTGAAAAGAATTGCTTCAATACTTGAAGGAGGGCTACAGAAAGGCA